>CM077151.1:133103957-133625994 GCA_039583875.1 Platanthera guangdongensis | reverse complement strand
ATGGATTTATTTGGTTTTCTTACCACCTAGAGTTTAGGAGGTAAGTCTTATACTTTGGTCATAGTAGATGATTACTCAATATTTAGCTGGGTGTTCTTCCTATGATCTAAGCCCGAAACCTTTTTAATCCTCTCTAGATTCATCAAATAGATTCAATTTGAGTTTAATATTAAATTATCTTTGATCAGAAGTGATCATGACACCGGGTTTGAAAATCAAATGATCTGTGGATTCTGTGAGGATTAAGGAATTAGACAAAGTTCTTCAACCTCTAGAACTCATCAACAAAATGGAGTGACTGAAAGAAAAATAGAACACTCATTGAATATGGAAGAACCTTATTAGTAGAGTCAAATTTACCTAGGTCCTTTGGGGCTGAAGCAGTAAACACTATTAATTATGTTCTCAATAGAAGTCTCATTCACAAAACTAAGTTAAAGATTCATTATGAACTCTTGAAAGGTAAAACACATATAGTCTCTTATTTTAGCATATTTGGTTGTGCTTTTTACATACTAATAATAGGAAAAGATATCTTACCAAATTTAACAAGAAAGCTATTGATCGAATATTTTTAGGATATTCCTTATCAAGCAAAGTTTATAGGTGTTACAATAAAAGAACCCTTAGAATTGAGGAAAACATGCATGTAGTATTTCCTGAAAACTCATTTTTATTCCAAGGGGGAGGAAACTTCCACCAAAAATCTTTTGCATGAATAGATTCCTTTAAATGATGAGCTTAAAGAGCAGAAGATTAAGTAGAATATAGAAAATTCATCTAAGAAGCATAACCATCAGTCAGAAGATATTATAGAAAGCTCGGGTGATGAAGTACAAGTTGAAGGGATATTCAGTCCACCTATTTTCACTAATCAAAATAATGAGCAAGTGGCTGACTTTCAACATACAAAAGAAATTGTAGAACAACAAAGAGATCATCATCAAATTGGTCAAACCAGAACAGATCCAGAGAGATAAATTCTCGGGAATTATCCATCAACTCAAGTAATTGGAGATGTGTATTAAGGAGTGAAAACTGGAAAGAAATTATTAACAAAAGTCATGTTGTAGTGTTTTCTTTCATGGTATGAACCCAAGAAATTTGAATAAGCAGATAATGATCCACATTAGATTATTGCTTTGCAAGAGGAGCTTGCATAATTTGAAAGAAATAAAGTTTGGACACTTGTGGTGAGACAAAAGCAATATCCAATTATTACAACAAAGTGGGTGTTCAAAAATAAAATAGATTCTAATAGAGTGATAGTAAGAAATAAGGCTAGACTTGTTGCTCGAGGTTATAGATAGGAAAAAGGAATTGACTATAATCATGCATTTGCACTAGTAGCCAGGCTTGAAGCAATCAGATTATTTCTTGCCTATACAACATATAAAAGAATCAAAGTATATTAAATGGATGTAAAGAGTGGTTTTCTTAATGGAACTCTTCAAGAGGAAGTCTATATTGAACAACCCCCAAGTTTTGTCACTCCAACTTACCCATCATATATTTATAAACTAAATAAAGCACTTTATGGTTTAAAGCAGGCTCCAAGAGCTTGGTATGAGACTTTATCCAATTTTTTCTTATATCACTCTTTCACAAGAGAAAAGGTGGAAAAAACACTTTTCACAAAAACACATAAGTAAAAGCTGCTAATTAATTGTCCAAATTTATTTGGATGATATTATTTTTGGTTCAAAAGACTTTGGACTTTGCAAAAGGTTTGCTGACTTAATAAAGTCTAGGTTTTAAATGAGTAGCATAGGAGAATTATCTTTCTTCCTTGGATTACATGTGAATTAAAGTGATAAAGGCATTTTTATATCACAATCCAAGTATATAAAGGAACAAATAAAGAGATTTGGTATGGAAACCGCCTCCATCATGAAAACTCCTATAGCTACTAATGTTATTCTGGATAAAGATATTTCTGGTAAATCTATTGATCAGAAAATATATAGAGCAATTAATATATCTCTTCTTTATCTTGCAGCTAGTAAGCAAGATATAATATTTGTCACAGGTGTCTGTGTAAAATTTTAGGTAGATCCTAAAGAATCTCATCTTAGTTTTTAAAAAGAATTTAAGATATCTTAAGGGTACACCTGAGATGGGATTATGATATCCAGCAGAATCAGTGTTTGAATTATATGGATATTCTGATGTTGATTATGTTGGATGCAGATTGGATAGGAAAAGTATCTCAAGAACATGTCAATTCCTAGGTGCTAGACTAATATCTTGGTTTAGTAAAAAGCAAACATCAATCTCCACTTCTACAGCAGAAGCTGAGTATATTACTACCAGAAGTAATTGTTCACAAATATTATGGATGCAGAATCAATTGCTTGATTTTAATTTAAATTTCACTAATTCAACAATATTTTATGACAGCTCAAGTGTTATCTCAATTGCCTTAAATTTGTTGTTGTGTAGCAGGACAAAGTATGTAGAAATAAGGCATCACTTTCTCAGAGATAATGTGAAAAAGGGGGAAATTTTCCTAGAATATGTGTGTAACTGATGAGTCTGATATTTATAAGGTTTTTCGGACTCATCTGGGTTGGTTTTCTCACTTATGCACTGCATTTCAACTGATTATCGGTTATATTTGCATCGTTAGGTCATGGACCATTTTGTGCACTGTTTTGGCCCATGGGTGTGCAATTGTGCACTCTTGTGTTGAGGGTAAGTTCTTTGAGCTCCTTACACTTGTTTGTTTTGTTTTATATATTTATTTATGTGGATTTATTGTTGTGCAGGTGGTGCGTTTTCCCCAAGGCAGGAAATCTGATTTGTGGAAAATGCACGATCGTGCATTTCTTTCACGCATAGTTTGTGCCCGATCGTGCGTTTTGTTAAGTTGGAGAAACATCGAGTTGAGCTCAACGAATTTCATCGAGCTGAGCTCGACGATCTTCATGCATGGTTGACTCATGGTTTCTTCATAACCGTGTGTGAAGGAAACGCATAGTTTTCCTATAGCTTTCTTGTTTGTTCCATTCTGTGGTTAATCGTGCGATTTGTTCATGCACGGGCGACAGCATTCATGCGTGAGTAAAAAGCATGGTTCCCCTGTATTGTCCTGAATTCCTGCTTTCTATCATTTCCTATTTGATTTCATTCACGCACGGGCGGAAATGTCCGTACGCGAGTAAAATGCATGGGTCAACGCTTCTCCTTCCGCGGTCTTGTTCTGAAAGTTAATATCGCACGGTCGTGCGCCAAACCATACATGCCTATTTTTCTGACCTGCTTCTATTTAAAGAGCATATTTCTTCTTCCTGAAGGACAGTCTGATCCAGTCTGACCCAGCCCGCCTTTTCTGCTCCTTTGAGCGGGAAAACATCCCTCCAGCCGACATTTTCTCTCTCCTCCTTGGAGAGTTGATCCGACCACCTTTCTCCCTCCAAAAGCTTGCAATAGCTTCATCTCCGGCCACCATTTTCTTCTCCAAACTCCAAGCTCCATTTCAATCTCATAAGGTGATGCATCCGTGGAGTTCTCCGGATAGATTTAGCCCAGCAACTGTTCACGAAGAAGATAGCCCTTCTGGACCCCGAACGTCATCTGTAGACCGAGCTCGGACAAGGCCCGACAAACCTTGAATCCGGCCGCGAATCTCAAAAAACCTTCGTGTGTTTGGTTGTATTTCTCCCCCTCCTCTTGTAGTTACTTTGTTCTAAACTTGTGTTTGTTTGATTGTTTCTTAAGAACACTGTTTATTTTAAGTATTTCAGCATGTCTATGTGTTGTTATATCTTAGATCATGATTGTGTTACTGAGCTTCAGTTTTTCGTATTCTTGTTGAGATAGTGTCATTCTAGCGATTGCTAGAAGCGTGCGTGGTGAAGAGGTGATTGCGACCCTCATTGGCTCATCCATCATTCATATTACTCTCTTGAGTAATCCACCAAAGAGACGCGGTGACGGCGACCCACAATAGGTTTATTAGTGTTAAACTTAGGAAACTACAAACCAAAACCCCCTTTGTTTACATTAATACTTGCAATCACTTTTTTAATAGTGAAATCACACTCCCTACTTGCACTTCTCGAGAGATCGATATCTGATGATTCGACTCCTCAACTTTATTACTTGACTACGATCGGTATACTTGTCGATGCATCAGTAACCACCACCCCCCCTATTTTTCGATGTTATTATTTGATTTGGTGTCGTCATAATTACGTCGTCAGGGCATTACCCTTTTTATGTTTTTTTGACGGCGCTGCACCGTTTGTGCATTTTTGCGTCCGTTGGGTCTGTTTGACCAGATTTAGGGATTTTGATTGGATTGAATGTTTTCCTTGATTGAAATGATGAAGTTTTGAGGTTTTGGACTTGTCCAGTTTTATTGCGATCCGAGCATTTTGGAGTCTTGGCGCTTGTATAGATCTTTGTGATGATTTTTGCTTGTGTAAGCATTTGATTATAGTGTCTCAAGAATGGTGCGTTGGATTCTAGTGTTGTCTTCATGGCTAAATTCGTAGAGTCGAAGTTTATCCCGAAATGTTAGTCAAATTTGAGTTTCTGAAATTTTTCCTGCTTAGTACTCGAGATGGAGAGCCCTGTTCTCGAAGAGTGAATTGTGTATTGTACTCGGGAGTTTTGGCCCTTCATTTCTCGAAAGGCCGAGACTTGTTCCTGAGTAATGTGTTGTTTCCCGAGAAATGCCTTTTCTTTACTCGAGAAATTTCCTCCTCTAGCTCTCGAGAAATGCTTCTAGTTCTCGAGAGATCTATTTTTGTACTCGGGAAATGCTTCCTTAGTACTCGAGATCTGCCCTTTGTACTCGTGAACATGATTTGTTGTTCCCGAGTAGTCTTCAACCTGTTCCCGGGTAGTCTTCTACTTGTTCCCCGGACTACCTTCATTAGTTCTCGAGATGTCCTCGATAGTTCTCGAGAATCCTGCTTCATTACTCGAGTAATGCTTCTTCTATGCGAGTAATCTTCTTTCCTATTCCTGAGAAATAATTTTCTTCCACTCAAGAAATCCATGTCTTCTTCTCGAGAAGTCCGGTCCATCTAACCCTCTTCCCCGGTTCCTTTCTTAGAAATGTTACTGTTGTAGGTAAATTATTTTAATCATACCTTATATATATGTACTTTTCTTCCTCCTTAGAGTCATACTTCCTTCTTCTAGAACTAGACAGGTGTGAGCAAGAGAGAGAATGTCCATTCGTGAATCTTTCGGTGGCCGCCGACGGTGCTCCAGTGCTCGAAATCTTGAATCGATCGTAGATCATGAAAGCTCTCAACGAGAGCTACGTCATCGTGGTAAAATCTTCCCCATTTCATGAGTTTTTCTCGTTAGGGTTTTTGGCCCTAACCTCTATTTTGGCCATTTTTGTTCATATTTCGGTTTCCCCCGTCTTCCTTAGTCCCGATCTAAACTGTGGTGCGATTTGGAGGTCTTCTCCGGCAAAACCAAGGCAAGTGATGATTTTACTCCCCTCTTCCCTTCTTTCTCCCGATCTGCAGAAAATTTCTAACTTCTTGTTATCATTATCTTTAATTACTTGCTGATTATAGTGTTGTTTAAATCCCTCGTCTAATTCTACTTGTATTTTTATGTTCTTGATTTTACTACCAAGCTTGCTAAAGTGGTATACGTTATGATGTTGTGGTTGAATCTTGCTTTTTTAACCATTCCTTAACTATTATGTAGGATGTGTTAGAGTTTATCTAGGATTGTAAATCTTCCCTAAAGGTTGATCAATCGTTTTAAATCTAGAATTGTCTCGTAGAATCCGATGTGCTAATGTCGTCTTGAGATCTATATCATTTTTTCCTTCGCGGCGTTGCCGTGGGGAGAGACAAGCCGCCAGGCCCAGGAAGGGTTGTGGTGGGCCTCTGAACTCTAAACCTGGGTCATTATGGATTGTGATGGTGATGGTTTTTCTTCGTTGCGGGTGTTATTAGTGGTGAATCCATCGTCGCAACATTTGATCCCTCTATTAGTATCTTGTGGAACTCTACCGGGTGTTTGGGCATTTGTGGTGTTTGGTGGAGTATCCAGTCTCCCCCGCAATTAGACGAATAATGTGTATGTGGAGTGTGTCCAGATGAGTTGACCACCTCACCCGTGTTGTTTTTGGTGGAGTTGTTCACATGTGGATAATAGAGTTTTTCTTTATTCCTGATGATTTTAATCGTGATTTTTCCCTTATAGCCTTGTGCATCTAGGGTACTTTTGTTGTACGAGACGATTCATGTAAGTGTTTCTTTCTGAGTTTATTTTTGTACCTTACCGTTGTACTTCATTTCAGTATTTCTTTTTGGTCATGGGTTGGTCCCCTTGACCTTTGTTTAGTTTTAGCTTACTTTTCTGCCATCACTTGTACTTTCTTGCTGAGGTGTTCTGTCTTTGGAATGCCTCAGGTTCAGAGCTGTAGCTGGTGGTGGAGCTGGTTTCGGAGTTCTTGAGTAGAAGTGTTGGTTGTGGTTTTTTACCTCGTCGTTGCGAGGTAGTTTTTTGTTTTAGTTTCTTTTTTCCTAGTTCAGACATACTTTTATTTTATGTGGGTTCGTGTCAGATTGTTGGCGCCCACAGGATAGTTAGTTTTGGACACTATTGCTAGCTGCTACTTGCTTTCTTTCTGATTATTTGGTTTACTTGCTCTCTGGGATGTTTTATGCTAGGATTGCATGATAGGTATTTTCAAGTATAAAATCTACTATTATTACTTCATGCATCGCATGTTTTAAAATGCTAAATTGCAATATTTAATGACCGAAAAAGCTACATTTACTTCTATTATAAAACTAGGACTTACACACCATGAGTTGTCCTCCGGGGACCTTTAAACTCATGTAGGATATCTAAACTTGTAAAAGAAGTATTTTTCGCAGCATATAACTACCTTTCTCATGGACTAGATGAGCCACTAAGCCAAGGGATACGACTAACTGCTTAACATAAACTGAATTTTCCTCTAAATAACAAAAAGACCCTTCTTTATGTGATAAGTAGGAGTTTTGCATGAGCATCCGTAGTTATCTCCTACTGACGTGGCATCATGATGTGCATTTTCCCTTAATCTGATTATCTTTTATGGCGGTGAAAATACAGGTTGTGACAATGTGTCTTCTAAAAATCAAAGAGCTGATATTTTCAAAAATCTTCTTGATGAAATCAAGCACAAATACTTTTTTTGGGCATGCTTGATAAATCGCAGTAAATTATTTTATTATCAACATAACATGTTATTTTTATTAAAAATATTGCTAGAAAAAACCTGTATAAGACTTAAAAATTTAAGTCTGTATTCGACATAATGTTGAATAAAAGTCGACAGAACATCAACTTCTATTCAACTCAACATCTAGAGACTGTGGCTATGAAGAGTTTTAGATCTTGTTGACGTAATGTCAACATCACTCAATGCATGTGTCGACTATGATATTTTTACAATACGTCGAAAATAAATCGATGTCATGTCAACTAAGGAAATATTTATGCCCAAATTTCTTAACGTTTTGTCTATTTATATAGACTTGATATTTACTCCAAACTCTTCATCTTCTCCACTCTATTTTTTCTTTACTTGCATTCTTCCATGTTCTTTGTGACTTTTACAGGTATTCTGGTGATAATCGCAATCAAATAAATTCAATGTTGACTGAGAAGGAAGTATTGGATGCTCTTATTAAAACCCTAACGGTACTAGTTACTGAATTTACCAAGGAATTCTTGATTTTCAAAGAGGTGTGCAATGGTAAACTTATCATCCTTCAAAATCGAATAGATGAACTATCAAGATGTGTACAACTTTTAGATCAACAAGTTCATCAAATGATGTAAAGCCCCTGGATTTTTGATAATTATTTTGATCTCCTTAGTGTCGTATTTATGACATAAGGGCATTATGTAGACGCGTAGTTAACGGGGCGCCGTCGTTGATGTGTAATTTTGTTCTTTGGCATTTTGATGATCCCTTTGGTGGCAGTTGTTAGACTCATCGAAATTAGAGTTTTTGACTTGGGAAAATTAAAGTAATAAATTTTAAGTGTGTTTGTAAAGTTTGGTTGCGACTCGGGCTTAATTGGGATCTCGGTGAATTTTATAAGGATTGTTGTTTTTTAACTTTGGGGAATTTTAACCCGAGTTTGATTTTTTGAATCCTGATTTCGACTTTGCCTTTAGATTCGTAGCACCGACGTTTATCTTTGGTGCGAATTTCATTGAAAACCGAGGTGTTTTAGTAATTCTCGCCGTTTGAGCTTTTCTTGTAAATTATATTAATAATATAATATTATATATAAATATACTTATAAAGTGAAAACTTTATTCACCATCTTCCCCAAACCGAAAGCATGAAGAGCGGAGTGTAGAGTGCGATGGACATTGTGAAGTCTTTTGGCCGCCACTTATCAGAGATTTGATGCACGAAACCTTTGACGGAGCATAGATCCAGAAAGTTATTGTCAAGATCTTTGCGTGCACGATAAGATTTTTCTCATTTCGTGGATTTTTGACATTAGAGTATTTGACCTTAACCCTTATTTTCCCCGAAAAGTTTCAGAGATTGTATATGAGGAGTTCTTGCGGCCTATCCTTGAAGCAGAGCACTTGAGAGGCCGATTTTCAGGAGATCTTGAGGCAAGTGGTAATTCCTCCCCTCTTGCTTGTTCGTTTGTTCTTATTGTCGCTTCCTTTCCCTAATAGAATGTAGGAATAGGGTATGGTTGATGTTCGTCGAATCATAGTAGTGTAGGAATTAGCCTGAGTCCTTTTTGTTGAGTGAAAATTGTCGAGTGTTCATGATCAGTATGAGTCCTTTCTGCCGAGTGTAATTCGTCGAGAATCGATGTGAGGTCAAGTCCAATTCATCGAGACCAGTTAAATTTGGAGAGTCAAGTCTTTTTCATCGAGTAATCTCAACAAATTCGTCGTGTGATTCTAGTTAGGCATCGAGTGAAGTTAAATTCGTTGAGTGAAGTCAATTCATCGAGTATTCTCGAGGAATTCGTCGAGTATCCAGTGAATATGTCGAGTGTTCATGAGAGGCCTAGTCTAATTCGTCGAGTATTCTCGACAAATTTGTTGAGTATTATTGGGTATTAGTTGAATTACCAAAGTCGTTTTGTCAAGTATATTCATGGAACCAAGTTAAATTCATCGAGTATCCTTCAATTCATCGTGTAAAGTGTTGGCGTCGAGTACGTTGAGTGATTTAGTGTATTCTCCGAGTGTCTTCCAATTCGTCGAGTATTCTTGATGAATCGGTTTGTACTTAGAATTATTTTGTCAAGTAACCTTCTTATTTGACGAGTGATTCCGACGAATCATTGTGGTCTTGAAAGTTTTTCGACGAGTGGTCTTCCTATTCGTCGAGTATACCTTAGTAGATTTTTTGGTTTTCTTTCGTTATCAGTATTTTTGGAAGTTTATTTGTGGCCTTTGGTTGGCAGTGGATAAAGGACCACCACCTCAGTGCAGGTTTGTGAATCATTATACCTGGTGGGTGTTTCTTATTTTCTCTTCTTATGAACTGTTGGGTTGTGTTGGACAATGTAACCACGACCATAGTGCCTTCTTCAGATTGTTTGGTTTGATGGTTTGTGTTGGACAAGTGGCCACTGCCTCAGTACTGGGTTTCTTTTACCAGTGTTAATGATTCATGTGTTTAACTGATTAGTCATTCCTTATATACTGAGTTTTGACTTTACATATTTAACCTCTTGGAATTTTTCATTTATTTATTGAGTTTTGACTTAGGTGTTGTGGTTTGACAGTTTTTCTCTCTTGGATTGCTAACCATTAGACTTCTCTTGTTTATTTACTTTTGGTCTTTATCTCCACTTGTTTATTCTTACTGAGACATTCTTTCTTTTGAATGCCTCAGGCTCAGAGTAGTAGCGGCATGAGAAACTAGAGTTGGTGGTTCTTGGCGCGGGCTTAGTAATTGTGGTTTTCTTCCCTCGCCTTCGTGAGGTAGTTTTGTTGTTCTTGTTTTAGTTCAGACATACATCTTGTTTTGTAGGTTCGTGTCGGGTTGTTGACGCCCACAGTGAATTATTGTAGATAATAGACTATTTGTTAGCTGTTATGCTAATTCCTTGTTGTTTGTCGTACCTACTTGATCTTTGGGAAGGTTTTACGTTAGGATTTTTTGTTAGTTATTTTCAGAGTATAAAAAGATAAATAATTTTATCTCATACTCATAGCATCTCTTTAAATCAAATGTCACTCAGCTTTAATGAATGTAAAAGCTCTTTTGTACTTATATTAAATCTACAGGTGTGCATATCATGAATTGTCTGATTGGATCTCCATACTCACATAGGTTAATAAATGAAATAAACCAAGTATTTTGTGCTGCATATATGTATATTTTCACTTGTGGACTAGTTGATCCACTGAGTTCAGGTCCACGACCATTAAAAATCAAACTATATCTTCATCATAACAAACTTGAGAATTTCATGAAAAGTGTTAGGAGTAGGTTCGTGCCTGAGCATCTGCAGTTGTCCCCTGCACGGCGTAGCATCACGGCACATATTTTCTCTTACTCAGATGCATTATTAAATGCTGAGAAAATGCGGGCTGTGACAAAGGATACTCCATGTCGAAGTCTTTAAATCTTTTTTTTTGAGATTTAAAGAAAGGGGAGAAAAGTCGTTGCAGTGTTGGTAGGATTCAAAACTATTTTTGAACTATTTCAGAAAGAATGAATGAAGACATGGTTTCAGATATGAATTTTGATGATGCAAACAAAAAAACTTTAGAAAAACTGAGTGTGGGCATGGTTCAAGATATAAGGATACCAGATACTATTGCCTTGGTTTCAGAATCAAAAATGATTCAGATGTTTGCAAAATAGGGGAGGATTCTAAAATGATTCATATGTCTATTACACATGGGGAGAATCCATCAGTCCTAATGCCAGATATTTAAGGGCATAAAATGTTAGAAGACATTGAGATAGAGAAATCTTTTGAGTTAATAAGAGAAAGAGAGGAAGTTGAATTTAAAGCTTCTAAAGATGATTAAGCTGATAAGAAAAGGATTTTTCTGGCAAAACTACAAGCTAAGAGATCAGGGATGAGAAATTTTTCTAAATTATCAATTACTCTTCTATAAACAATCTTTGATCATAATAAATATGCCAAGAAGCATCCAGTTACTCGGATTGTGGACACTACTGGACATTGTCATAAAAATAGTAGGTTTGAGTTATAATCAGGATAAATATATTACCTATGAAATTGGTAAACAAAGAATGATAAGCTTTGTCAATGCCTCAACCATTGAAGTACCAATAACTGAAGAAAAGTAGAAAGATACTTTTTTCCAAACAATCAATTGGAGTCTATCAATGAGCTATCTGCAAATATTTTTGTTGAAAATTGTGAAGTGAAAGTGGGTGAATGGAGCACTTGGAATTCCTACCCGCACGGACTACACGGACAGGTGTGGCAGACTGCGAAGTCGGCAGGGATGTTGCAGGCGGTTTGCTCTGTAGCGGCCTGGGTAGGCTGTTCGCGCGGACTACGCGGACAGTAGTTGCGGTCAGCCAGGACGGCTCGTGCTCAGCTGGCAGTTGGATCCCAGGAAGTAACCGGGCGGATGGAAACCTTATCCGCGGAGTCCGGCATGAAGCGGACTGATGAACTGGAGCTCGGCAGACCGGTTTGGTAGTTGTCTTGGTCTTGCTCTAGTGAAGCGGCAAGTGGAAGCCGCGAAGACCACCAGTCAGCGCGGACAGAAACTGGAGGTCTCCCGGCATGGCGGGCTAGATCCAGTGTCCGCCAGTAATTGCGGACTGGCCCTTGTGGCCAATGGGTTGGACTTGGTGGGTTCTGAACCAAGTCCATGGTGGCTCAGTCCGGGGAGATCGCGCAGTGCAGCGCGGGCTGCTTTCTCAGTCCGCCAAGCCTAGTAGAAGTGTTGTTGCCTTGATTGCTAGCTTGGGGATATGCGGACTGGAGGATTTCCTATGCAAGAGCGTGCGGACTGGAGCTGGAGTCCGCTGAGTTCGGTTTAGCCTTGTGATGAGGTTATGAATTCAGGAATGCGGACTGGATTCTGCTATGTAAGCAGACTGGATCGGAGTGTCCGCTGAGTCCGGCAGTGCCTTGGAGATTGAGGTAATGGACTCGAGATGTGCGGACAGAAGCCGGGTGTCCGCTGAGTCCGGCAGGTTCCTTGATGGCGAGGCTGCGGGCTCGGGTTATGCGGGCTGGTGCTGAGTCCGCGGATTGGCGGACATAGCTGTTGTGGAGTCCGGCTGTGGTGGTCCTGGCTTGGTCTTTGGCGGCAAGGCGGGCTGGATATTGGAGTCCGGTCATGGAGAAGCTGGGGCGGACTGGCTATCTGCACAGGAGCGGCGAACTGGAGTGTGTGTCCGCGGGCTGGCGGACACACTTGTTCTTGCTGCGGGATGTGGCGGTGTTCCTATCGGTTAGGACGGTGACCATACTCATCATCGTGCCTATAAATAGACCCATGTCACATCAGGAGTTAACCTCAAGTGACCTAAATCGAAGTAAGTGAACAGTAATTGAGCTCGCGTAAGTTGCTGCGGTCTGGACTTTGGTGTCCGCGCGGTTTGACAGAGTGGATCGGGTGTGCTGTGCAGGTTGTGCGGATAGCGCTGGAAAGCCAGGACTTGGCTCTGATTGCGGTCAGGGATAGTGCGGACTCTGCGGTTAAGCAACAGGCGGTAAACAGCAGGTCGCGGATAGCGACTAGGCGGTCTTCTCTTTGGCAACTTGGTTCGGGGTTCAGGAAGTCGCCTACTTCAGGCGGACTGTTCCATTCGGTGGCGCAGCGTGGCGGTCTGGCGGCTAGGCGACCTCGCGGTCAGGTGGCCTGCAGATCGACGGTGAAGAGCTAGCATTGGAAAGAGGTGAGTCCGCGCGGCTTGGGTTGCAGTCTGGCAACCTGGCGGAATGAGCGGACTCCACGGCAGTAGACCGGCGGCTTGTTGATTGAGTCCGCGCGGCTTGTTCTGTTTCTTGTCTTTGTAACTATCTCTGCTCTCCTGGTGTGGGTGTTGGTGAAGCATGTCTCACCATGTATGTCTCGCCTTTTAAAGAAGTTTGCTCTTGATCAATAAAGATGCTTGTGTTGCATGTGTTGCTGGTTGTTACTGCTTTGTTGATATAATCCCTGCTAACTCCAAGATCCGGGAATTCGTTCAACATTATAAGTGGGCGTGTCCTCCTCGGTTTGTTGAGTTTTCAACAGGGTATCCGAGGAGGCGTCTGCGAGTTTGTTGAAATTTTAACATGGTATCAGAGGGAGGTTGGAGTGGTCAATCAGTGGTCAACGGAAGTAGTTGCTCGGGTTAAGAGGAAACCAATGGTAGAACCATGGCAGTGGAAGATGCAAGTTTTCTGGGAATTGATCTTCTTACAAAGACGAACTTTGAAAGGTGGAAGTCTTGTATGAAGAGCTTTCTTCTTGGTGAGGACCTTTGGGAGGTTGTATGCGGAGCAGGAAGATAAGACGTTACTGCTGGCAATGCTGAGGCGATGAGAGCTTGGAAGGAGACAAATGCGAAAGCGGAGTCTATTCTCAAGCAGGTGATCTCATCGGAGCTCTTGGACCACATCAGTGGATGTCGGTCAGCTGCGGAGGTTTGGACTTCCCTTGATGGGTTGTTCAGGAAGGAGGTGAAGGTTGCTGCGGAAGATGGTCCTTCTACTTCTTATCAGGAAGAAAGGAGTGGTTCTCCTAGGCATGATAGGAAGAGGAAGGAGGGACCAAGGTGCTATAAATGCAAGCAGCATGGTCATCTCCGGAAAGAGTGCAAGGTTGTCTTGCTCTCGGCGAACGTTGCTCAAATAGGGAGGAAGGAGAATAACATTGTTGGGTTCTCAACAAGTTCTGAAGCTGATCGGATGAAGACCAATGATAGTGCAGCTATCTGGCATGAAAGACTGGGGCATGTAGGGATGGACAAGCTGAAAGCAATGGCGGAAAGAAGACTCGTAAGAGGCTTGCCTAGATTGTCATCCTATGGCGATGGTCGGGGTTGTGCGGGGTGTCAGCAAAGTGAAGCTTACCGCTTCATGGTTGATAAAGCACAATCCAGATGTGAAGCACCATTGGCAGTTGTCCATTGTGCTCTGGTGGGACCGACCGTCACAGCCAGTCTTGGAGGCTGCAGGTTCGTGCTGATATTGGTTGATGACTATTCTAGGTATACTTGGGTATACTTCATGAAGAAGAAGTCCAACATGATGCACTTGTTTGTGGAGTTCAAGAAGCTTGTGGAAGGCCAGCTTGGCCGGAGGATCAAGGTGTTGAGGACAAGCATCGGTGGTGAGTTTGGCTCAACCGAGTTCTCACACTTTTGCAGGAATCAAGGGATCCGGAAGGAGCTTTCTTGTGGACATACTTCACAACAAGCTAGTGTTACAGCTCGGATGATTCGTTGGTTAACGGAGACCTGCAAGTGTTGGCTTCAGAGTAAAGGCGTTCTGAAGGCTCTTTGGGCGGAAGGGATGGCCGGTGCTGCTCATGTCATCAATCGGATTCCTCTTAGTCCGATCTATGTGAAGACTCCTTATGAGCTGATGTTCGGAGTAAAGCCCAGCATGAAGCACTTAAGGGTGTTTGGATCTACCTGCTACATACACTCTCCGGGTGCTCTCAAGACAAAGCTAGTCTTTGTTGGGTATGATGAGCAGAGGAGAAGATGGAGGTGTATGGATCCTGCGACGAAGAAACTCATAGTGTCTAAGGACATTATATTTGATGAGTTGACGTCGTATTGGGGTAGCTCTCATGTGGAGCTAGAGATTAGCAGGTCAGATGTTGGGCTGAAGGAGGTTACTGCTAAGGAAGTGGAGTTGCCTGAGTCACCAGGTGCTCCAGGCTGTTCTAGCTGCGGGGCAAAGACGTCAGAGTCGGGAAGAAGGGGAGCAATGCTCCAGTATCTTCTGACTCGAAGGCGGAGTCTTCCGGTTCAGGAAGCATGGGGAGCGATGTTCCAGGTAGTTCTTGTTCAAGAGGAGAGTCTTCTGGTTCAGGTAGTAAGGGGAGCGTTGCTCCAGGTGCTTCTATTTCTAGTAAGGAGGCGTCTTGTTCAGGAAGCAAGGGGAGCATTGTTCCGGGTTTGCCCGGGAACGGAGCTGGTTCAGAAGCAGCAGAGGTGGTTAGCCATGATCAAGTTCTTCGGAGATCGAAGAGGATCAGTAAGCCACCAACTCGATATAGCGAAGGGAACACGGCGGACTTGGTCCCATGTTTCTTTGCTAGCCCTCAGGTCGAGCAAGGTTCTTCCGGCTGTGATGACCCCACCAGAATCAAGGAGGTGGTTGACACCAAGGCTAAAGAGGTGACTTCTCTCAGAGGTGCCAAGGCTTGGGCTTTTGTGCCCAAGATAGTCGGTGATACTCCTGTGATGCATGAGTGGACGTTGAAGCTCAGGAAGGTAGAGGGAAGCATGGCTCCCTTTGGGAGATGCTAGAGGGCTCCCTCTTGGTCCATGATATGCGGGGCGAGGACTATGTCTTGGACATTTCTTCGTAGATGCTATCGGAGGGACCAGGTGCAAGGTTACGGGAGCTGCTGGAGTTATTCACCACTTCTCACTTCAAGGGGGAGTGTTGAAAATTGTGAAGTGAAAGTGGGTAAATGGAGCACTTGGAATTCCTATCCGCGCGGACTACACGAACATGTATGGCGGACTGCGAAGCCGGCAGGGATGTTGCAGGCGTTTTGCTCTGTAGCGGCCTGGGTAGGCTGTTCGCGCGGACTACGCGGACAGCAGTTGCGGTCAGCTAGGACGGCTCGTGCTCAGCTGGTAGTTGGATCCCAGGAAGTAACCGGGCAGATGGAATCCTTATCCGCGGAGTCCGGCATGAAGCAGACTGATGAACTGGAGCTCAACAGACCGATTTGGCAGTTGCCTTGGTCTTGCTCTAGTGAAGCGGCAAGTGGAAGCCGCGAAGACCGCCAGTCAGCGCGGACAGAAACTGTAGGTCGCCCGGTATGGCGGGCTAGATCCAGTGTCCGCCAGTAAGTGCGGACTGGCCCTTGTGGCCAATGGGCTGGACTTGGTGGGTTCTGAACCAAGTCCAGGGTGGCTCAGTCCGGGGAGATCGCGCAGTGGAGCGCGGGCTGCTTTCTCAGTCCGCCAAGCCTAGTAGAAGTGTTGTTGCCTTGATTGCTAGCTTGGGGATATGCGGACTGGAGGATTGCCTGTGCAAGAGCGTGCGGACTGGAGCTGGAGTCTGCTGAGTTCGGTTTAGCCTTGTGATGAGGTTATGAATTTAGGAATGCAGACTGGAGTCTGCTATGTAAGAAGACTGGATCGGAGTGTCCGCTGAGTCCGGCAGTGTCTTGGAGATTGAGGCAATGGACTCGGGATGTGCGGACGGAAGTCGGGTGTCCGTTGAGTCCGGTAGGTGCCTTGATGGCGAGGCTGCGGGCTCGGGTTATGCGGGCTGGTGCTGAGTCCGCGGATTGGCGGACATAGCTATTGTGGAGTCCGGCTGTGGTGGTCCTGGCTTGGTCTTTGGCGGCAAGGCGGGCTGGATATTGGAGTCCGGTCTTGGAGAAGCTGGGGCGGACTGGCTATCTGCACCGGAGCGGCGAACTGGAGTGTGTGTCCGCGGGCTGGCGGACACACTTGTTATTGCTGCGGGATGTGGCGGTGTTCCTATCGGTTAGGATGGTGACCATACTCATCATCGTGCCTATAAATAGGACCCATGTCACATCAGGAGTTAACCTCGAGTGACCTAAATCGAAGTAAGTGAACAGTAATTGAGCTCGCGTAAGTTGCTGCGGTCTGGACTTTGGTGTCCGCGCGGTTTGACAAAGTTGACCGGGTGTGCTGTGCAGGTTGTGCGGATAGCGCTGGAAAGCCAGGACTTGGCTCTGATTGCGGTCAGGGACAGTGCGGACTCTGCGGTTAAGCAACAGGCGGTAAACAGCAGGTCGCGGATAGCGACTAGGCGGTCTTCTCTTTGCCAACTTGGTTCGGGGTTCAGGAAGTCGCCTGCTTCAGGCGGACTGTTCATTCGGTGGCGCAGCGTGGCGGTCTGGCGACTAGACGACCTCGCGGTCAGGCGGCCTGCAGATCGACGGTGAAGAGCTAGCATTGGAAAGAGGTGAGTCTGCGCGGCTTGGGTTGCGGTCTGGCGACCTGGCGGAATGAGCGGACTCCACGACAGTAGACCGGCGGCTTGTTGATTGAGTCCGCTGCTTGTTCTGTTTCTTGTCTTTGTAACTGTCTCTGCTCTCCTGGTTTGGGTCTTGGTGAAGCATGTCTCGCCATGTATGTCTCGCCTTATAAAGAAGTTTGCTCTTGATCAATAAAGACGCTTGTGCTGCATGTGTTGCTGGTTGTTACTGCTTTGTTGATATAATCCCTGCTAACTCCAAGATCCGGGAATTCGTTCAACATTATAAGTGGGCGTGTCCTCCTCCGGTTTGTTGAGTTTTCAACAGGGTATCCGAGGAGGCGTCTGCGGGTTTGTTGAAATTTTAACAATTTTAAGCAATAGATATACACTCAACTTTATCACATAATGTAGAGACAGAAGTTCAAAATTTCTTTAATGTTTATCAGGATATACAGAGTCATCTAAAAAGGCAAGAAGGTTTCATTTATAATTTGTTGAAAAGATGTCAAAAATTGTACACTACATTTACAACATTTCTTGCTGACAAGGATAAGAGGTAATACTATTTTTTACACAAAAGTTTTATGGTATATTTAGTTGCTTCTCATGTCCTTTTCAATTTAATCTATGTCCACTATATGTTGTATGTAAGTTAATTTTTTTGTAATTCTACTGATATGTTTTTGTAAAATCACCTTTGAAATTTTGTAAACTTTTTTATGCTAAATTGTGGAGATTGTTGGGAAAAACCATTATAATTTACCTTATCAAAGTATTTTAAATGATTTTACATCCTAGGTTTATTACCCATGTTGTATAGAGAGGGTAATATGGTCTTAGAAGTCCTAGGATGTCATTGGTGTAAAGGACATGAGAAAGGCACACTGAATTTAAGAGGAAAGCCAGGAAATGCCAACATACGTCGACTACAAGTCGACGCAACATCGACATTATATTGACATTGCTTCAAGTATAAGTCAGAGTAACAAAACATGACAAATCTACGTTAATTAAAGGATTAAATTGATGCATACTTCAATATGGTATCGACACAATGTCAATTACAGAACTAAATTGATAGATTGTCTGAATAAAGCCAAAACTCGATGCTACTTTTATATGAACTCGATGTTACGTCGAATAGTTTTCTAAACGAGATTTGTTTTGAAGATTAATTTGGAATTAATTCAAGAAAGGTTTGAATTGAATAACTGATTCTTGGAGATATTAGATTCTCTTTCAAACATATATAAATAGAGAGTAATAATGATGAAAGCAGAAACATAGATTGAATCAAAATAATATTTATTCTAATAATCATTACACTCATTTTATATCGTGGTTTTGGAAGATTAATTTTGATAAAGGATAGCAAGATTATCATCTACAATTGAAGTTCTTCCTTGAATCAGTCGACCTTCTTCTTTGTTCCTAAATATGAAAAGAAAATCAATTCTTCTTCCTCCCAAGGGCATATCAATTGCTTCATCAGATTCAGTGAAGATTAAAAGGATAATCTGGATTAAGGGCTTATAATCCTTGAGATCTTCTTATTCAAGGATTCATCGAGTTCTAGATATCAATTCAATAAGTGCCATATTGTCCTCAAGATTCTGCTGAGAGGACACATCAAGAAGATCACTAAATCCTCATATCTTCTTTTATTTTCTATTTCATGAATATTTCTAGTTTGCGAAAAGAGTTTTGAGAAACTCTCTTCAAAGAATTCAGTTAGAGGTTCTGAGAGTCTCATTGTGAAAAGACTCAGATTGTATTGGTTCAAGATCTCCTTATCAAAAGATCTAGTGATTGGTTTTAAGAGTCGTCTTATCAAAAGACTCAGGCACAGTGATGACAAATTTCTACCAAGATGGTAGAAGAGTGGATGTACCCAGATTTTGGGGAACCCCTATATTTCTTATGTCTTTTGAGTTTGTGCATTATTCTGTGATTTCTTATCTATTCTGCTGTGATTTTAATTATTTGTTCTTAATTCTGGTTAATTGCTTGAGTAAATACAAACTCTGCGAATTGCATAGTTAATTTTGAAATAAATTTTAATCCCTATTCACCCCCTCTAGAGAAATCTCTGAGTAATTAGTCAAATATTCTCTCATATCACCCTATATTGAACAATACTCTCACCTGATAGTCCAAAATTAGGACAAAGCTTAAGATAAATAAGTTAAACAAGCAATGCACAAGGTAACAAGTATATAAAGTAATAAAAGTTGTATACTAAATCTTACCTTCCACCATATCGCTTTGTTTAATGGACTCCTGTTGTCCAAGATTGTAAACTCCGGGCTGAGCTGGAGCATAATGGGATGCAGTTGACTCCACTGCCTTCCCCTTCTCCGTATAAGACACTCCCGCCTTTTTCTTCTTCCTTGGAAGACCACTGTAACACTCTCGAGCAAAATGTTCTGGCTTGCCACAAGTATAGAAAGTGAGCGAATCTCGCTCAGTAGTCACTCCAAAAACAACAGAAGAAGCTGGCTATAAAAACCTACACTTCTTCCTCCACCTTCTTTGCCCAGACTTCATAGAGTTCAGTACTTTGAACTCCAGTTTTATCACCGCTAAATCCTTCTTACGTTCGCGCCACTTTATATCATGCTCCAGGGATCGAGCTGTGTTTACCAAGGTCAAAACACCATGCATCATCGGACCTAAAATAAGTAGCCTCAGATCATCCCGCAGACCTTCATAAAAACTGTTGGACTTTCGCTCCTCAACAGCAAATATGGAGCCTGGATATCGCCCAAGTCTGGTAAACTTGTGCAAATAGTCATCCACCAAACTATCACCCTAGTAAACTTGTGCAATATGCTGCGCAGAAGGGAGATACCTTCTCAAAAATAGTCTCGAGAACTTCTCCATCGAGACATCAGTCAGTTGCCTTCCCGCAAACTGGTGCAAATATAACTCATTCCACAAAATTCTTACCTCTCCATCCAATAACAAAGTAGATAAGGTGACTTTCTGCGCCTCCTCTATATCCATTGCCATCACGGTTCTCTTTATATGATAGAACCAATCTTTGATTTGAGTATGGTATCTAGTACCCGTAAACACATGAGGATTGAAGCTCAGAAAGTGCTTCAGTTACTTATCTATTGCTCGTCTTATTGTTAATGTCTCTTCAGCCACTTGTATCACCACCACGGGCTCAACTATGCCAACTGAATCCAGGGCCACTACAGGTTTAGGAGGTTGTGCCAGCCTTCTTGGTTTTGCATTGATCATCGCAAAGATGACTTCAGCAACTAAATGAAAAGTCTCAACAAAAGTAGGAGGTATAGCCACATCAGTTGGTGCACTACTCTCTATAGAATGTTTGGGTTAAGACTTCCCCGAACCACTCCTAGTAACCTATAATCATTCAACACACAATTAAGGGACTATTCACATTGCAAATGACAATCATAGGAATATGCAGGTTCCTCAAATATATGTATTTTTCATTCCTATGTGAAAATTCCTAGGTTATTTCACATTGCAAGGGTAACTCAAACACGTGATCACCACCCCTTAAAATAATTCGACCATGAATTCAAACAAGAAGGGATCAACACCAGAAGCTAATATTAAATTGTAACACCCTGCCCGTCACAAAGAATATATCGTAAGGTCCGGTCGGGGCCCCATACCATATTCCACAAATAGATGAAAGTGGTACAAAATTGAAATACCAAACATCTGCACACCCTATCACAGAGTTACACTCTAGCAGAAGCAAAGGAGCAACCATAACCCACAACACGGAATGTACACTATAAAGATATAACTTGGAATTATTATTTACGTAAACATGTGGCCTTAAGGCCTTACAGACTGTTTACATGATTATACAATTAAGTGATTTCTATACTTCGGCACGCAGACCGGTGATACATGAAAACAGCAAAACAAGCACTTGGGCCTTCGAGGGCCAGCATAGCATCAGGGCTTCAGCCCACTATTTCTCGCTCGGCTCACCAGCTTCTACACTAGTGCATTCCAAGGAAGACGTGGCAAAATAAATCAATGGTCATCTTTAGCTGACCATAATTATAACGACCCCACCTCATTCCTAAGGCGATGGCACTCCTTTTCTACAAGCAAGCTGTTTCACAGTATATATAATTACGTATTCATCACAGACATTGGCACGCACGAGTACACATCCCGTGCACTCATGGCACATTATCGGTGTACTGAATTTCAAGTCCCACCTCTGTTCTAAGTATCAACCACTTAGACGGTCATTGAGATTTTAGCATCAAGGCCATCTTGCCTCATAGGCTCCCAAAATCAGAAGGTGCACTGAGAAGCAACTACTTCACCTACCAGTAAGGGATAGGTTTGAATCAGCTTCGCTCATGCTTGAATCATCATAATCACACTGTCATGATGTAGGTACAGCTTTATCTCAGCCGTTATCATATTAACAAACGCTAACATTTTGGTCAGTACACAAGGCCACCAAGCTAGGCACTTCAAGCCTCATAGCTTAATGCTACGCACCGATCCTCAAGACCTGGGATTCACATCCATCATATCAGCTCACTGGGATCTATCACCAGCGATAATGTTATCACTGCATGATATCAGCAGAACCATAAATCTATTTTAGTCTCTGGTTCAGACCCCAAACACACATCCGCTCACTGGTCTCTACTAGAGAGCTATTGCCAGCGATAATAACAAACCTTCATTTTTTTTGTAAACTTGGGTGTTTCTTGGAGACACCCTCCAGTACTTCTGCTGCAAACTGCATCACCCCAAAACTCTAAAATCTAATCATTTTTTCTACGGAGTCTTCTCCGGCACACAAATCAATACATTATTAATCCAGACCAACATGTCACAGATGGGCTTCACATAGCATGCCTATGTCCATACAGCGATCCAGATTCTAAATGCAAATTCTATCAGGGATAAACCATATCAACCCGTCGGAAGTCTCTTCCTCCACCAATTGGTGGAAACCTCCACATAAACATGCCAAATAACGGACTTCGCATGTCCAAGTATTTAGAAAGAGAGTCTTTACCCTCATATAACGTCTCAGAGCCATGAAATTACAGTTGATTTGGATGGAAACACTCGGAGCACTTTCCTCTCCGTGGATCTAGCTTCAGCTCATGATTCTGACCTTGGAAGCTCCTCTAATTCTTCTCTAATGGTTGGCCAAGCCTTCCTCTTCCTCCCTTTCCCTTTCTCTTATTTTTCTTTCTTATTTTTTGGAGAGAGGGAGGGAGAGAGTAAGAGAGATATAAGAAGAATTTTCCACTTCAAACACCTTAATAATAACGGGCCTCACATCAGCCATAGGATATCTAAGACAAAAGTAATGGACATCCCTAATTTCAGGGAGAAATCTTAAATAAATGCCATCGTCTGGCGATAGCCACTATCTTCAGGCAATATATCTAGTGGTGGTTGTCACGGCCCGAATTTTCTCAACAATTGCATTTTATTAGAGTAAGAGAAAATACGCAGTGTGATGCCACGCATACAGGGGATAACTATAGATGCTCAGGAAGAAACAACACTCTCATTTATTTTGTATAAAAACATGTGGGTTAAGTTTTAAAAACAAAGTTTTAAATTTAGAGTATAAAGAACCATGTCCCTCGGTTTAGTGGATCAACTAGTCCACAAGTAAGAAAATGTAGTCACAATGGAAAGAAATACATAACTTACTTCATTTTACCCTACATAAGCATGAGGATCCAACGAACATTCTAATGATTTGCAAATTTCTAAATTTAGTATAGGTAAAAGGAATTTTATAAACCTTTAAAATAGTGTGACAATAAGTATAAGAGATGTCATGACACTATGCTAAAATGCAGTTTTTATATATTTAAAATATCTAACATGAATCCATGCTTATATCATTCTCAGAGAGCGAGTAGAAATAAACAGAAATAAGTTAGAGCAAACCAGCAAGTAGCCAACAGTAGAAATCAAAAGCTATGGGAATAAACAACCTGATACGAACCCATAGAAACTAACATCTGTCTGATCTAAAACAAAACCAAAAACTACATCACACGGCGAGGAGGGAAACAATAATTACTACAACTGGGCCTGGAATTGACAACTCTAACCCCTCAGACTACTACTGCTCAGGGCCTGAAGCATTCAAAGAAAAGAACGCCACAGCAAGGAAATAATAAGAGGTAGTAAAAACTAAAATCCATGAGGTTATTCAACAAAAGCCATATAAGCAGTGAGTATAATAGTACGAAAAAATAGTCAAAAGAAAAGCTAGCACTATGTGCAGCAAGATCTATCTTATAATTATATATATATATTATATATATATATAATTGAGACTAATCAGCTCGAGAAAGATCATCATTAACATAGGTCATAATTTGGCACTGAGGCAGTAGCTCAAATTCCAACAGAAACCATCAGATCAAATTATGCCACAAAAAGGCATTGTTGTGGTGTCTATCTTTCCAACACAACCCAACAATCCAAACATCAAGAAAAGGCACTATGGTGGCGGATATCTTTCCAACACAACCCAACAGTCCAAAACAAAGTAACCCGGTATAATGATTCACAAACAGGTGCTGTAGCGGTGGTATAGTCCTCTAACACCCACAGTCCAACCCATATCATAACACAAAACTGGTACTATTGTAACACCACGGTTTTCCAGACCTTAAATCTCTCTAAGTGAACGTCGAACTGATTCTTGAGTTCGATGAATGTCGAAAGGCATTCTTGGGTTCGACGAACGTCAAATGGATAGGTCGACGAACGTCGAATGGATTCTTGAGTTCGACAAATGTCGAAAGGCATTCTTGGGTTCGACGAATGTTAAACGGATAGGTTGACGAATGTCGAACAGTTTCTCGAGTTCGACGAATGTCGAAAGGCATTCTCGGGTTCGACGAACGTCGAACGGATAGGTCGACGAACGTCGAATGAATTCTTGAGTTCGACGAATGTCGAAAGGCATTCTCGGGTTTGACGAATCTCTCTAAGTGGTCATATTTTGTAATCTAGTGCATTTACTAAGGTTTGTATAAAATAGTGTAGACATGCATTAGGGTCAAATTCTCATGAGTAGAAATTTTTTATAAGATAATGATATGTACAAAAGTAATTTGATAAAGTATACAAATGTATTAATCAAAATGAATGGCATATATAATGAGAGAACACAACATTAAAATACACAAATAAAATTACTTCCACAATATTTCAATGCACATACATAAAAAATACAACTACCAAGGTGTTTCACAATCACAATGCTCATTAAGACTTATCAGGGAGCAAAGTAGTGCATGGGGGATCACTTTTATTCTTTTTAACTTTGTTTTTATTTTTGTGATCTGGTGTACTAAGAGAAGTAGTGAATAGTTTTGTTTACTACAAGACACTTTACAATCCTTTGCAAGGTGCTCAGCCTCACAAAGCTCATTAAGCCTTATCAGGAGGGTGAGTAGTGCTTGGTCGAGTTTTTCTTGTCATTTATTATATGCTTCTTAGACTTGTGACAAATGACTACGAATTCACTTGTTTTGCAAACAATATCACTTATTTATTTATTTTTTAAACCACTTTTCTCTAATGAATAAGTGCATAAAAAACAATGAATAAGCAATTCAATATAGTGTAGGTAATTTATTTATACATTTTAATTATTTTATTATAACACTACATATTCATGCAAGTGTAAGATTAAAAACACATATAAGTTATCAAAATAAGTGAGTGAATGAATTATTATCAAACATAAAACATTACTCATATTTACAGGCATGCTAAACAATCATACACATGTTTTCTACAATCAATTTCATTACACATAAGAAGATAATATTCAAGACATGATATAATCAAAGAAATATTTTAAGAAACTTGGAAAATTAAATTAAGCATTGTTTTAATCTTTAATTGATAGAATTAGTCATCCTTGATAATGATAATGAATAACAAACAGTTTTTTGATTTTTGAGTTTTATAAAGAAATTCAAAAATATCAAACACACAAAGAGATAATAAGAAAATCAAATATTTTTTTGTTCTTTGAAATCATTTAACAATTTTATATTTGATTTTCAAATATTTTAAAAATAAATAGTTTTCTAGAAAACATAGAATTCTTTAAAGACTTTGTCAATAGTATGATCTTCTATGCTAGAAAAAAAATAACAATTTATGCTACCCTAGTGTTAGTACTAACACGTGAGCTAGCCACAAAATATGTTATATTGCATAGAAAATATGATTTTTGATAATTTTTCATTGTTATTTTTCTTGATTCATGTTTTCTAACATAAGTGACACAAAATACCGCAAAGAGTTTTTAAAAAAATTGGGATAAAGTGTTAAAAATGGTTATTTTTCAAAATACTTATTTTTTCAAAATCATGAATGACCAAATAAATAGAGTGTGAAAAACACAAGATACACATGTTCGAACCAATATGAATGACACAAATAATCATAAAGTGTAAAATAAAATTTCATGCAATGAATATGATAAGAGTATTCTCTAGATTAAACTACCCAAACTATATATCTACACTCTAGCCCTTTACTAAGTGACAGATGAGCATGAGGAGCTGCACGCATGTCGTAGGTTATGATGTAAATCCCATGTGCATACAAAAGATGATGCTCAACCTAGCACTCTTTCCCCAAGTGCCTCGTAAGACCCCACTGGAACACTCTCCGGTTAAGGACAAGACATGACTTAGAGGTTAGGTCTCTAATGCACACAATCTTATACCCTCGCTAATGTGAGAGACAAATTATGGGCAAATAATCATGGCTATGCTAAGCATTTAATCCTAAGAATGATTTCATAAACTATGGGTTTATTTAATATTTAAAATTATTGTAGATTTTAAAACCACATAGATATTATTAATTTAACTCTTAATCTTTCAACTTTTAATTTATTTTATCATGACAATATGAAATAACTAGCATGAATAATAATATTCAATATGTGTGGATAATAATATCCATTATATGATAATACAAGAATTTTGTGTTTAATGTTAGGCCATAATATTAATGTTGAAACCGAGAACAGGCTTCTGTGGCGATCGAACCCTAAAAAGGGGTGACCGCACACTTACTTCTCCTAGCAAGCCTGCTTGACTGAGAACTTATGATTTGAGACTGACCCAAGGCTGCAGCACGAAGGTCCCACCACACACCCGAAAGATCTTAGAGCGCTTCCCCTCCTTAGCCAGTGCTGAGCTAAGGATAGCTCAAAAAGCGCTATAAAACTAGAGAATGAGAAAGCGTCCTTCTAAGATACCCTTGTGGGTCTATTTATAGATTTCTGAGTTTGGCCAGCAAACAGGGCAACTCTGTTGTCCAGAACGGCTATACGCAGCCCAAATCGGTTTGTCAATAGTGTAACTCCGTTGTTTGAAAAGTCTACTGGTAAACCAAATTATACAAAGCACATGCTAATAACACCCCCACGTAAGAGGGAGAGAGCGAGCCAGCTCACCGGAGGATGAGAGTGAGCCAGCTCGCTAGAGGGCGAGCGCGAGCCAGCTCACCAGATGGCGAGCGTAAGCCAGCTCGCTAGTCACCTGGACGGGTGCGACCTAGCTCCTGTAGCTCACTTGACTCTTAGGCAAGTACATTTCGGGTCCCTGCAGCTCGCCCGCAACATAGGCAGATTCAGGCCGCTGCTGAGTTGAGGCAGGTCGCCTGCACCTCGGCTTCGCCTGTTTGCCGAGCTGAGGCGGGCTGGGTGCCTCGGCTCTCTCGCTTACCGAGAACTAGCTGGCCTCCCTGGTTGGCCTGGCTTTTGAGAACCGATGGCCTCCCTAGCTCGCCTGCCTATCGAGCTGAAACGGGCCAGACTCCCCGGCTCGCCAGGATGCTGAGAACCAACTGGCCTCCCCTGCTCACCTGCCTATCGAGCTGAAGCGGGCCAGTCTCCCCGGCTCACTTGGTTTGGCCATCTGCTTAGGCTGGTACGAGGCGGGCTATCTCGAGGCCCATGTTCTGCCTTATCGGATCCACTCGGTGAACACTGGGTTGTACATAATCCCCGTCCTTTGTGAGCTTTTGCAAAGCTTGGAAAGAATAATCCGACCCCATGTGTTTGGTGAGTGCCTGCTGAGGTGGAGGGAATCTTTTTGTGGGTCCCACCTCTGTATTATATATATCGCTGGTCTCAAAGGAATTCGCTAAATTTCCTCTTCTCTTTATTTTCACGAGTTACTGTAACGGTGCACCTGAAGCCTATCTCAGAGGAGTTGCGCACTTACTTGGAGTGCGTGACGGAGGGTGCATAGGGGCAGGTCGCCGATGCCGCCCCTTTTCTAGCTCGGAGGTCGCCCAGCTCTTCTTTCAGGCCCAAGAAGGCCAAGATGATCAAGCAGCCTCCTCAAAATGGCACCCCTCCTAATCTGGTGGCCGGTTTGGAAGCCACCCATCAAGTACACGGGCCGGTTACTTGGTTCCATGTTACTCCAATTTGATATCTTCTCCTCCGCAGGAGGCATATCTCGAGGATGGAAATGGGGGAGTGGATCCGGGACATTCTTCCCCTCGTGTATCCGAGCGGGCCGTCAGCCCCTCTACTGCGAGATCCCTTCTTCTGACGGTCTCGAACATTATGCTTCAAACTATAGGTGAGTTCGACTCCCCGTCTTTGCTTTTCGCCCGATCGCTCCTCTCCTGATCACTTGTTTTCTATAGTTTCCACCCCAGGAACCGGCGACCTGCCTCTTTGGGTTCCATAATCACCGATCTACCCTGGATTGGGAAAGTCCTTTTTCATCTCTCGAAGGTGAACCCTTCCAGGTCCAACCGGGCACTTCCCGCCCGCATGTCAGCGCGGGAGATGTGCTGACCCCGGGTCAGTTCTTATACTTACTCGCCCATCATTGTACGCTTTTTCTGCTAATCCCCTCTCTTTTTAAGGTTTCCACCGAGTGTCATCATCCGAAGTCGACATGAGTGAGGAGTTCTCGCCCCCCCCCCCCTTCCCTGGACCGCATCTCCGACTACCTGGGCGACCCTCAAGATGCTGTGGAAATGAAGAAACGGGTGGCTGAGCTATTTCGAAAACACTCCCTGATGCTACATGAGTTTTATGGCAGGGTGGATGAGGATAAGGCGGATGCGGAGGTGCGCTTCGGGGCCTTGGAGGGCGAGAGGAACCAAGAAGACGGGACGACCTCGCCCGAAGTGCATCTCACGCAGGCTGAGGAACAACTGCAGCGAGCCACGGAGTAGGTCGGCATGACCCAGCAAGAGCTCGCGGCGGTTCGCGAGTATTACTACCCCTGCCTTCCACCTCGCTCAGGGGAGCGAGGGCAAGGTAGGTGGAAGTGGATTCAGTAATGAGACATCCACCTCCTAGCCACTAGCTCGCGGGCTTGGTGTAACATCCCCATCTATCGAATGGAATATAACAAAAGGTCTAGCTGGAACCCGACGCCATATACCACGGACAGTCGGAAGGGTTATATAAGAATATGAAAAATCCAACTATAACTACTCACCCTAACACAGAGCATTCTAGCGGAAGCTTTTAAACAGTTGGAAAGAACCCATAATTGAATAACAACTATCATGAATATCCACATACCACCATAGGAATGAAATAACAAATACACTGAGAGTACTTGACCTTATGGCCTTACAATAGTTTACTTAACAAATTAATAATTTACATACATCGGCTCGCAGGCCGGCCACACATGACAAAAATAAAAACAACAATTCGCTTTGGCCTTCGAGGGCCAGCTCAGCAACATGGGCTTCAGCCCGCTATTTGGTACTTGACTCCGCAGCACCTGCAAGCAACATTCCACCGTACAATGGCAAACAAAGTAACGGTCAGCCAAAGCTGACCAAATTATAACGACCCCGCCCCTTAATCGGGACGGCGGTGCTCCTTCCCTTCATTTCATTAGCCTAGCTAAACAATAAAGTACAAACATAATTCGCCACAGGTGTAGGCTCGCGCGGCCAAACACCTCGTGCACTCAGGGCACATTATCGGTGAATCCGGTCAATTCTGTGGCTTCACCACCATCCTCGGGATGGCAACATCGTGAGCATTTTAGTCTTTCTAACCACCGTCTAAGACTCCCGACTATGCCAACGGCCAGTCCCTCTTTTGGGTCTCTAGCACTGAACCACATAGCCCAGGTCCGATTCCACTTGCCCGTTGCTCACTCTGCATAGTCACTTTAAGACGTACGCATGGTCCAAGCTTCTCTCGGTTCCCAAAACATTTACAAACATCACATAACCCAGTTATGTTCAAGGCTCTCTCCCCGGCCGCCAAGGTAGCAAAACTACGTTTCCACTCAGTTTTTCTGGTGCGCCTTGGAGTTAATCCCCAAGGATCCCTGCTGCAATCTACCGTGTAGAAACCCGAAAACACAAAGCACAGAGTCTTCTCCGGCAAACCTTACAATATCCAACATCACTGATCCAGACCAACACGTCCAGGTAGGCTTCACACACAATGCATATGTCCGTACTTCGGTTCCGGACTCTATATACAACACAAGGGGGACTATTCACGTCAAGCCCAAGGAACACAGCACGCTCACCGCACACTCACGGGAGCGGGTTTCCTTATGCAAAGAAAGAGAGCTTCACATGCTCAAGTAGAGAATCGTTACCCTTGTAGTTCGCTTTTGTGTTATGAGAATCTATCCAGATGGAAAGCTTCGCAAGGGAATTTCCTCCGCGGATCCGGTCTCGATTCTCGATTTGGTGCTCTGATGCTCCGCCGGCGGCCGGAATCCTCCTCTTCCTTCCTCCTTGCTCTCTCCTCTCTCAAACTCCTTAGAAAGAGAAAGCTTAAGAGAAAATGAGGAATTAGTCCTCTGTTCTCGGCCTTAACAAAGCAGGAACACACCTGGGCCGTCGAATATTATTTAAAGAAAATGAACGGCTCAGATCCGCCCAAAATTCCTCAATCCTGGGCCGAACACGGCCTTGCACACGGCCGTATCCCAGGCCGTGTGCCCTGATCCAGGCACGATCGTCGAGTACAGAAAAGGACACGGGTCAAGACATGCCCGTGTCTCAACCTGACATGCCCGTGTCATGTCCTGACATGCCCGTGACCGAGGGGCATGTCACAGATAATGACCACGCCAACTGTCACGTCTCTTGGGAACACGGGTGGTGACACAGGTATGCACATGCCCGTGTCACGCTTGACATGCCCGTGTCGCTGCAGTGTTTCCTGCCGTGTCCTTTTCTGGACACATCCGGCCAACACAGAGAAAAACACGGCCTTGGACACGCCCGTGTCCCAGGCCATGTACCCCTATTAAGGCACCAAAAATTCCTTAGGACGCGACCGGTTCGATTACGATTTTTGGGGTGTTACAAATCTCCACCCCCCCCCCCCCCCTTAAAGAATTTCGTCCTGAAATTATGTAAAGGTACACAAAATTTAAATGTTACCTGAGTGGAATAACTCAGGGTATTCCTCCAACATAGTCTGCTCTCACTCCCATGAAAGCTCCTCACGTCCGCAGTTATCCCAACGGACTTTAACCATTCGGACTTCCTTGTTACGGAGTCGTTTGACTTCAAAGTCTTCAATGCGTACTGGATTGACCTTTTTCGTCAACCCGTAATCAACCGGCACTTGATCGACTGCAAGGACCTGCGAAGGCTCTTGCACCGCCTTCCGGAACACCGATATGTGGAACACATCGTGTAGTATACTCAACTCCACGGATAGCTTCAATCGATATGTTGCTTCGCCAACCCGCTCCAGGATTTCAAATGGTCCAAGGTATCTCGGACTCAGCTTCTTCAAGCGTCGAACCCGCGAGACACCCTTGAACGGCTTGATTTTCAAATACACCCGGTTGCTAACACCGAACTCCACGTTCCTATGCTTGGTGTTATAGTATTTTTCCTGTCTGTCCTGAGCGATCTTCAACCGTTCCTGAATTGTATGTATCATTGAAGTGGCGTCTTCCACCGCTTGACGTTTGAATAACTTTGACTTGCCTGTCTCCAACCAAGACAATGGCGTGCGACACTTTCTCCCATACAAGGCCTCGAAAGGCGCCATTCCAATGCTCGCTTGATAGTTGTTGTTATATGCAAACTCCACCATGTACAGGTGATCTTCCAACTGCTTTTCAAAATCCAGGACACACATGCGAAGAATGTACTCCATCATCCTGTTGACCCTCTCGGTCTGACCATCCGTCTGTGGATGAAAGGCTGTGCTAAAACTCAACTTAGTTCCCAACAGACTATGCACCAGCCTTCAGTCACTCAACGTGAAGCGTCCATCTCGGTAACTAACAATACTGCGGAGCACACCATGCAATTGAACAATATTATCCACATAGAGTTTTGCTAACTTTTCCAACGGATCTTCCTTCCTGTTCGGGATGAAGTGCGACACTTTTGTCAATCTATCTACGACCACCCAGATGGCGTCGTTTCCCCTCTACGACTTTGGCAAACCATGCACAAAATACATAGAAATGTCGTCGAACTTCCACTCCGGGATAAATAAGGACTTCAAGAATCCTCCGGGCTTCTGGCACTCTGCCTTCACCAAGGCACATGTTTGGCACTTGGCCACATAAAGTGCTACATCTTTCTTTAGTCCTGGCCACCAGATCAACTTCTTCATGTCTTTATACATCTTCGTGCTTCCCGGGTGGATTAAGTACTTGGTATGATGAGCCTCATACATCAACTCCTCCCGAAGGTTATCCGCACTAGGGACGCATAGACGACCTTCCCTCCTTAGCAGTCCATCTTCAACAGCAAATTGGGAATTTGACCCATCCAAAGATTCACCTAAGATCTGCTTCATGCTGCTATCCTGAACCAAAGCCCGCCGAACCCTATCAGCTAGGTCATACTACACCTCTGTCCAATACAATTTCGCCTCGACACTAATCTGCATGTCGACGCAGGAGATCTCTAATGCCTCCAAATCATGGACCAAACTCTCATCATGTACCGACAACCAGCTGGCCTGCGCAGGAGCCCTGCGACTCAATGCATCCGCCGCTGCATTTCCTTTCCCAGGCACATAATGTATCTCGAAGGTGTAGTCCCCCAGGAACTCCATCCACCTCCGCTGTCTCATGTTCAGATCCTTCTAATCCAACAAGTACTTCAGGCTCTTATGATCGGTGTAGATATCGACCTTCACACCATACAAGTAGTGCTTCCACAACTTTAGAGCAAATATCATGGCTGCTAACTCTAAGTCGTGAACCGGATAATTCCTCTCGTGAACTTTCAATTGTCATGAACCATAGGCTATCACGCTCCCATGCTGTAGCAGAACACAGCCCAAACCACTGCCCGAAGCATCACTATAGATTTCAAACCCTTCGGTCCCACTCAGCGAACATAAAATAGGCGACGTGGTCAACCGCCTCTTCAATTCCTCAAAATCCTGCTCGCACTCCAGCGGCCACATAAACGTTTGATCCTTCCTTGTCAACGTCGTGAGTGGTAGCGCTATCCGTGAGAAGTTCTCTACAAAGCGCCTGTAGTAGCCGGCAAGCCCCAGAAAGCTCCGTACTTCCGCCACTGTAGATAACACAGGCCACTCCCGTATCGTCACTATCTTCGCCGGATCCACCACTATCCCTTCTCCACTAACAAAATGACCAAGAAACGCTACCGAGGATAACCAGAACTCACACTTGGAGAACTTAGCATACAATTGATTCCTTCTCAACGTCTCCAACACCATATGCAGATGCTTGTAGTGATCGTCCTCATACTGCGAGTACACCAAGATATAGTTAATAAATACTATCACGAAACGATCCAGGTACTCTCTGAACATCCTATTCATCAGATCCATAAACACGTATGGCGCATTGGTCAACCCAAACGGCATGACTGTGAACTCGTAATGCCCAAACCGCGTGCTGAACGCTGTCTTTGGGATGTCACTTTCCCTTATACTTAATTGGTAGTAGCCGGATTTAAGATCTAACTTCAAATATATTGTTGACCCGACCAACTGATCAAATAGATCATCAATCCTTGGAATCGGATACTTATTCTTTTCTGTAAGCTTGTTCAACTCCCGATAGTCGATACAGGGTCGCAAGCCCCCATCCTTCTTCTTAATGAAGAGGACAGGTGCACTCCAAGGCAACGAACTTGGACGCGCATACCCTTGCTCCAAAAACTTTTGCAGTTGCACCTTCAGCTCTGCCAACTCTCTTGGCGCTATCCGATATGGAGAGCATGACACCGGTTTGGCACCCAACACCAGCTCAATAGTAAAATCAATCTCCCACTGAGGATGGGCTCCTGGGAGATCATATGGGAACACATCAGGATACTCGGACACAACTGGAATACTGCCCAGACTTGGCTTAGGCATTGAAGTCTGCACTAATGTGACAAACAGCTCTGCCCCAGAACGAACTGCCTTAATCACCTGAAGGGCCGACATCAAAATCTTACTCGACCCATTCATGCCCGCAAACGTAGTCTCCCGATCAGTATTCAGTCTCAACTTAACCTCCTTTTGGTTGGAATCAATGCATGCTCACTACTCCGAGAGCCAGTCCATACCAAAGATTACGTCAAACTCCATTAAAGGCAGTACCGACGCTCGCAAATCAAACTCCTGGTCCCCAATCCGTATCTTTACCACACAGATTCTATCAGCGCGCATTGAGCACCCATTGGGCAACAACACATCCAACTTGTCTTTTGCCATCGAGGAAGGGACTCTGATGCGCGATACGAATCTTTCGGACAAGAAGGAATGCGAAGCTCCCGTATCAAACAGGGCTCTCGCCGGACAATCGAAAATCAACACAAAGCCTAGCACCAACATTTATAAGCTAACATATAAAAAGGTAACAACTACATAAAGTTAAACTGCTATAACTTAACTCATACCTGTCACCACGTCAGCTTGTTTTATGGCCTCTTGCAGACCAAGATTATATACTCTAGGCTGGGCTGGAGAATGGTGGGATGCGGTTGACTCCACAGCCTTCCCTTTTTCTTCATATGTTGCTCCAAGCTTCCTCTCGGACTTTGCACATCCGCTCCAACATTCGCGAGCAAAATGCCCCTTCTTTCCATAATTGTAGCAAGCTCCTGGAACTCGACTTGTGGTTGCCCCCGTCGCACTAGACGAAGGGACTGAGATCGAAGTCTTCGACTTCTTGTTCCATCTGCAGAAACCCGATTTTGTATTCGGCACTTTGAACTCTGAATTCTTTTCCCCTGGGTCCTTCTTCTCTTGCACTTTGTTCACGACCTTTTCCAATGACCGGGCCGAATTGACCAAGGCTAGGAAGCCCTGCTCCTTAGGCCCAACAAGGAGTAGTTGTAGGTCGCCACATAGACCCTCATAAAATTGGTTGGTATTCCGCTCCTCCTCAGTAAACGTAGCACCAGCATAATGACCCAACCGTGTAAACTCGTGGAGATACTCATCCACGCTTCTGACTCCCTGAGTCAAACCAAGGTACTGATTCTCCATCTCAAGCTTCTGAGCAGAGGATAGATATCTGGCCAAGAACAACCTTGCGAATTCCTCCATAGGCACATCTGCAAGTTGCCTTCCCACTAAGAGGTGAACCTCCAACTCATCCCACCGCAGCCTCGCCTCACCAGCCAATAGGAAGGTCGTTATGGTGGTCTTCTGCCACTCCTCAGTTAACGTGGTCATCAAGACTCTCTTTATCGTAGAGTGCCAATCCTCAGCTTGAGTTAGCATTCCAATCCCGTCGAACATCGGAGGATTAAAGCTCATTATATGTTTGAGCTGCTTCTCCATAGCCCTCCTTGGTGCTACTTGATCAACTGCCACGTGTTCTACCACTACCGGCTCTGCCACCCTGATCAATTCTTGCTCATTAACAAGTGGTGTGTGGTGCATTTGCCCTACAGGTTGGGCATTTATCATAGCAAAGACTGCTTCAGCCACCAATCTGATGGTTTCTGCTGAAGGAGGTGTTGTAGGCACATCATTCGGTGCACTACTTTCTGCCGATCGCGGACATTCCGATTGCCCAGCACCGCTCCTATCTTCCTATAATAGCATAAACCCTTGATTAGGCGACAAACAGATTGCTAAAAGCAATCATTGGAACACTCAGGTTCCTCAAAACAAGTGTATTTTTCATTCCTAAGTGGACATCATGGGTCTTTTATGTTATAACGATGACGCACATACATGTGCTCACCACCCCTTAAACGAATTCGCCCACGAATACAAATAAAGAAGACCGACACCTGGGCTTTGATACCAAATTGTAACACCTCCATTTGTCGAATGACATATAACGTAAGGTCCAGCTGGAACCCGACGCCATATACCACGGACAGTCGGAAGGGTTATTTTTCTTCAGGTGGGCTTTCCCCTCCCCTCTATTTATTTGGGACTGCTCACCCGCTAATGGGCCTGTGTCGTATGTATATAATTATCTTTTTCGCTTACTATTCATTTTGTTACAGCTTAGCTTCTCTTAGGCGGATGCGGGCCAGCTGCCCTGGCTCGCTCGCCTTCTAGGCTGATGCGGACCAACCTAGCTAGCTCGCCTCTTATCTCACTACCGTTTAGCTTTAATAGGATCGTGACGAGTAGATAGTAATTCGGGGCGGGCACGAGCATCGAAGAGTCAAAATGCATTTTTACTATAAATAGCCTCCTGCCCTTCATCCACCTACCACATTTAACTCTTCCTCTGCACTCCCCTTGCTCCTGAGTCTGACTCTCAGCTCGCCATATTTTGCGAGAACTTCAGCATACAGCCCGCTTACCAGATTGCAAGATGGGAGGAGGCGGTGGAGACACTGTGGGGCGAAGCAAGTGTGCATGGACCTTTTCGGATTACGCTTTCTACTTCGCCAACCTCACCGAGAACGAGCTCATCTCGATGGTTGCCAATTTCATCTCAGCTAGGTTTGAGGCGAGGCGTCCGGGAGAGGAGGAGAAGATCAACGATTTCTCTGATGCCAGGCTCGCGCTCCTTATTGCCCATTTCGACGCGGGCCTGCGACTTCCCCGGTGGCCCGAGGTTCGGCAAGTATTAAAATACTTTGGGGATTTCCGGGGCCATCTAACCCCGAATTCTGTCACGGTGGTGGTCGCGTTCGCCTTTTTCCTACTTGAGGAGAGGATCGAATTCAGACTTGCTGTCTTCCGCAAGCTTTTTTTCTTTCCTGGCGAACAAGGACGGCACCGACTACTTCTCCAGCAACCATGTCAAGGTGTGGGAGATGATAAACAAGAGCCATAATTGGCTAAGGAAGTTTGTTTTCATGAAGGGGGACGTTGGCAACGTCCCCTTCTCACCAGTATAGCTCAGCGAGCCGAGCTACCGCCCTCCCAGCTTGGAGGTCACAAAGCCGACCTCTTAGGATTCTTTGCAGGTAAGAACTTTGAGGTCGCGTTCCTTCGAAGGAATGTCGACACCCTCGCCCCCATCCCACCCGGGGAAGGTAAGTCTACTCGCACTCACCCTTCTTCCTTTATTTTGCTTTAGATTCTGACTGTAGATTATTGTAGGTGAGCGAGACCTTCCCCAACTCCAACCAAATGAAAGTACCCGGGTTGCTCTCGCCGAGCTCGCACTTGCTGAGGCGGATGCTGCCACGCGTTCCAATGTCCCAGCACCCCTCTCGTCTCAAAAGCGGGTTACCCATGAACATTCTCCCCCCACCATCGGCGTTCAAGAAATCGAAGACCTGAGGCGATGAGCCCCCTATGTCCCGGGAGAAGGGGAAAGCACCGACAGGCTGCCTCCCTGAGATGGCCGCCAATTCTAGAGTTCCTACCAGCGTGTTGGGTACATTGGAATATATGTACCTGATTTGAAGAAGCCTCACCCAACTCAATGATATACATCAAGGTGTATTTGATGTGCTTTGAGTTTATTTGTGCAGGTTAAGTAACTGCAGGTTTGCAGAAAAAGTTTCTAAGTCCATGTGTCGACACCCAGAAGAAAAGTGTCGACACTTAAGAAGGCTTGTGTCAACACCTAGAGAAGTAGTGTCGACACTTGGAGTAATTGTGTCGACACCAGGAAGGCAGAGTCGACACCAGAAGGAAAGTGTCGACACATACAGGCAGTGTCGACACACAATGAAGAAATGTCTACATAATCAGTGTCGACACTTAGAAGCAGTGTCGACACTCAGAGAAACTTTGTCGACAGCAAAAGTGTCGACACTAGGAGGCTGTGTCGACACTCAGCAAAACTTCAACAAAGTTCAAGTACAAGTGTCGACACTAGGAGGCTGTGTCGACACTCAGCAAAACTTCAACAAAGTTCAAGTACAAGTGTCGACACTAGGAGGTTGTGTCGACACTCAGCAAATTTCAACAAAGTCTAAGTACAAGTGTCGACACAAAGGAGATGTGTCGACACTCATCAAAGTCTCGACACATGAAGAATGTGTCGACACAAAGGAGATGTGTCGACACTCAGCAAAAGTCTCAACACATGAAGAATGTGTCGACACAAAGGAGATGTGTCGACACTCAGCAAAAGTCTCAACACATGAAGAATGTGTCGACACAAAGGAGATGTGTCGACACTCAGCAAAAGTTTCAACACAGAAGGCATGTGTCGACACAAAGAAGATGTGTCGACACTTAGCAAGTTTCAATACAAGAAGATGTGTCGACACAAAGAAGTTGGGTCGACACTTAGCAGAAATCAACTAAGTACTAAAGAATAAGGACTTGTGTCGACACACAATATCAGTGTCGACACATTCTGAAGAAGCAGTGTCGAGAAGCAATTTCTACAACACAAGGAGTTGTGTCGACACCATGAAGGCTAGTGTCGACACTTAGTCCACTTGTGTCGACACTTGGTCTATTTGTGTCGACACATAAAGACTATCTGTCTCGACACTTTCAGACAGTGACAGAGATTTCAAGAAGTGACTGGATGACTTGACAGCTGCCATTTTAACCGGTCAACTGCTACTGTCAGAGTTGTCAGAAGTTTGTTAGAAACCGGATCAGTCGGTCACCATGAAGAAAGCCTATATAAAGGCTTATTCCTTCAACAGAAGGAGATCGATGAGAATGATTCATTGAAGTGAAAAACAACAAACAAGAAGAAGACCTTCAAGTGAAGATCTAAGAAGTTGGAGAGAGAAAGCTCTTTCTAAGAAGACAGCTATTGAACCAGGCTGATAAGAAAGTTCCAGGTTGATATCTAATTCTCAAGTCAGCAGTTGATTGAAGATCATCTGCATAGAGATACAACCCTACTATGTTCTAATTCAAGAAGCTTTGAAGAAAGCCAAGGGAGGTTGATCTCTGCAAAGTTCTTCCAAGAACTCATCAAGAAGCCAGTCAACTCATCTTTCTCAATCAGAGTTGTGGTTATTAATCTTTGTACTCTTTATTTTCTGTAGGATCCTAAGGGATCTGAGTTGTAAGCCTATATTTATAAAGGCTGAGTGGTAGGGCTTGTGTGCCTGAGTGTAGGAGATACATTTCTCTGAGTGTAGGCCTTGTTTAAGGCTGAGTGTAGGTCTTGGTGAAGACTGAGTGGTAGGGCTTTTGTGCCTGAGTTGTAAGAGTGGGATCACTCTGAGTTGTAGGAACCTGTTTGGGTTTTGAGCTGTAAGATCTGTGGATCTGAGAAGTAGTGAAGAAGTTAGGCCAAATCTAGTACACTACTAGATAGACGAAGGGGGAAAGTGGATGTACCCAGACCTTGGGGAACCACTATAAAAGCTGTGTGTACTCTATGTGTGCTTTATTCTGTGATTGCTGTGATATGTGTTGAATTGCTGTAGAGAATTGCATAAACAGGTTTAATAATTCAGTGTTTCTGCCTTAAAAGTTAAAAAGATGAAGTGCACCTATTCACCCCCCCCCCCCCTCTAGGTGTTTAGGCGCTAGTTCTTTCAAGTGGTATCAAAGCGAGGTTCCTCAAAAAGGACATAACAGTCTAAGTAAAGATCTTGTAGGCAGAATCAGTATAATCAAGAATCAAGAAAATGGGTTCAACTGAGAATCACAAAGAGCTAGGATCCATGAAGTTGCAAATCTGCAGAAAAGAGATCTTTGGCATTTGGAAAGAAAGGGTTAGACTTTTTATGGAAGCCTCAGACCCAAGAATATATATTACTGTTAAAGAAGGGTCATATGTGCCAATGAAAGTATCTATTTCTAGATGCCAATCAGAGAACACCCAAAGACTATTCAGAAATGACCACGGATGAAATAATTCTGGCCACTATGGACAAGAGGGCCCAGAATATTATTGTAAGTGCAATTGATGATGCCACATTTCAGAATCTGATTCATTGTAAAACATCAAAAGAAATGTGGGACACACTGATAGTCTATATGGAAGGATCAGAAGAGGTAAGACAAGACAGGAAGTCTTTATTAAATCAAGAGTATGAAAGCTTCAGACAAGGCAGGTCTGATAGCATAACTGAATGCTACAAGAAATTCTATAGGATAGTCAATGAATTGATGTCCTATGGAAGAGAGTTCAGCAATTATGAATTGAATGATAAGTTCTTGAGATCCCTGACAAAGGACTGGGATACTAAGATTTGTGCCATAAGGGAAATGGCCAAACTAGCTGATATACCTCCTCCAACATTGTTTGGAAAACTGTTATCTTATGAGATGCAGTTAATGGTAAGGAAGGAGGAAGAAAAGACTACTAGGATGGAGCACAAAGAAAGAGCTGTGGCCTTCAAGACTGAAGCCACTAAGAAATATAGAAGCAAGTCTCCATCCCCACCATAAATAGTTGCTGAGACAGTATCAGATACTTCAGATAGCAAGATGACAGAAAGCGGTGAAAGTGATGAAGACTTTGCTGCATTTACTAGGCACTTTCAGAAGTTTCTAAAGAAGAAACAGTGGAGATCCAAGCCATCCACTTCACAGCCAAAAGATGACTACTACCAGAAAAGGAAGTCATCAAGGAAGGACAGAAGAAAGTCCAAGTCTAGTAACACTACATCCTCAAAAAAAGTTTGCTATTGTTGCAATAGACAAGGACATGTAATAGCTGATTGTCCAGAAAATAGGAAAGAGTCCACTGACAAGAAGAAGACACAGTTCAAGGGCAAAAAGGAAAGGTCTTTTATTGCCAAGAAGGATAAAAGTCTGACTGATATGTCATCTTCAGAAACAGATTCAGAAGCTGAAGCCTATATTGGCTTGTTTGCTGAAGAAGAAGAAAATGAGTTCATGCAGCTAATGAACTCAATCTATGAGCAGGAGGACATTCAGTGCAAGGGACTGATGGCCTTATCATAAGGAGACAAAATCCAGGATCAGCCTGGACCTAGTCAGGTACAAAATTGTTCTTCAAGTTCAATTTCTAGTGCTGGATCAGAATCAAATACATCAGCATCAAGTGATGTGAGTGGATCTAAATCTGAAGGAGACATTCATCAGTTGATTGATGAATATAGAGTATTATTGCAGGCTTTGAAGAAAAGCAAACTCTTGGCCAAGACTCAGGCTAAGGAGATTGCTAGTCTTAAAGTGGCTGCAACAGATTTTGACAAGTTATTAGATCAGAAATTAAATGAAATTGCCAGACTGAAGAATATTACAGTTATTCAGATGGGGACTATTACATCTAAAAATGATCAAATTAGAAATCTGGAGATTAGTCTTCAGAAGGAGAGAGATATTGTAGCAAGTTTTTCTAAACCAAAATCTGTTCCACCTTTGATAGATGAGTTTGTACCTCATAAGGGTAAAACTGGATTAGGGTTTAAAAAACCTGCCTGGACTGTAAAGTCCAAGTCTAAGGGCAAAGCCCCAGTACTCAACAAGAAGCCTGATGTAGATAAAACAGTCAGGGTTGTACCTAAACAAAGGTACAACAGATTTGAGTGCTGGTGTTGTGGCAAGGTAGGCCACTTTGCCATAGATTGTTGGCATAATTCTAGTGTCAAGGTGAGTAGCAAACTACCTGCTAGAAAAGCTACAGGTAGTTTTGTTAAGAGTCAGACTAACTTGCACCAAGGACCCAAGAATTATTTGGGTTCTAAGGTTAAGTAATCTGTTTTGCAGGTGAGTCCAAGTGGCCATGCCCCAATATTGTACTTGGACAGTGGATGTTCCAAGCACATGACTGGAACTAGGGGATTGCTGAAGGACTATACACCAATCAAGGATGGTCCTAAGGTTACCTTTGGTGGTTCAGAAAAAGGAATCATCAAAGGCTTTTGTAACATTTCTATCAACCTTATTACAATTTCTCAAGTGGCTTATGTAAAGGGTTTGAAACATAACCTCATTAGCATAAGTCAGTTGAGTGATTTAGGATATGACATCTCATTTGTCAAAGATGGTTGTCATATCAATATGTCAAGTGATCAAAAGATCATTCTGACAGGATATAGGAAGAGAAGTGTCTATTGTCTAGACATTATGTGTGAGAACATAGTTTCTCCTCTTTGTCTTGTAGCTGATGAGAAAGTCTCACATTGTGTTAAATGGCACAAGAGGCTGGCTCATCTCAACTATAAAACAAATGGCCAACTCTTTAGCAAAGAGTTAGTGAGGAATGGTCCTCAGGTTAAGTGTATAAAGGTTGGGATATGCTCAGCTTGTCAAAAGGGCAAGCAGACCAGATCCACCTTTAATAGCATTGAGAACAAAGATGCTGTGAGGTGTCTATACCTCTTGCATATGGATCTTTTTGGTCCTATGTCAGTTCACAGCCTAGGTAGGAAGGTCTATACATTTGTGGTTGTAGATGATTATTCAAGGTTTTCCTGGGTATTCTTCCTAAGGCAAAAATCTGAAACTCCTAGTATCTTCTATAGTTTTGTCAAACAAATTCAGAATGAGTTAGACAGTACAGTGGTCAAAATAAGAAGTGACCATGGTACTGAATTCCAGTCTGATAGTATGACAAAGCTATGTGAAGAGTTTGGGATATTTCAGGAATTTTCCTCACCAAAAACACCTCAGCAAAATGGTATTGCTGAAAGGAAAAATAGAACCTTGATAGAGGCTGGTAGAACCCTATTGAGTGACACATCTCTCCCAGAATATTTCTGGGCTGAGGCAGTAAACACTGCTTGTCATGTGATCAATAGGGCTACTATCACCAAGAGCCACAAAAAGACCCCCTATGAGATTGTGAAGGGCAGAAAACCAAATCTATCCTATTTTAGGATCTTTGGTTGTAAATGTTATATACTTAACAATGGAAAGTCTTATTTAACCAAGTTTGCTGTCAAATCCCAAGAGGGGATCTTTGTTGGGTACAACAACAATAGTAAGGCTTATAGGGTCTACAACTTGACTACTCAAGTTGTAGAAGAGTCTGTTCATGTAGTTTTTGATGAAGCTAGACTCATTAATAATGAATTGCCTAGAAGTGTTTGTAGCTCCACAGGTGTGACTGAGAAGATGGACAAGCTTACTATTGAAGAAGGTTCTACTGCAAGTCAGCAAGTGAATAATAGTGGCTGCTGTCGAGGGGGAGTACAAGATACTCCTGTTCCTGAAGAAGACCAAGAGGAGCAGCTGAATGAAGAAGCTGAAGGTGTACAACCAGAAGACAGGTTGCCTCCAGCAAATAGGCATTTAAAAGATCATCCAGCCAATCAAATTATTGGAGATCTCAGACAAGGGGTACAAACAAGGAGCAGGAATCTAAGTTCAGTTCTCTACTCCAGCTTTATATCCCAAGTAGAGCCAAAAAAAATTGAAGAAGAAATCCTAGACCCTCATTGGATTGAGGCTATGCAAGAGGAGTTGAACCAGTTCAAAAGATGAAAAGTCTGGGAGCTTGTTCCTAAACCAAAAGACCACAACATTATAGGAACTAAGTGGATCTTTAGGAACAAGTTGGATGAAAATGGAGTAATTATAAAGAACAAAGCTAGACTAGTTGCTAAAGGATATAGGCAGGAAGAAGGTATTGAATTTGATCAAACCTTTGCTCCAGTAGCCAGACTGGAAGCAATAAGGATATTCCTTGCCTATGCAACATTCCAAGGGTTCAAGGTATACCAAATGGATGTTAAGTCAGCTTTTCTGAATGGAAATCTGAAGGAATAAGTCTATGTAGAACAGCCATCAGGTTTTGTTGATTCTACTAAACCTAATTATGTTTATAGACTTAGGAAGGTTTTGTATGGGTTAAAACAAGCCCCTGGGGCTTGGTATGAAACCCTGTCTAGTTTCCTCATTGAGAATAAATTCACAAGGGGGAAAATAGACAAGACTCTATTCCTTAGGGAATCCAGAGGCAAGATTATCTTAGTCCAAATATATGTAGATGACATCATATTTGGGTCTACAGAAAGTAGTCTTTGCAAAAAGTTTGCAAAACTAATGCAAGGACAATTTGAAATGAGCAGTATGGGGGAACTTAAGTTCTTCTTGGGTCTCCAAGTTAGACAGACTGAGGATGGTTTATCCATATGCCAGTCTAAGTTCACCCTAGAATTGATAAGAAAGTATGGTATGGAATCATCCACTACCATGAAAACTCCTATGGGGTCAACAATGTCTCTAAGCAAAGATGATGCAGGGAAACCTGTAGATGAAACATTATATAGAGGGATAGTTGGCTCCTTATTGTATTTGACTGCAAGTAGACCAGATATCATGTATGCTACATGTGTCTGTACTAGGTACCAAGCTTGCCCTAAAGAATCTCATTTGACAGCAGTCAAAAGAATTTTGAGATATCTTAAGGGCACACCTTATCTAGGCCTTTGGTACCCTATGAATGGAGATTTTAAACTGACAGGTTATTCAGATGCAGATTTTGCAGGCTGCAATGAAGATAGAAAGAGTACCACAGGTACCTATCAGTTTTTAGGTGGAAGGCTAATATCATGGAGTAGCAAGAAGCAAACCAGTGTGGCTATCTCCACAGCTGAGTCAGAGTATGTTGCTGCAGGAAGCTGCTGTGCACAACTACTATGGATACAACACCAGCTAGAATATTATGGTATTCAAGTAAGTAGAACACCATTATTTTGTGATTCTACAAGTGTTATTTCTATTGCAAATAATCCTGTCTCCCATAGTAAGACTAAGCACATAGAAATAAAATACCATTTTCTAAGAGAACATGTGGAAAAAGAAGATATTTCCATAGAGTATATAAATACAGATAATTAGCTAGCTGATATGTATACTAAGCCCTTAGATGAAACCAAATTCAATAAATTTAAAATTGAATTAGGGATGATAAACTTAGAATAGTTTGCAAGAATTGGCTAAGTAAAAAGGTGTCGACACACAGAGTTGTCTGTGTCGACACATAGTAGTGGTATCGACATTTCAGAGAAATGGTGTCGACACATCTAGGAAGTCTATGTCGACACTTCAGAGAATTAGTGTCGACACATGCAGTGTAGGTGTTGACACATCTAAGGTGGTGTCGACACTTAGAATTTACTCAGAATTAGTCTGGTAGAGTCTCTACTAAGTGTCGAGCTAAGTGGTGTCGACACATATATAAGTGTCGACACATATATTCTGTCGACTATACTTGTGTCGATATATAGTTGTCGAGACATTATAAGTAAGTGTCGACACTTTTCAATAGTGTCGACACAATTTAAGTATTTTGATACGCCTTTTCATCTTCGATTCTAGAAAAGTATAAATAGGTTTTCGCCATTGTTTGTCGACACGCTCACCAAAGTTTCGAGACCAAACTTGTGTGTCGACATCTCTCTTCTCTAAATTCAACTTTCTTCAAACCCTAATGCTGCCCGAGCTAGAAGAGAATGTTAATGAAGGATATGAACTCGTGCGACATGCCTTTGATGACGCGGAACCCGAAATCAAAGGTGTGGTAACCCTAATTGCCGAAACTGGACTGGAATACCTTGTTTCAGAACCAATCAAGATCTAGAAGAAGGAGGTCCTTGAATTTCTAAGTGCAGCTTCACTTGATGATACTGGACTCAAGATTAAGTCCAAAGTTCATGGAACCAAAGTCAAGGTCACACCAAAAGTCTAAGGAAGGTACTTCAACTACCTAGAACAAAAGAGGAAGAAGATGTATCTGCTTCTAAGACTAGAGAGGCATTGAGATGGTGTGCACTGGATTCCAATCTGAAAATTGGATCTGTTTTCAACAGAAAAGGGATGAATATACAAGGGAAATTCTTATCTGAAATAGTTGGCAAGGTCATCCTGAGCAAGCCTGGAGGACATGAAAGAATTTCAACTCAGATGTTCAATTTGATGACAAGGATTATCTTCCAACTTAAGACTGATTGGTCTGTTGTTATGTTTGATAAGATAAAAGAAAGTATGAAGAAGCCCAATCTGGGAAGAATACTAAGTCTTTACCTAGCTGGCAGTCTACCTGAGGTAATGAACCAGACTGCAGGTTCAAAGATTAACCACATGAGGAAAATGTATATGAGAATTTTCTCAAGATGGGATAGGGTGCTAACAAAGGAACTACCCACTCAAGAAAAGGAAACACCCCAGAAGAAAAAGAAAAAGACAGCCACTGTGGCTCAAGAATCCTCTAGCAGCTCTGAAGAGCAAGTAGTGTTTAGTTCTGATGATGAACAGGGAAGAAATGCTGGTCAGTCTCCAGTAAGACTAGAAGATGCACAGAGGCAGGGGGAGCTACCACCAGCAAGTCCAATTCACCTGGATACACTCCAGGGGGAGCCTTTACTTGTGGAAGATCCAACTCCACTAGAGAGTGAAAGGGCTACCCAAACCATTCTGGAGGTAATCACTGAAATTAATCAATTAGATTTCATTAGAGAAGATGAAGTTTTGACTGATTCATTACCTGATATTCATCAGCAAACACAGATACAACCTCAACCACAAGATGTTGTCATGGAGGACACATCTGTTGCTGATAAAGTGGTTGATGAGATCAGAGATTCTCCAGCCCATTAACAACAGGAATTCACATTAGAAGAACTATTCCCTGATCTTCTACAAACTGATTTTGAGAAAGAGAAAGCTGCTGCTGAGGGGGAGAAGGTCAATGTTGAGGGGGAGCATGTGGAGATTGTAGAGGAAACTGCAAGGAAGGAGACTGAGGAGCCAAGAGATGCTGAAGGGCTACCAAGGACTGAGAAGGATTCACATCCTAGTCCTAAAGACAGAGTGGATATTGCTAGCACATCTGCTTCAGAGGATGAAGAGGCTGTTAGAGCAAAGAAAAGGAAGTTCCAGGTCTTCAAGAGAAGAAGCCAGAACTATAAGAAAGCCCTACAAACAATTGCTCCTCAGCCTGCCCCATCTACTGATTACAGTTCACTGATGGTGGCCTTACAGATTAAGCTGGATGAGCAAAGGCAAGCTTTAGAAAAATATGTGGATGAAGGGCATAAGTCACTGCAATTTGATCTTGCACAAGACATCAAATCTATCAGATTTGAAGTGAATCTCAACAAAAAGGAAATGACTGATTGTTTCCATAAGGGAGGCAATGCAGTAGTCTATCTGGCCACACATCAAGAGAAAATAAAGACAAAACTTGATGAGCTAGAAGTGAAGCAAGGCTATGTCCTGGAAAACCAGATAAGTATGAATGATAATCTCACTACTTCACATAATGTCATTATAACTGAAATGAAGAATATAGCTACTGGTCAGACTGCAGCAAGTGTCACTGCCAAAGAAGAATTTGATAAGCAATTACAGGAGAGTCTCACTGCTGTGAAAACTGCCATTGAAGATTCTCAGAATGCCATTACTGACAAGCTCCAAAGGTTAAAACCTTTCTATAGGGATGGAGTCAACTATCTGAATACCCAGATCAGGTTCCAGAAAGATGATCTGAGGGATCACATAGAGAGAGAAGTCATAAAGGGGGAGAGGGTATTAGTCAAGGCAGCCTCTGATCATGCCAAGTGGATTTCAAATTCCATCAGAGCAACCCTTGGATATCCACCCTTATGTGATGATGACAATGTTGCAGAGTCTGGCATAAATCCTGCATATTTTGGAGGAGAACAAGCAGAAGTGGCTCAAGTGATATACCCTCCACCAGACTTTGACATGATACATCAAAAGATACAGACTATGTATAGTCCTCCTGAGGGAAATCAAAATATCATTCTTGAGAAAGTTGACCAGCCTGTGCCAGAGGCAACTCTAAAAGAACAAGAGGCTTTATTAAAGGAACAAGAGGCTCAGTTGTCTAAGAAAAGATTCAGAGAGCAAGCTGAGTTAAGACCTGATTTTGAACAATGGAGCCCCACTTCCAGGAATATCATCTTGACTGCATGGAAGGCTGCTAAGGACAATGTCCTGGATAGAGGCAAGTGGTATTCTGACCTGGAGTGGAGCAAACATGAGAATAGGCAAGAGGACATTGTACAATATAGAAGGAAGGCTAAACTGGGAAAGCTACCTCCTAATACACAGGAGCCTAGCAAGTATTTTCCCAAGCCTTATCACTATTTTGAAAGGCAAAAGATAAAGGATGAAGAACTAAAAAAGAAAGATCTCAAGGGGAAGAAGCCTGCTGCTGCTGATGACACTGAAGCTCCAGTTCAAGCAAAAATACAATCTGGAAAGGGGATTGTAATCAAGGAACCAGAGCAGCCATAGGATAGACATTTTCTTAAGTTTACAAATTGTATTCAATTGTATTAAAATTCTATGTAAACTTTTGACTAATGAAAATATTGGAATGTATAAGAACATTGTGTCATGGTTCAAATCTATTACATTTATTGTTCTGAGATAATTTGTTATACATATTCTGTTTGTACATGTTTATGTTCTTTCCCTGTCACATAATATTGTTGTACATCATACTGAGAATTTGTTATGTATGGTGTATATCATTGACTAAGGGTTATGACTTCTCCAAATAGGGGGAGATTGTTGGGTACATTGGAATATATGTACCTGATTTGAAGAAGCCTCACCCAACTCAATGATATACATCAAGGTGTATTTGATGTGCTTTGAGTTTATTTGTGCAGGTTAAGTAACTGCAGGTTTGCAGGAAAAGTTTCTAAGTCCATGTGTCGACACCCAGAAGAAAAGTGTCGACACTTAAGAAGGCTTGTGTCGACACCTAGAGAAGCAGTGTCGACACTTTGAGTAATTGTGTCGACACCAGGAAGGCAGAGTCGACACCAGAAGGAAAGTGTCGACACATACAGGTAGTGTCGACACGCAATGAAGAAATGTCTACATAATCAGTGTCGACACTTAGAAGCAGTGTCGACACTCAGAGAAACTTTGTCGATAGCAAAAGTGTCGACACTAGGAGGCTGTGTCGACACTCAGCAAAACTTCAACAAAGTTCAAGTACAAGTGTCGACACTAGGAGGCTGTGTCGACACTCAGCAAAACTTCAACAAAGTTCAAGTACAAGTGTCGACACTAGGAGGCTGTGTCGATACTCAGCAAATTTCAACAAAGTCTAAGTACAAGTGTTGACACAAAGGAGATGTGTCGACACTCATCAAAGTCTCAACACATGAAGAATGTGTCGACACAAAGGAGATGTGTCGACACTCAGCAAAAGTCTCAACACATGAAGAATGTGTCGACACAAAGGAGATGTGTCGACACTCAGCAAAAGTCTCAACACATGAAGAATGTGTCGACACAAAGGAGATGTGTCGACACTCTGCAAAAGTTTCAACACAGAAGGCATGTGTCGACACAAAGAAGATGTGTCGACACTTAGCAAGTTTCAACACAAGAAGATGTATCGACACAAAGGAGTTGTGTCGACACTTAGCAGAAATCAACTAAGTACTAAAGAAGAAGGACTTGTGTCGACACACAGTATCAGTGTCGACACATTCTGAAGAAGCAGTGTCGAGAAGTAATTTCTACAACACAAGGAGTTGTGTCGACACCATGAAGGCTAGTGTCGACACTTAGTCCACTTGTTTCGACACTTGGTCTATTTGTGTCGACACATAAAGACTATCTATCTCGACACTTTCAGACAGTGACAGAGATTTCAAGAAGTGACTGGATGACTTGACAGCTGCCATTTCAACCGGTCAACTGCTACTGTCAGAGTTGTCAGAAGTTTGTTAGAAACCGGATCAGCCGGTACCATGAAGAAAGCCTATATAAAGGCTTATTCCTTCAATAGAAGGAGATCGATGAGAATGATTCATTGAAGTGAAAAATAACAAATAAGAAGAAGACCTTCAAGTGAAGATCTAAGAAGTTGGAGAGAGAAAGCTCCTTCTAAGAAGACAGCTATTGAACCAGGCTGATAAGAAAGTTACAGATTGATATCTGATTCTCAAGTCAGCAGTTGATTGAAGATCATCTGCATAGAGATACAACCCTACTGTGTTCTAATTCAAGAAGCTTTGAAGAAAGCCAAGGGAGGTTGATCTCTGCAAAGTTCTTCCAAGAACTCATCAAGAAGCCAGTCAACTCATCTTTCTCAATCATAGTTGTGGTTATTAATCTTTGTACTCTTTATTTTCTGTAGGATCCTAAGGGATCTGAGTTGTAAGCCTATATTTATAAAGGCTGAGTGGTAGGGCTTGTGTGCCTGAGTGTAGGAGATACATTTCTCTGAGTGTAGGCCTTGTATAAGGCTGAGTGTAGGTCTTGGTGAAGACTGAGTGGTAGGGCTTTTGTGCCTGAGTTGTAGGAGTGGGATCACTCTGAGTTGTAGGAACCTGTTTGGGTTCTGAGCAGTAAGATCTGTGGATCTGAGAAGTAGTGAAGAAGTTAGGCTGAATCTAGTACACTACTAGATAGGCAAAGGGGGAAAGTGGATGTACCCAGACCTTGGGGAACCACTATAAAAGCTGTGTGTACTCTGTGTGTGCTTTATTCTGTGATTGCTGTGATATGTGCTGAATTGCGGTAGATAATTGCATAAACAGGTTTAATAATTCAGTGTTTCTGCCTTAAAAGTTAAAAAGATTAAGTGCACCTATTCACCCCCCCCCCCCCTCTAGGTGTTTAGGCACTAGTTCTTTCACAGCGGACCCCCTAGCGAGGTAGCCGGCAGCTCTAAGGCACGAGAAAACCAGCTTGCTGATACGGCCGTTCCTAGGGGGCATCGAAACTTTCGCTACGGTGAGAGGTACCTCGACGAGCTCGGCCAGCCCCACCTATAGTGGGACCAAGGGGAGAACAGGGCATCTATCTCGACACTGCTGCCAAGCTGGCTGGAGCAGGATATGACTAGCTGGGAGGCCTTTGTGTTTTCCTTCGGTCTTTACTCGTGGGAGGACGCCTCAAACTTCGATGAGGAGCCCATGCGAGCACTCATGCATGAGAGCGCACGGCCCATCTTGGCATCCGAGAGCTAGCTCACATGGCGGGTTGCCACTATATACAGTCTGAAAGGAATGCCGCTGAGCATCTAAAGAAGCATGTCGATAAGGAGCAAGCTCATCGCCTCGCGCTTGAGGAGGTTGAGCTGTACAAGAACAGATCGGACGCGTCTGACGTCGTTCTAGTCGGGTACCTAGGTGGGGTGGTAAGTTCTGAAACCTAAGCAAAATTCTTTTTTCCTTTTGATATCTTCCTGGCTTAATATTTTTGCCTCCTTTTGCAGGACGCGGCGACGACCGAGCACCTTAGCTTCTGAATCGCCACCCTTAAGAAAGAGAATGAGGAGCTGAAGACGCGGGTCCGAGAACTGGAATCCACAGCTCTCACGTCGCCCTCCAGTAGCGGTGGCCATCTCGCCCAGTATACCGAGTACGAGATCGACATGTTGCTATAGTTAAATTCAACAAAGGCGGCGAAGTACGCCCGCCAGACCATACGGTGGGCACGATGACAAGCGAGGGCGTGGGACTTTCAGCAAAGGACGTGGTTTCGGAGCTGTTTATCCCAGTCCCGAAGTCGGGCGACGACACCTACCTCCCCCTATGGGGTAGCGCGCCCGAGGGCTCTCCCTGAAAAATCTGCGGGCAAGGGTTTCTTTTTGTCGAACACTTGTATTTACTTTATGTTACTTATTTGTAAAATTGTACACGCGGGCAGAGCCCAAACTGTCTTTTCGATGTAACTCGCTCATTACTGTATATTCTTTTCTTGAATAGATGTCTTGATTGCCTTTGATAATTTTTCTTTTTCATCCATGACCTGGCTCGGCTTTCACATTCACCGCGCTTGAAACCACGCCTCGATAGTTTGCCCGCTTGATTCTTAAGGACTTATGAAAGTGAGGGTTTGACCTGAAATACTCTAGAGGGGGGTGAATAGAGTATCTTTGAAATCTTTAAAACTTTTTGTCGTTAATAAAAACTTCAGAGTGGGGCAGCAATTAGATACCAATATTGTTGTAAATAAAAGTGAAATCCTAAGATACACTAATCTATCACAAGCACAGCAAAAATTAATCTAACTAATACAGGCATAGCAAGCCTAACTAGCACAGGCACACCAAACCTTACTAGCACAGGAACAGCAAGAACAAAAGAAAGAGGGCAACCACACAACACAAGAATTTTTATAGTGGTTCCCTAACCTGGGTACATCCTCTCTTCTATACCCTAGTAGGAATCCACTAACAGGTTTTGATCAGGTGACTGCCACCAATGAGCTTTTGATCAGGTGCTCAAAAACCAACCCAAGTCTTTTGATTAGGTGACTTGTAACCAAGGAATAACCTTTGAAGGGAGTTAAAGAACACTTTGTACCGTGAGGGGGTGAGAGAGTTATGGTGTCTTCTCTTTCTCAAATACAACTGAGAAGACTAGTGGATCTTTGATATTATCAAAGCTCCCCCTGAGTTATTGAGTTGTTCAGGAAGATTGGAGCTTTGCTTTAGGGTGAGTATGTCTTCTTTATTTAGCTTTGACCAGAAGAGATCCAGGAACTTCTTGACTGATAGAGCTTTGTTGTCCTTGAAGAATCCTAGAATGAAGAATGAAGAAGACTCTTGATTTGGATGGATTTCTTCTTCAGCAATATCTTGTATAATTTCTCTGGTCTCAACTTTTTTTGTTGCTTTCCTCAGTTACTGTGTTATTTGTCTCTGTGTATATCTCTATCTGTGTTTTTGAGAAGAAGGAAGAAATCCCTTTTATATTTTCTATGAAATTTTTCTTTGAAATTTTTGAATTCCTTCCTACATTGATTGCTGACGGCCTGGAGAATGTAAAATTTGGCTGGAGAGAATGTCTGCATTAATTGATTTCCCCAACTATCTCATTGAAAAACAGCAAGTAATAATCCTGATAAATACCATAATCAATGTTGCTTCTAACGGTAATATTCAGAGAATATTAAGCATTGATTACTCAGGAATTACTGCAATAAAATAAGGACAGCAGGAAGGAAAAATCCAAGTCTAGAACTGTACAGAAATCATCGAGCAAAGAACAGATTTCATCGACCTGGGTCCAGAGTTCGTCGAGCTTAGAAGTCATGTTCGTCGACCAGATAATTGTTATTCATCGACCTGAGATCCATGATCGTCGACCTGAGAACTGAGTTCGTCGACCTGAGAACTGCTAACGGCTACTTGATAAAACTTGTCAATATTGTGGTCAAAGTTCGTCGAGCTGAGAACATAAATTCGTCGACTGGAGTTAAGATAAATGATTCTGGACTTAGAATGTTGAAGTTGTAACACCCCAGTTTTGCAAGAGGTTCAGTTTGCAGTTCTGGAAAAATTTTGGGTTTCTGGCAGGAGGCACACGGCCTGCGACACGGGCGTGTCGCAGGGCGTGTCGAGACCGTGTCGACACTCGGCCCAAGTGTCGACACTTTTGCTCGACAAAGTGTCGAGAGTGTGGCACACGGCCTGCGACACGGGCGTGTCGCAGGGCGTGTCGAGGCCGTGTCGACACTCGTCCCAAGTGTCGACACTTTTGCTCGACAAGGTGTCGAGACTGGGGCACACGGCCTGTGACACGGGCGTGTCACAGGGCGTGTCCCGCTTGGTCGACGATCTTCACTCGACGTTTTTCTCCGCGGTGTCGACACAAAGCCTGTCGACGGGTGTCGAGACTTGGCACATGGCTTGGGACACGGGCGTGTCCCAGGCCGTGTCAGCTCTCGGGTTGGTTTCGGGGCCGTGTTGTTGGAGGCACACGGCCGGCCACACGGCCGTGTCACTGGGGACACGGGCGTGTCGGGTTGAACACGGGCGTGTCGGATGCCCGTGTGCGATTCCAGGCGCATCGATTTGAGACGGCGAATGAGGCACATGGCCCTGGACACGGGCGTGTGCCAGGCCGTGTTCGGCCCAGATCTTCTGTTTTCCAAGCGAATCGCGGCCATTCTTTTTCTGGTTTTGGGATCTAACGGTTCAGGCCATCTCTTGGGAAGTTAAGTCCGAATTTAGGGTTAGAAACCCTCATTGTTTTCCAAGTCTTCTCTTTCTAAGTTCTTGAGAAAAGCTAGAGCAAGGAGGAAGAAGAAGAAGGTCTTGGGCTGTAGGAAGGGTTTCGGAGCTCCAAATCGCGAACCGAGTCCGGATCCGTGAAGCTTAGATCGTTGCGAAGATTTCCATCCGGCTATTTTTCCATGGCAAGGAAGAGGGGTCGGAAGGTAACGACATCTCTCCTCTCGGTCCTTAGGAGGCATGTACTAGCATCATTTATTTTCTTTCTCTCTAATTTTTGGGCACCAAACTCTCAAATGAGAGGGGTTTTGGTTTGCCAAGGTTCAAGAGGAACCTCCGGGTTGATTGAGTCCATCCCCGACATATTTTTGCATTAGAGATCCGCTTCGCTAGTGGATTAGGCATGGTGGGTGAAGCCGTGGTCGCGACCGTTAGTCCGACTCGGTGATGTTGCATACGAACTTAGGGATTCGTAGAGATTTCTGTTGCGGCAAGATGCCGTTTGTGTTGTGGTGATGATTGTCTCATTTGCTTGAAAAGGGTACGTGTAGTCGAACCTGGACAAGGTTAGCTCCTCGTGGCAGTAGATGGTTTCCTTGAGGGACAAGGTTAGCTCCGTATGAGTTGGAGATGGTTTCCTTGGTGGACAAGGTTAGCTCCGCACGAGTTGGAGATGGTTTCCTTGGTGCGCGGGAACGCTGCAGTACAAAGAGGGATTACGATGTATTTAGTCTTGGTTTGTGTTGTGCCAAGGCGTCGCTATGTCTCCGTGGTCGGCTGGCTATCCCGTGACATGTGCGTCATGTGTGGAGAGTGTCCCGGGGAGACTAGTCCCCTTCTGTGAGACTGACGAGAATGCCAAGCTTGGGTCAAGCCCGGGAAAAGAGGCCACGAGCAGGTGGGGTCCAGCAAGGCTTCTTAGAATCGGTCGGTCTGTGTTTGTTGGAATCCTGGCATGAGACGTCAGAGCTTGCAGGCGAGCCCGGGGCTAAGCCCACGAGCGGGTGGGGCCTTGGCAAGAATTCCTTGTGGCGGCCTGTGCGCCGTTTGAGGGAGAGGTGTCTCCCTTAGTGTTTGCGACTTTATGCCAATGGGGAAATGTGAGTACCCAATTGATGTGATGTTGTGCTAGATGCATACGCAGTAGGGTACCCTGGGTGAAGCCCGGGTGTTGCATTCATGTTGCATAGTAGGCCCTTTTCTTTATATGCTCAACCAATAGAGAACATGTTTGATGATTGAGACATCCAAGCCTGTTTTAGTGTTCTTCTATTTATAGCTATTTTTATTGCATATGAAGTGCTGACTTACAGGTTGGAGGGTTCCCCGGGGTCCGTTAGGGGCGGCCGGGAGGAGATGTGTTGTTACACAGTTTAAGGTCAGCGTTTGCTGACCCACGTTACTAATAATTTTTACAGGGCAAGGATCGCATGCAGGAGCTAGCACGCCGGCCAAAAAGGCCTAAGCCCATGAAGTGTTTTTCCTTCTTTTGTAGCACTACATTGATGATGATGTTCGTTTGAGACTCTTTGGTCCGGCTTGCATGTCGAGGTAGACTAGGAGTGCTGAGCACATTCATGATTGATGTTTTATGTCTCTTTTGGACACTTGATGTTAGGCCTTAAGGCCATTTGTTTTACTCTTTAGTGGTGGATAACCTCTAGTCCTGTTTGTTTCCGCTGTGTTGTGCAAGTGTTTTGAGTTTGGGTAGTTATATCAACTTATAATACTAAAGCTGTGGCGTTCGTATACTGTGGGGCCCCGGCCGGACCCATATTATACGTCCACTACAAGTGAGGGGTTACAATTTGGTATCAGAGCCAGGTTTGATTCAAGGTTAGTGCGTAGAGAGGTTATCCACATAAGAGTAACGCGGGACCGTGAGTGTCCTTATGTTTTAGTCTTGAGATTGGAGACTAATCCCTTATTTCTTGTTTTCCTGAAGAGTGCAAGCAACGAGGCGGGCACTTCAAGAGCAAGGGATGATCTCTCGGCGAGCAGTGCTACTGCTCCATGCCTTTTGGGCACGGGTGTAAACCCGGCCGACTTCTGTCGTATGCTTGCAGAAGCGATGGTGGCAGCCCAAGCGGCGGCTGCAGCCCAGGTAGCAACCCCTGCTACACCGGACACGGCGACGGTCGTGCCAGGCGGAGAAGCCAGGCGAGTGGAGCCTTTGGCAGAAAGGGTGGTGGTAGGACATGGAGACCGACACATGAAGTATTTCCTGAGTTTCCATCCCCCGTCCTTCAAGGGTGTTGGAACGCCAACGGATGCGGAGGATTGGTGGGTTCGTATTCAAGAACTGTTAAGGGCGGCAGAGACGCCAGAGGAAAAGAAAGCTGAGTATGCGGCGTTCATGTTGGAAGGAGACGCCAAATTATGGTGGGTGAGCCATAGCGGTCGCCTGTTCCCGGGACGCACCCCGTCAGTGGAAGAGTTTGGGGACGCTTTTCTTAAGAGGTATATCCCAGTTTCAACACGGTTGGCCCTGCAGAGGCAGTTTCTGCATCTAATGCAGCGAGACAAGACAGTGGATGAGTACGTGCAAGAGTTCACCCATTTGGGTCGTTATGCGGGAACGACAATGGCGGATGATGTAGAGAGGGATAACCTCTTCTACCAAGGGTTGAGGGAAAATCTGAGACAACCCCTCATCTCCATGAAGAGGGCGGGATTTAATGAGCTAGTTGAAGCCGCCAGGAGTTTGGAGAATGATCTGGAGCGAACCCAGCGTCGAAAGGGTTTTACTCCCAAGCACGGGGAAGGGATGCCCTCCCAATCTCATGTAAAGTCTGATGGGAGCAGGTGGAGGAGGAAGCCTCACACTTCCAGGTCGGGTGAGAGGAGCACGTGGATGCCTGGGGGTTCTCACTCTAGGGGACCGCCGACGTGTTACAACTGCGGGAAGGTTGGGCACATAGCCCGTGCTTGTCAGCAAGGGGGAGCGGGGCAAGAGTCAAAGCAGGAGCAGTCTGTGCGCTCGGGCCCCAGTGCTGTAGAGAAAGGAAAGATGGCGGAGTCGAGCGCTTCTTGGTTCCAACCGGTGCAACCAAGGGCTTACAACCTTGGACAGCAAGAAGCGATCCGCCAAACCGACGTGGTGACAGGTATGAAGAAAATTTAAGTTTGCATTTGTGCTTCATACTTTTAGACCCTTTTTTTTCGTGTGTTGTCTTGTTGTAGGCTTCGTGTTAGTTTTTGGATACCCCGCTAGGGTATTGTTCGATACGGGAGCATCACACTCCTTTCTTGCGGAGAGCTTCGTCCGAAGGGTAGGAGTCGAGTCTTTCTCGGCGGACGCGGAACTGAAAGTGCGCATGCCCAATGCGTCATCTATGACCACCGGGGCTAGAGGGCGCATCTGTTGGGAGTTAGACGGAGTTGACTTCGTTTTGGAAGCTGCAGTGTTGCCGTTAGTAGAGTTCGATGTCATTTTGGGCATGGACTGGCTTGCAGAGCAGCGCGACAGCATTTATTGTTTGTCCAAGATAGTGACCCTAAAGAGTAAGGGGCAATCGGAAGTCAAATTTGTGGGCCTTTGTGGAGTAGCCCATTCCCTAATTACGGCCATGCAAATGATGCGGGCGGTTAACCAGGGAGGTGTGGCGCTGGTAGCGTTGTTGGAGGTTCGTCTCTCCCAGCTATCTTTTGAGGAAGTGCCTGTGGTGGCAGAGTTCAGGGATGTGTTTCCGGATGAACTTCCTGGAGCGCCTCCTCGGCGGGAGATCGACTTTTCGATCGAGTTAGTGCCGGAGGCTAGACCGGTGTCGCGTCCTCCTTTTAGGATGGCACCAAAGGAGTTGGCGGAACTTAAGGTACAGTTACAGGAACTGTTGGAGCAGGGGTATATTAGGCCCAGTTCCTCACCGTGGAGCGCACCGGTGTTGTTTGTAAAGAAGAAAGACGGTAACATGCGCCTGTGTATAGACTACCGAGAGCTGAATAAATTGACCGTCAAGAATAAGTATCTGATCCCTCGGATAGATGATTTGTTCGACCAATTGGTGGGGTCAGTGGTATATTCGAAGTTGGACTTGAAGTCAGGCTACTATCAGCTGCGAATTCAAGATGAGGACATACCCAAAACTGCCTTTGGCACAAGATGGCTCCAATCCTGAGTTTACCGCAAGGAACCGATGGTTTTCAGATTTTCAGTGATGCATCGGGATGCGGTTTGGGTTGCTTGTTGGTGCAACATGGCAAGGTGATAGCTTTTGGGTCTAGACAGCTGAAACCTCATGAGAGGAATTACCCCGTCCATGACTTGGAGTTGGCGGCGGTAATCTTCGCGTTGAAAATATGGCGACACTATGTGTATGGCGCAAGGGTGGAGATCTTCACGGACCATAAAAGCCTGAAGTATCTCTTGGATCAGAAGGACTTGAACATGCGGCAACGCAGATGGGTTGAGTTTCTTGGAGACTACGAAGTGGCAATTCAGTATACGCCGGGTAAAGCCAATGTGGTGGCGGACGCGTTGAGTAGAAAGTACTCGGGGCAAGGGAATTGGATCGAAGCTCATGATGAGCGGTTGGTACGGGAATGGGAGTCCCTTGGATTGGAATGTGTTGCGAGAGGCGAGTCTAGCGTGGCTCGGTTGAACTGGATTGAAGTGCAAAACGACTTGTCTGATCGTATTCGGGAAGCGACTCGATTGGATGTGGAGTTTCAACCTTTTGTGTTGGAGGCTCAAAAGGGCGAGAGCAGCTCCTGGGAGATGATTGGGGGAATCTTGAGAAAGGATGGAAGGGTTTGTGTACCGCATTTTGGCAATCTCCGTGAGGGGTTGATGTTTGAGGCTCATTTCTCAAAGTACTCCATTCACCCGGGCAGTACAAAGATGTACTTGGATATGAAGAAATCCTTTTGGTGGCCGGGATTGAAGCGAGATGTAGCTTTGTATGTGAGTCGTTGCCAAACATGTGCCTTGGTGAAGGCCGAATGTCAGAAACCGGGCGGGTTCCTGAAGCCCCTTCCAATTCCTGAGTGGAAATTTGAGGACATCTTCATGGACTTTGTGCATGGTTTGCCTAGATCGCAACATGGTAATGATGCTATTTGGGTGATCGTGGATCGCCTAACCAAGGTGGCTCACTTCATCCCAAATCGGAAAGAGGACAGCGTGGAGAAGCTGGTGGAGTTGTATGTTCGCAACATTGTGCGACTGCACGGAGTTCCTAAGAGCATAGTCAGTGATCGAGATGGACGGTTTACGTCTAAGGACTGGAGATTGATTCAGAAGAGCTTGGGCACGAAGCTAAAGTTCAGTACGGCGTTCCATCCTCAAACTGATGGGCAAACAGAGAGAACGAACCGTACTATGGAAGATATGTTGAGAATGTGCGTTCTTGATTTCGGCAAGAGGTGAGAGGATCACCTCTTCATGGTAGAATTTGCATACAATAATAGTTTTCAAGCAAGCATAAGAATGGTGCCATACGAAGCTTTGTATGGGAGGCGGTGTCGAACGCCAATGTCTTGGGCAGAGGCGGGAGACACCAAACTGTTGGGAAAGGATACGGTGGTTGACGCTTGTGAGTTGGTACGGACCATCCAAGAGCGTATGAAGGTGGCGCAAGACAGGCAAGCAAAATATTTTAATGCTCGTCACCGGAAGGTGGAATTTGCAGTTGGTGATTGGGTTTATCTGAAGGTCAAGCCGTTCAAAGGCGTCTCACGGATTCGCCGACTCAAGAAGCTGAGTCCAAGGTTTTTGGGGCCTTTTGAAATTGTTGAGCGGGTAGGAGAAGCAGCATATCGGTTGACGCTGTCCGCAGATTTGAGTGGATTACATGACGTCTTCCACATCTCCGCTTTGAGGAAAGCCTTGGTGGAGGCTAGCGTAGTGATTGAGCCGGCATCGGTGCCGATTGAGGAAGACTTGAGGATGCGAGTCCTTCCAATTGCTATAGAGGATTCGGAGACTCGGCAGTTGCGGAATAAAGAAGTCAAACTCGTAAAAGTTCGATGGGACAACTGTGGTCGTGAGGAGTTCTCTTGGGAACGAGAACAGGCCATGTTAGAAGATAATCCAGAACTCTTCATGTCAGGTACAATTTAAGTTTTGTGCCCTTCTGTTTTGAAATTTCGGGACGAAATTCTGTTAAGTGGGGGAGAGTTGTAACACCCCAGTTTTGCAAGAGGTTCAGTCTGCAGTTCTGGAAAAATTTTGGGTTTCTGGCAGGAGGCACAAGGCCTGCGATACGGGCGTGTCGCAGGGCGTGTCGAGGCCGTGTCGACACTCAGCCCAAGTGTCGACACTTTTTCTCGACAAAGTGTCGAGAGTGTGGCACACGGCCTGCGACACGGGCGTGTCGCAGGGCGTGTCGAGGCCGTGTCGACACTCGTCCCAAGTGTCGACACTTTTGCTCGACAAGGTGTCGAGACTGGGGCACACGACCTGTGACACGGGCGTGTCACAGGGCGTGTCCCGCTTGGTCGACGATCTTCGCTCGACGTTTTTCCGCGGTGTCGACACAAAGCCTGTCGACGGGTGTCGAGACTTGGCACACGGCTTGGGACACGGGCGTGTCCCAGGCCGTGTCAACTCTCGGGTTGGTTTCGGGGCTGTGTTGTTGGAGGCACACGGCCGGCCACACGGCCGTGTCACTGGGGACACGGGCGTGTCGGGTTGAACACGGGCGTGTCGGATGCCCGTGTGCGATTCCAGGCGCGTCGATTTGAGACGGCGAATGAGGCACACGGCCCTGGACACGGGCGTGTGCCAGGCCGTGTTCGGCCCAGATCTTCTGTTTTCCAGGCAAATCGCGGCCATTCTTTTTCTGGTTTTGGGATCTAACGGTTCAGGCCATCTCTTGGGAAGTTAAGTCCGAATTTAGGGTTGGAAACCCTCATTGTTTTCCAAGTCTTCTCTTTCTAAGTTCTTGAGAAAAGCTAGAGCAAGGAGGAAGAAGAAGAAGGTCTTGGGCTGTAGGAAGGGTTTCGGAGCTCCAAATCGCGAACCGAGTCCGGATCCGTGAAGCTTAGATCGTTGCGAAGATTTCCATCCGGCTATTTTGCCATGGCAAGGAAGAGGGGTCGGAAGGTAACGACATCTCTCCTCTCGGTCCTTAGGAGGCATGTACTAGCATCATTTATTTTCTTTCTCTCTAATTTTTGGGCACCAAACTCTCAAATGAGAGGGTTTTTGGTTTGCCAAGGTTCAAGAGGAACCTCCGGGTTGATTGAGTCCGTCCCCGGCATATTTTTGCATTTGAGATCTGCTTCGCTAGTGGATTAGGCATGGTGGGTGAAGCCGTGGTCGCGACCGTTAGTCCGACTCGGTGATGTTGCATACGAACTTAGGGATTCGTAGAGATTTCCGTTGCGGCAAGATGTCATTTGTGTTGTGGTGATGATTGTCTCATTTGCTTGAAAAGGGTACGTGTAGTCGAACCCGGACAAGGTTAGCTCCTCGTGGCGGTAGATGGTTTCCTTGAGGGACAAGGTTAGCTCCGTATGAGTTGGAGATGGTTTCCTTGGTGGACAAGGTTAGCTCCGCACGAGTTGGAGATAGTTTCCTTGGTGCGCGGGAACGCTGCAGTACAAAGAGGGATTACGATGTATTTAGTCTTGGTTTGTGTTGTGCCAAGGCGTGGCTATGTCTCTGTGGTCGGCTGGTTATCCCGTGACATGTGCGTCATGTGTGGAGAGTGTCCCGGCGAGACTAGTCCCCTTCTGTGAGACTGACGAGAATGCCAAGCTTGGGGCAAGCCCGGGCAAAGAGGCCACGAGCGGGTGGGATCCAGCAAAGCTTCTTAGAATCGGTCGGTCTGTGTTTGTTGGAATCCTGGCATGAGACGTTAGAGCTTGCAGGCGAGCCCATGGCTAAGCCCACGAGCGGGTGGGGCCTTGGCAAGAATTCCTTGTGGCGGCCTGTGCGCCGTTTGAGGGAGAGGTGTCTCCCTTAGTGTTTGCGGCTTTATGCCAATGGGGAAATGTGAGTACCCAATTGATGTGATGTTGTGCTAGATGCATACGCAGTAGGGTACCCTGGGTGAAGCCCGGGTGTTGCATTCATGTTGCATAGTAGGCCCTTTTCTTTATATGCTCAACCAATAGAGAACATGTTTGATGATTGAGACATCCAAGCCTGTTTTAGTGTTCTTCTGTTTATAGCTATTTTTATTGTATATGAAGTGCTGACTTGCAGGTTGGAGGGTTCCCCGGGGTCCGTTAGGGGCGGCCGGGAGGAGATGTGTTGTTACACAGTTTAAGGTCAGCCTTTGCTGACCCACGTTACTAATAATTTTTACAGGGCAAGGATCGCATGCAGGAGCTAGCACGCCGGCCAAAAAGGCCTAAGCCCATGAAGTGTTTTTCCCTCTTTTGTAGCACTACATTGATGATGATGTTTGTTTGAGACTCTTTTGTCCGGCTTGCATGCCGAGGTAGACTAGGAGTGCTGAGCACATTCATGATTGATGTTTTATGTCTCTTTTGGACACTTGATGTTAGGCCTTAAGGCCATTTGTTTTACTCTTTAGTGGTGGATAACCTCTAGTCCTGTTTGTTTCCGCTGTGTTGTGCAAGTGTTTTGAGTTTGGGTAGTTATATCAACTTATAATACTAAAGCTGTGGCGTTCGTATGCTGTGGGGCCCCGGCCGGACCCATATTATACGTCCACTACAAGGGAGGTGTTACAGAAGTAGAGTATACAGAAATCGTCGACCTGAGAACTAATTTCATCGAGCTCAACTCGGAGAATTTTCTCTGAGTTCGTTGAGCTGAGCACGACTTTCGTCGAGCTGAGTTCGACGAACGTCGAACTTACTTTTCTGAACCTTTGAAATTTCTCTAAGTCTGGAGTCTTTTGCAGTCTGTTGTTGGCTGGTTCATGCAATGTTAACTCTAAGGACATAGCCTAGACTCTAGGACATGGACATGACACTCGCTATACAAGGTGGGTCAATAATCCTAGTTTAGTGAACCTAGCCCAAATCCAACTAGGGATCCAACAATCTTCCCCTATTTGGGTGAGGTCACTAATTACAGACACAAATCTTTTACAAAGCAAGAAAAATATTTCTGGCAGGAAACTTTAAAATATGTAGCAGATATATATACAATGAGCTTTGTATCAGGAAATAAATAAGCAGTTTTTAAGACATACAGAGAGATTAAACAGATTAAGAACTTATTTCTTCTTCTTTGGCTCCTTGTACTTCTTCTCTTTAGCTTTATCACCAGGATGAGTAAACTTGATTTCCCTATTTGGATTGGCTGCTTGAGTCTTTGTCATTGTCATATCAGCAGCTCCAATAATATTGAGGGAAGTAGCCCCTGACACCATAGCTTCTGGATGAATTTCATTTAGTCATCAACATTAAAGAATTTGTTAACTTTGGCAAACCTGTTAAGCTCCTCCTTCCTGTATTTGGACATTATTGAGTATTGAGAGGGATCCTTTCCTTCACCTTTGGCTTTGTTGATCATAGATAGACCAACCAATTCTTGGAACCTGGCCATCCTTGCAGTTGTAGCTGTTTCTGGGTCCTCAAAAGGTACAGGAGGAGATGTAGGTCTTTTTGGGCTTTCAGCCTTTTGATGTTCAGTAGTTTGTTATTGTTGATGTTGATGTTGCTGTTTCCTGCCTGAAGAATAGTGTCTATGTTGGCTGCTTCCAGAAGAAGAAGATCTACCCTGCTGTCTCTGATAAGTTTGAAATTGGGTAGTCCTCTGAGATGAAGAGCCTGAAGCAACATCAACAGGTAGAGGAGGAGGAGGGTCTTTCCTGTATCTCTATGGAGGAGGTGAGTACTTCCTGCTTTTCTTCCTATCTTTCTGCTGATTTCTGGACAACCACATCCAAGCTGGCATGCCCTTGTATGGAGTAATATTCTAAAGAATATAGTATGGAGTGTCATGTGTTGGGTTTGGCTTTGGAGCAGGAGGTGGAGGAGCTTTCCTCTTCTTAGAAAGTTTCTTTTTCTTAGCAGATGGACTGTCATCTGAATCCTCTTCATCATCATCATCTGAAGAGTCCTGTGGATTATCATATAAAGCATTAATCTCTTTCAATGCTTCTGCAGATATCAATAATTGTTCAGCCTGAGGAGGAGCAGGAGGAAGAGCTAGAGCTGGAGCTAGAGAACTGAGTACATCAGTGCTTTCAGCAACTGACTTATTCTCATCTTCAATATCAGCCATGATCAGCTCATCAAGATCAGGCATGGGTCTATCATCCATAATGAATGTTGGAGCAGAGATGAATTTGGGTGAGGATAAAGTAATAAAGGAATCAGCTCTTAGTGGAGATGGAATAACAGGAGCCTCTGTAATAGCAAAACTAGCCTTGAGTTGCTTGTCAACTTTGGGGCTTATTGGTGAGGTATAGGGAACTATAGCCATGGATGGCTTTATGTTGTATACTGGAAGAGAAGTTAGGTAAACTGTATCAAAAATTTTCAACAAATTCATAATATCTACTGTGGGATTTATTATATAATCACCAACAGTCTTTATTTCCTCTATGACTGTCTCATCCAGATCCATATCAGATTCAATAAAATTAATTTAATTAAACAAATCATCAGCTTCTGCTTCTGCTTCTACTGCTGTTACTTCTACTGTTGCTGCTACTTCTGCTATTGCTGCTACTGCTACTTCTTCACAGAGTATCTCCCCCTTCCTGGTTTCAATGGGTACTAGAGCCAAGCCCCTGACTGAAGAAGGATGGATAGAGAGAGCAGATATTTGAGCAATAAGGGAGGAGATGGAGGTAGCAAGAGGTGAAATAGCCTCTGATATGATGGTTTTGAGGAGGGGAGTGAGAAGTGCTAGAAGAGGTGGAATGATGGAGGGGTCCAGTGGCAGGAATGCAAGAGGTGTCTCATTGGGGACAGAAGGGTTGATGGAAGATGATGGTGGAGGAGTAGATAGAGAGTCTTGCATCGGTTCATCTGGGGGAGAAGGAGTATGAAGGGGGGATGAAAGCAGATTGAATGATGGTAGGGATGATAGATTGGAAAGGGGAATATCAGCCAAATGTGGTAGTAGTGGAGATGAGGGTGGTGATGGAATTGGTGTACCATCTAGGGATTGAGTTGATGTATGAAAGTGAATATGAGTTTGTGATGGAGGTACTGGAGATGATGGAGTTGGTGTACCATGGGGGGATGGAGGTGGAGGAATGTGGACTGTGGTATGGACTAGGGAATGAACTGGTAAGGGGAGTTGGTGTACCATCTGAGGATGGCTTTGGATGACGGGAGGTGGAGGAGGGACATCCTCAGCAGGGTGGGGAGTGGCTGGAGCAGCCCTTGTACTCTCAGAAGGCTTGGAGGAAGAGAAAGAAGCTTTGGATGGCTTGGTGATGGTCCTCTCCCACCTACCAAAGAGGGCACAGGTGAGGCTCTTGGAGGCATTAATGAATATGGTCAGGGTGACTAGGGATTCAGCAGCCTTTTCCTGAAGGAAGATTCCCAGAATTCTTCCAAAACACACCTCCTTCTTAGTGTTCTTTTCCTGATTAGCTCAAACATAATCTTAGCCCAATTTATAGGCTTCTTATTCACCACAGCACACATCACCATAAATTGATGCCTGGTGATGCAATCATGGGTTGTGTGCTTACTCAGCAGCACCATGCCCACAACATCTGCTAGAAACTTATATTCAGCAGATAAGTATTTCTTTAGCAGCTTGTTGGGAGTTTCTCCAGAATAACCCATTTTATTTAACATTTCATCAAATTCCTCATTATCAATCTCTAACTTTGCTTCACCATTAGTTAATCCAAAAATCTCAGTCAGGACGGTGGGGGTAAGAGAGACTTCATTACCCGATATTGTGCCTTTAATGGTGTTTTCATCTATAGTGGAGGAAGTATAGACTCATTCCCTTATTTTTGCGTTGGCTATCTTTATTCTGGTGGACATGAGATTCATCAACTGCTGATCTTCAAGCAGCTTCAGAATGTCCAGGAAGATAGGATCCGAGTGTTGAGACGACTCGAAGTCTATATCAAATCCAGTATCAAACTTCATTGCGGTAAGGCTGCCTGTTGGAATCACCATAAGTGCGCCTACAACAAACAAGAGAGATCAAGTGCAATAGAACTGAAAGCGCGGGACGGAGGTCGAAGAAAAACCTAGATATATGGTTTTTCAGAATATGAATCGACAAACTCTGTTCAGTGAAAAATAAAGAATTCTTCGATCGGAGGTCGACGAAATATTTTATAGTTAAAGAATTCGTCGATCTAAGTCTAAAGATTTGAAAACATTTCATCGAGCTCTGTTCGATAAAAATTTTCTGAAGCAAATTCGTCGATCTCCGTTCGACGAAAATAACTTCACTCACAGAGAGTTTTGTCGATCTTCGTTCGACGAATTGCTATAGAACTTTTCCTAATTCCTCGATCTATGTTCGACGAACTCTGAAACATTCGTCGACCATAGACAGAAATTAAATTAAAGCTTCTCCATTTATCATTCTAAGCTGATTTATAAAGAACAAGTGATTTCTTTCATCAAGAGGTTTGGTGAAAATATCTGCTCTTTGTAAATCGGTGTAGATATAGACAAGTTTAATTTTGTTTTTGTCTACACACTCTCTAATGAAATGATGCCTAATGTCTATATGCTTAGTCCTACTGTGATGGACTAGATTTTGTGTTATGGATATAGCACTTGTGTTATCACATAAGAGAGTTTAATTATTTAAGTTGAACCCATAGTCCAGGAGTTGGTTTTGAATCCACAGCATCTGGGAGCAACAACTGCCAGCTGCAATGTATTCTGCTTCAATAGTTGATGTAGACACAGATGACTGTTTCTTGCAAAACCAATACACTAATCTCATACTAAGGAACTGGAAAGTCCCTGAGGTACTTTTTCTGTCTATCCTGCATCCAGCAAAGTCAGCATCTGAGTATCCAGTTAACTCAAATTCTGACTCAGTAGGATACCAGAGTCCTAGACTAGGACAACTTTTTATATATCTCAAAATTCTTTTTAGGAAAACTAGATGAGATTCCTTAGGGTTCACTTGGAACCTAGCATAAAGACATGTAGCAAACATTATGTCAGGTCTGCTACCTGTAAGGTATAGTAGGGACCCAACAATGCCCCTATATAATTTTTGATCAACAGGTTTCACATATTCATCGGAATCTATTACAGCATTAGTGGCCATCGGTGTTTTTTTTGCTGAGGCATCAGCCATCCCAAACATTTTAATAAGCTCTTTAGCATACTTATCCTGGGATATGAAGATGCCATCAGGTAGCTGCTTCACTTGGAGACCAAGGAAGTAGGAGAGCTCACCCATGCTACTCATTTCAAACTTTGAATGCATGAGGTCAGAGAACCTCTTGCACAGTTTGGAATCTGTAGACCCAAATATAATGTCATCTACATAAATTTGTACTAATAAAGTTGTATCCTTATGGTGCCTAGTGAATAATGTTTTATCTACAATGCCTCTAGTGAATTTATGCTCTATCAGGAAGCTAGCTAAGGTCTCATACCAAGCTCTTGGAGCTTGCTTTAAACTATAAAGAGCTTTATGTAATCTAAATATATATGAAGGATGGGTTGGAGAGATAAAACCTAGAGGTTGTTCAACATAAACCTCTTCTTTAAGTACTCCATTCAGAAAGGCACTCTTGACATCCATCTGATAGACTTTGAACTTCTTGTAGGCAGCATAAGCAAGGAAAATTCTGATTGCTTCTAACCTTGCAACTGGTGCAAAAGTTTGGTCATAGTCTATTCCTTCTTCTTGCCTATAACCTTGAGCAACAAGCCTAGCCTTGTTTCTCATAATTACACCATGGGCATCAAGTTTGTTTCTATATACCCATTTAGTTCCAATGACAGGATAGTCTTTGGTCTTGGAACTAAATCCCAAACTCTACATCTCTCAAATTGATTGTGTTCCTCTTGCATTGCAATGATCTAGTGGGGATCTTGCTCAGCATCTTTTATGGATTGAGGCTCAACTTGAGAGAGGAAACTAGCATGCATCACATCTTGGTTGAGTTTATGCCTTGTTTGTACACCTACTGAAATGTACAGACAAGGCAGCATTTGGAATCACTTGGGATCTAGGGTGATCCCTTAGTGTGACAATATCAGTGGGTGGAGTTGGTTCAGCAACAGCATTTCGAATTAATTCCTCTTATGGAATAATGTCTGTTGTTGAAGGAATTTCAACCTCTTCCAAAAGTTCTTCTTCACTGTCTTCATCAGCTTGTGGAGGAGGAGGTGGTATACCCTCTTGTGGAAGGTTCAACTCAACTAATTTCTCACACAAGTGAGGTACCTGCAAGGTGATATTGGTAGAAATTTCTCTCTCCTTATAAGACATATTAGCCTCATTAAAAGTCACATGTATTGATTCCTCAATTTTTAAAGAAGATTTATTAAACACCCTATAAGCTTTGCTGACTTGGGAATATCCTAGAAAAATTCCCTCTTCAGCCTTAACTTCAAACTTTCTAATATACTTCTTGTTATTATTATGAATATAACATATGCAACCAAATACTTTAAAATAGGTGATTTTAGGTTTCTTCCCTTTAAGTAATTCATAGGGAGTCTTATTCTTAAGTTTATGTATTAGACTACTGTTCAGTACATAGTTTGTTGTGCTTACAGCCTCTCCCCAAAAGGATAGGGGCATGTAAGCATCTGCAAGTAATGTGCTTGCAGCTTTAATTGAGGTTCTATTCTTCCTTTCAGCTACCCCATTTTGTTGAGGAGTTCTAGGAGCTGAGAAGCAATGCCTGATACCTTCCTTCTCACAAAACTCATGTATAAGAAGAGACTCAAACTCTATACCATGATCACTTCTGATCAATGCAGCATGAGTAGAGTACTCAATCTATATGGTCCTGAGAAAATCTGTAAGAACTTTGAATGTATCTGACTTAGATCTTAGAAAGAATACCCAAGTGAATCATGAGAAGTCATCTATAATAACTAGGGTATAAAATTTCCCTCCTAAGCTTTATACAACAATGGGTCCAAAAAGATCCATATGTAGCAGGTACAAAATCCTAGGTGAATCACTCTTATTAATTGACTTAAAGCTAGATTTAGTTTGCTTGCCTAGTTGACAAGCCCTGCAGAGGCCTTCCTTCTTGTAGGGACCAGAAGGCAAACCTCTCACAAGTTTGTCTTTAGATAGCCTAGCAATGTTTTTCATATTAACATATCCTAGCGTTTTATGCCAAAGATCATTTTGATTGCTAACAATATTAAGTAAACAGATATCTGTGGTTGCAGAATAAAAATCTACTATGTATATGTTACCTTGTCTATTTCCAATTAAAACATTTTGTTTTTCTTTATTAGAAATAATACAAGATTTTGAGTTAAAATGTACCTGATAACCTTCATCATATAGTTGACTTATAGAGATGAGGTTATGCTAGAGTCCACTTACATATGTCACATTTTTGAAAGTGACTGCTCCAATCTTCAATTCTCCAAAGCCTTCAGACTGGCCACAATTTGAATAACCAAAGATCACCTTTGGTCCCAGCTTGAACTTGTAGTTATTTAAGTTGTCCTTGCTGCCAGTCATATGCTTGGAGCAACCACTGTCCAGATACCATTTTTGATTAACAGTTGGACAGCACTTTACCTGCAAAGAAAATAATTAGTTATTCTTGACCCAGGTTACCTTGGGTCTTTGTTTCTTTACATAAGAAAAGCTGGAAATGTAAGAGCACTCAGGTTGGCTTTTGTATCCTAAGGGGTGATATCTTCTGGGAGGAATTATCCAGTCAGCAAGTGGATTAAAAGGCTTTCTAGGTTGATTAGGGTTTCTGTCAAAGTTATGATTTTTATTAGGTCTGACTGGGTTCGACGAAAAGTTATAAGTTCATCGACCAGAGTTCGACGAAGTGGGATGAGATTGTCAATCTCCGCTTAGAGAATGAACATATTCATTTTTTTTACCCCAAGTTCGTCGATCTCTGCTCGATGAACCATACACAGTTCATCGATCGCAGTAAGATAAATTATTATAGTTAATATTGGGGTTCGTAGATCGTCGATCGAAGTTCGACGAACTACCCACATTTCGTCGACCTGAGTTCGACGAAATCTGTTGAACTTTGTTTTTACTTAAGATTTTCTGGTTTCTGTTATTTTGATTTTTAGTGTTAGATAATTCTTCTGTGGTTTGTTTGTTGTTTATTACCTCTTTACATTTAGCTGAGACAAATCTAATAGGAGTTGATAAAATGTTCTTCTTTAATATGGGGGGTAAACTTGATGATGCACCCAATCCCAGTCTGTCATTCAGTCTGGCATTGACTGTGCTTGTAATGTCCATCAGCTTAAGGCTTCTCCCATTGAGAGATTCCTTAAGTTGTTTAGCCTCACATAGCTATGTTTTTAAAGAAATGATTTGTTCATTAGCTAGTGTTAGTTCATCTTTTAACTTTGTGTTTGCAGAAGTCAGATTTTCTTGATTGGTCAGTCTTTCCCTAAGTGTTTTGATTTCCTTTTCAGAGTTGATTAAGTCAATGCACATGATTTTAAATTCAGTTTTGAAACTATCAGAATTGTAATCAAAAGATAAAAGCACCTGATCAGCTTCTGATTCTGAAGCTCCTTCCTTATCAGATTCTTCATCATCATCTGATTGGCTGTTAGAGGCATTGATGGCCATGAGGCAGACTTCCTTGGCCCTTGCCTCTTCTTCCTCTTCACTGGAACTGGAAGATGTAGATTCATCTTCTGTCTCACTCCGGGTATCAGCAACAAAGCCCTTCTCCTTCTTTTTGTATTTGCTGGAGGAAGGTCTGCTACTTTGTTGTCTTTTGGAGTCCTTCTCTCTTCTTCTTTATTTCTTTAATTCTCTGGACACTCTGAGATAAAGTGTCCAGGTTTCCTGCACCCAAAACATACTACTTCTTTAGTAGGTGTTTTATCATCCTTGGCGTATCATCCTGCCTGGATGGTTTTCTTCTGAAGTCCTTTCTTGCCATTTTGTAAAATTTCTTGGCAAGGAGACTCATCAATTCTTCATTTACTGTTGAAGCTTCAGTCTCTTCAGTATCCTTGAATGCTAAGTTGTGCTCCATTCTTGCTGGTGGAGGAGTCCTTTGTTTTGTAGCCTCTCTGGACTTTATTAGCTGCTCATAAGACTTGAGCTTTCCCAATAGAGATTCTGTGGAAATCTCATTTAAGCTCCCGGCCTCTTTAATTGGCCAGATCCTTGAATCCCATGAGCTTGGGAAGCACATGAGGATTTTATCATTTACTTCTGTAAGGGTAATGTCCTTATCTAAATTCTTCAGCTCATTGATTATTGAGCTCAGTCTGTTGTTTCATGTCAGCAACATATTCTGACTTATCCTTTTTGAAGTTCTCATATTGGGATATGAGATTTTATCTTCTGTCTTTCCTTTCATCAGCAGAGCCAGCCACCGTTTGGTTGAGAGTGTCCCAAATAGCTTTAGCTGATGTGCATTCAGCCAGCTTCTGGAAAATATCATCAAACATAGTCTGAGTCAGAATGTTCATGGCCTTTGCATCAGCAATCTTGGCATTCTTCTGTGCATCTGTCCACTCAGGTGGTGGAACATCATGTGTGCCTGAGGTTGCTATAGATGTAGAGACAGTTGATTGAGGAGGACCTGTCAAAATAGAATTGTAGATGTACTCATCAATGGAATTCATATATAGTTTGATTCTTGCTTTCCAAATGGCAAACTTATTTAAGTTGCACACTGGAGGTCTGGTTCTTACATAGTCCTTATTTTGTGTCATGCTGTGAATATAATCCTAAGAGAAATAAAAGTTCAGATCTAACACAAGATCTTTTGGTTCAAGGGTTAACTTGTACAACTAAAGGAACACTGCTCTGATACCAATTGAAAGTGAGGGTTAGACCTGAAATGCTTTAGAGGGGGGGTGAATAGAGTATCTTTGAAATCTTTAAAACTTTTTGTTGTTAATAAAAACTTCAGAGTAGGGCAGCAATTAGATACCAATATTGCTGTAAATAAAAGTGAAATCCTAAGATACACTAATCTATCACAGGCACGGCAAACTTAATCTAACTAACACAGGCATAGCAAGCCTAACTAGCACATGCACAGCAAACCTAACTAGCACAGGCACAGCAAGAACAAAAGAAAGAGGGAAACCAGACAACACAAGAATTTTTATAGTGGTTCCCCAACCTAGGTACATCCACTCTTCTACCACCCTGGTAGGAATCCACTAACAGGTTTTGATCAGGTGACTGCCACCAATGAGCTTTTGATCTGGTGCTCAAAAACCAACCCAAGTCTTTTGATCAGGTGACTTGCAACCAAGGAATAACTTTTGAAGGGAGTTAAAGAACCCTTTGACAGTGAGGGGGTGAGAGAGTTATGGTGTCTTCTCTTTCTTAAATACAACTGAGAAGATTAGTGGATCTTTGATGCTATCAAAGCTTCCCCTGAGTTATTGAGTTGTTCAGGAAGATTGGAGCTTTTCTTCAGGGGTAGTAGGTCTTCTTTATTTAGCTTTGACCAGAAGAGATCCAGGAACTTCTTGACTGATAGAGCTTTGTTGTCCTTGAAGAATCCCGGAATGAAGAATGAAGAAGACTCTTGATTTGGATGGATGTTCTTCTTCTTCAGCAGTATCTTGTATAATTTCTCTGGTCTCAACTTTTTTTGTTGCTTTCCTCAGTTACTGTGTTATTTGTCTCTGTGTATATCTATATCTGCATTTTTGAGAAGAAGGAAGAAATCCCTTTTATATTTTCTATGAAATTTTTCTTTGAATTTTTTGAATTCCTTCCTGCATCGATTGCTGACGGCCTGGAGAATGTAAAATTCGGCTAGAGAGAATGTCTGCATTAATTGATTTCCCCAACTGTCCCATTGAAAAACGGCAAGTAATAATCCTGATGAATGCCATAATCAATGTTGCTTCTAATGGTAATATTCAGAGAATATTAATCATTGATTACTCAGGAATTACTGCAATAAAATAAGGACAGAAGGAAGGAAAAATCCAAGTCTGGAACTGCACAGAAATCGTCGAGCAAAGAACAGATTTTGTCGACCTGGGTCATGAGTTCGTCGAGCTGAGAAGTCATGTCATCGACCAGATAATTGTTATTTGTCGACCTGAGATCCAAGATCATCGACCTTCGAACTGAGTTCGTCGACCTGAGAACTGCTAACTGCTACTTGATAAAACTTGTCAATATTGTGGTCTAAGTTCGTCGAGCTGAGAACATAAATTCGTCGACTGGAGTTAAGAAAAATGATTCTGGACTTAGAATGTTGAAGTAGAGTATCCAGAAATCGTCGACCTGAGAAATAAGTTCGTCGAGATCAACTCAGAGAATTTTCTCTAAGTTCATTGAGCTGAGCACGACTTTCGTCGAGCTGAGTTCGACGAACGTCGAACTTACTTTTTTGAACCTTTGAAATTTCTCTAAGTTTGGAGTCTTCTGCAATCTGTTGTTGGCTGGTCCATGCAATGTTGACTCTAAGGACATAGCCTAGACTCTAGGACACAGACATGACCATGGCTATACAAGGTTGGTCAATAATCCTAGTTTAGTGAACCTAGCCTAAATCCAACTAGGGATCCAACAACTTAGCGTAGAGAATGATAAGACTTTCGATAGTCGGCCTGCGAGCGGCTACCCGCCCCCTTCTTTCAGGGAGCTCCTACCATGGTGTCTGTGAGACTTAGTTCTAGGCACCTTCCGCCCGCATTATGGGTGTTTGACTTGCACGAGTCGTACCTCATTCAGTCGGGATGCTGTCTAAAGGATTCGCGAGCGCCCCGCGCGACTGAGGTCTCGCCAGTCGTTCCCCTTGGATATTCTGGTTGACTCGTATGGAGGCAAAGGATTCGCACGTTGTCGGCAGTCTCTCCCCTCGTGAGAGCTCGCGACTTGGGTCGCCTCGTGGGTGTCGGAGAAGTACTCACAGAACGAGCACCTGAGGGTTGAGGCCCAAGCTCGCCTGGAGGGGCTAGACCCGGCTCGCCTGGAGGGACTGGACCCGGCTCGCCTGGAGGGGCGAGACCCAACTTGCCTGGAGGGGCGAGACCCAGCTCTCCTGGAGTGCTCGCCCTTGATAATGCTCACTCCTCTGATTATCCATTTGGCGGGCCACTAGGAATTTCCACCCCTTGCCAGCAAGTAGGAGCCTGCCAGTGGGTGTCGAACATCAACCGGACTTTCCTTTTGGCCAACCACCGGGTGCTACCACCGGCCCAATTAGAAAGTAGGAGCCTAACGACGGGCATTGAGCATCAACCAGACTTTCCTTTTGGCCAACCATCGGGCGCTACCACTGGCCCAATCAGCTAGTAGGATCCTGATGGTGGGTGTTGAGCATCAACCGGACTTTCCTTCTGGCCAACCATCAGACACTACCACCGGCCTGTAAGACCCCATTTGTTTTCTTTTTAAAAACACCGGGGTCTTAGGCCCTAGAACCGCCGCTTTGCGGTGACACCTTTGCACTCGGGAAGGTCATCACTACAAAACGCTGATCCTGCCAGCCAAATCGATCACAACTGTAGCAAAATAGTAAAACATGTCCACATAAATCACATATATATGTAAATAATCTCCACAAATGGAGTGTCCACAGATACACAGAAATACAAGATCTTGGGCTCATGCCCGGTACATCAAATCCTCACTACAAATCTCTCAACGCGGAAGCAAATTATATAACTAATAATGATCAGGACTCATAGTCCCTATCATCTGAACTCCGGTACTAGGCTGGCCCATCTCCATGTGTGCCGACCTCTGGGGCTGCTCCTCTATGCTGGGCTCCATGGTGCCCTAAAATGATGTGGTTTGAAAACCGTTAGTCTAAAAGACTAAGTCCTATCATCCTCCGCCCCTTCCCCCATGGCCCCTAGGCACCGAGCGGGGAGAAGGAAAGGAGAGGACATGAAGGTGGAGAGTAGCAAATAAGCAGGTGGTAGTGAAACTAATCTAGCAGCTCTACAGTATGTATGGCAGCAAAATAGGTATGAAAACCTGAATGGGAATGTAACCTTAACTTATATGAAAACACATAAGCTAAGGGATCTTTTGCAGGGCTCCTATCGTATAAAAAGTCTCATACCGATTTATACGATAGGGTGTCAGTTTTCTAGCAAGCATAAATATGTAATATCAAATAAAACCTTTAACTTATAAGCACGCTCGCCCGAACTTATAAACTAAGGGGTCGTTTTGCAGGGCCAATTGTATAGAGCGTCCCATACCACTTATACAATAGGTGTCAGGTTATATGCAATGATTATGCTATGTAATACAATTATGCCATGATGTGAACATGCAAGTGCAACTCACCCACTTGACTCTGTGTACACAGACCTTTAGTTCCCCCTTTCTGGAGCCGAACCTCCCAGGATACCTCCGTAGTGGCAAACGGAAGCGGTGGGTTGGGCCTCGCCCACCTCTAAATCGGTAATTCCACTACCAGTCAGACCTATAATACGCCTCAATTCTGGTACACAGAGCGAGCGCCTGTGTACTCTTGCCGGCTGGCGCACCGGACTTTATTTGGCCAAGTGCTAAACCACACTCGCCGAGTCATCGTGTTGGCGTCGGTGCATCGACCCTCCAACACCGAAGACCCACCACCTTTTCCTTTATGCACATGCAACCTTATGTATCAGCTACCGAGCCAAAGCTCCCCGGACCATCCCGTCTGTCATAAACAACAACCGAGCCAAAGCTCTCCGGGCCAACTTGCCCATCACAAACCATTAATAAGCCAAAGCTCATCGGGCTAACCTACCCTTTTACCAAACCACTGGGCTTACTGCCCGAGTGACCCAACCTATCTCCCCGAGTCATCGAGGTGTGAGAAAGTGAAATCCTAGACTTACTATCTACCCTTACATGTTGTGTTGGATCTAACCCTAGTGCAATTGACACTTCTTCCCTACGGGAAAGACGATCTTTCGTCGATCCCGGGCACCGCCTAACTTCTATCCAATCCATCCCTCTACTCATCCTACTACCAATAATGAACTTATTTTTTTATCTATCAAAACCAGCAGACCACTAATCCCAAGACATGCATCAAATTATACTACAACATAATTTCTGCATTTTTTACTATATGCATACTACTTAAGCTATATGACCCGTAAAATGGGAGGTACAACAAATAATCATCCAGTACTCCTATAATAATTATTGGAGAGCCATTATGAGATTTGTGGACTAAATTCAGAATTTCACAATTTTTCCTATTTATCTGATAATTTATTTAATTAATTTAGTAGCCAAAAATCCCAAGTTTGAACATGAAGTACCAATTTCAGATAAGATAATATTCCACGAATTTTTTGTTAAATAAAATATGAATATATAACTCAAAATACAAAGCCTCAAAATTTTTCAGTAAGGTTTAACCCCTTAATTTTAATTTCAAATATATCCCATAATAATTCATTTTAAGAGAATTTACAGCATTAATAATTCCACAAAATTCAGAGAAACTTCATGGATGCTTGTAAGGGAATATAAGTTCTCTAGATTAAGTTTCACAATTTATCATTGAAAAATAAAGTCTATATTTGATTTTCTCATAAACTTCCAAGTTAAGGGGTTAATGAACAAAGTATAGCAATTATCCATCTAAAAATTCCAAATAAATTCCCATATAGGCATACGGAACTAGGAACATTAATTCTCAAGTTTCATAATTTGGCAACAAGTATTGAGCTCTGGAAGAATTATTTAGCAAGTTCCCAAATATTTGAGGTTGTGAAGTAGGTACCCTAATTGTATATCCAAAAATTTCATTAAAATTCACATATGATTAATATGGTCTAAAACTAACTCTTCCACATTTTCATGATTGTTTTAAGAGTCTTGCTAACCTATTCTAGCTCCACAATATTTGTGCCCTAGGCTAGGGTTAGGGTTTTGTGGACCATACCCTTCCCAAAATCCCTTAAGATTTTTACCAGAGGGTTTTATATATCCTAGCACCCGCCTTACAAAATTCCAAGTTCATTCAAGGTGTTTTGACCTCATACCCTTCACAAGGCACAAAAGCCCTTCCTTAGGGTATGACCTTAGATCTTAGGGCAAACCAATTCCAATATATCTAATCTTTCATGATAAGGTGAAGGAATACATGACAAGCCAGTGGCCCCAATCCCAACCTCTGTTGAGGTGATTTGGCCACAAAAACCCAAAAGACACCTTTTGACCAAAATACCCTTTTTAGGGCAAAGCTAGGGTTTGCATGATTTCTGTCCAAACCACCTCCAAATGTAATGCAATTTTAACCAGGGATTTATATTGACCCTAAACACCTCTCACCAAAATTTGGGTGAGTTTGGAGGTTATTTGACCCTTAAATTAATTAACCCTAGATAAATTAAATATTTTCCAAAACTATAGAAATATTTTCCCCAAAAATTCCCATCTTTTGGGCAGCACCTAGATATGGTCTAGGGGAACTCCCTGCCAAAATTTCAATTAATTTGGACCAAGGATGAAGTGTGGGCACTCAGATTAATGTATGTCTAGCCCTAGGTGGAGGTCCCACCAAAATGGGTGCCCTGGTCAAACCAGGCACCCAAATTGGTTCAAATCAATTTTAACATAAAGTAGACCCAAAGGGATACAAATCATGTGTTGACAATTTTCTCATACAGAGCCTCTAACTATTTTTAATAATTTAAAACATTAAATGTTAATAATGTGATTATGTGACAGAAATCATGAAAATGAATATATAAACCTATAGTTTAATAAATCAACTTTTCCACGAATCTTGGCGCAAGTTTGACGGCATCCCTTCATCTTCCCAGTTCAGCCAACGGTCCGGATTCCTCCCGCCTGGAGCTCCTTCCAAGAGTTGTCGGCGGCGATCCGGCCACCTCTCCGACCGGCCACCGCCACCACCACCTCCGTTGAGGTGGTGGCTGTCTCCAGGCGGCGGCTTGGCCGCCGGAAAGCACTATTCTGGTGGTTCTACCAAGAAGATTTTCGGCCAAAAACCATGAAAATTTCGAATAGGATCGGGCTCAATTGAGCCCGAACCTTGGCACTAGTGAATGCTATGAACTATCCATGGGAAAAGGAGTGGAGGAGGAACTTGCTGGGCGGCTGTAGCCCTACTGATCGTCGGGAAGCCATGGTAGTGGTGGTGGTGGTGGTCAGATTTCTGCAACAGCACTGTGAACTTCCTTGGCTCCTTCAGGTAAAGGGTGGAACTGACTCCTTGGAGTCCAGTGAAGCTTTTAAGAACAAGAAATGGGGTGTTAGGTGGGGAAATCTTGTATTGCCATTATTGGCTCTTGGTCAAGGTTGGCGGCCATGGTAGGTAGGGGGGAAAGCTGGCTCCAGCCAGTCAAGGAGTAGCTGGTTGAATTGGGGCTGCCTTCCTGGTCTTAATGAACTGAATGGGAGGTTGGGGAAGGGGAAGGAATGAGCCCAAAGTCTCCTCCATTACTTCTCTTCTCTTTCTTTCTCTTTCCTTGAAGTTTCTCTCTCCTACTCACCAAGCTGAACTTTGGCTCCTACCTAACCCAATGGCAGCCCACATGTTTATTTCATCCACCAAAACATGGTTAACCCAAGTGAGTTGGGCTTGAGCTTGAGTTAGCCCATTTGGGCTAACTTGACCTAAACTTTGACCATGGTTGACCTTGGTCAATTTGGTCTTGAGGTTGCCCCTAATGGGTCCTTGGTGACCCATTGGCCACCCCTAAGGTCTAGGTGAGGTTGTCTTGGCCCTTTGGAGGTCACTTGACCCTTAAGCAGGGTACCTTGACTACTTTAGGGCTAGAGTTGACTTTGGTCAACTTAGCCTTTTTGATTGGTCCCAATGGGTCCTTGGTGACTCATTGGCCTCTCACTAGGGTTATGAAGGTATGTGTGGGGTCCACTTGGCTAAGTGAACTTCAATTGGCCCTTGTGTAGGTCAGTTTGACCCAATGTAGGTTAGGTTGACCCATTTAGGGTTAGAGTTGACTTTGGTACCCTTTGGGCTGCCCTCCTTGGGTCCTTAGAGACCCATTGACCTCACTTTAGGTCTAGGAAGTCCCTGGTATGGTTAGTTGGGCTTTACCAGGGCACACTGCCCTTAGTAAGGGTACCTTGCCCAATTTAGGCCTATAGTGATTCTAGGTCAACTTGGGCACCCTAGGTTGACTTCAATGGACCCTTAGGACTCTAATGGACCCTTCAATGGGTTGATGAGTCCATGGTGGGGTCTTGTAGTCTTGGTGAAGCCTCGTGATCATCTTAAACAAGGGTTCAGAAATTTACTATGTGCAGACCATAGTGGTCTCACACACATTCCTAGGTTCACTTGGCCTTCTTGGGCTGGCTTCCTAAGGTTTTGTCATGACCTAGTCATGGCCAAAACCACTCTTAGGGGTCTAGTTGGAAATGGGATGTTACACGGCCCAATCAGCTAGTAGGATCCTGATGGCGGGTATTGAGCATCAACCGAACTTTCCTTCTGGATAACCACCTGGCACTACCACCGGCCCAATCAGCTAGTAGGAGCCTGACAGCGGGTGTTGAGCATCAATCGTACTTTCCTTCTGGCCAACCAGCGGGCGCTACCACCGTCCCAATCAGCTAGTAGGAGCATAATGGCGGGTGTTGAACACCAACCGAACTTTCCTTTTGGTCAACCATCGGGTGCTACCACCGGCCCAATCAGCTAGTAGGAGCCTGACGGCGGGTTTTGAGCATCAACCAGACTTTCATTTTGGCCAACCATCGGGCGCTACTACCGGCCCAATCAGCTAGCAGGAGCCTGACGGCGGGTGTTGATCATCAACCATACTTTTCTTTTGGCACTACCACCGGCCCAATAAGCTAGTAGGAGCCTGACTGCGGGTGTTGAGCATCAACCAGACTTTTCTTTTGGCCAACCACCGGGCACTACCACTGGCCCAATCAGCTAGTAGGATCCTGACGGCGGGTGTTGAGCATCAACTAGACTTTCCTTTTATCCAACCATCGGGCGCTACTTCTAGCCCAATCAGCTAGTAGGAGCCTGACGGCGGGTGTTGAGCATCAACCGGACTTTCCTTTTGGCAACCACCAGGTGCTACCACCGGCCCAATCAGCTAGTAGTAGCCTGACGGCAGGTGTTGAGCATCAACCAGACTTTTCTCTTGGCCTGCCGCTCTACACATTCATTATATCAAGTAGATGGATCATCGAAGATAGATAAAGGTGTGGAAAAGTACTGTTTTATTATTCAATTTCATGGGTAGAAGCGCTTCAAGTCATCACCACTCTAGTCCTGACTAAGGGGTTCCGCCTCCACCTCCATCTCCTCTTCTTCTCCCACGGCATCCTGCCTAGACAGCTCCTCCATTCTTCTCTCCATCTCCTCAGCTCCCTCCTGCCACGAGATGGTGTTGACTATGGTGACGTAACATTCCCTTGCCACCTTGGGGTCTCCCCGGACCCGGACCTGGATTCCTTCGGCAATGAACTTGAGGCATTGGTGGAAAGATGAAGGTACACAGCGGAAGATGTCGATAAGGGGCAGCCCGAATATTGCATTTTGGGGACTGGCCCCCCAAAGTGATACAGAGTCCCACTCCCCCTTCCACTTCCTTCCTCTCCACAGAGAACCCGAACAAAGGTCCGTCCGAGGCCAGCACCCTCTTGGCCTCCACCTTCATTGTATCAAATGCCTTCTTTAAGTTGACATTGACGGAACTCCTGTTATCGACATGGATCCGAGAGATAGTGAAATTCTCGATGGCGGCTTGGATTACCAGCGCATCGCAGAATAGATCCTCGTGATTTGGCATATCCTTCAGCAAGAAGGTGATATTCTCATCAGGGGCGGGACTTGGGACATCGAGGCAATGCTTCGACGATACATGGTGTGGAGACTGGCCTTGTGAGCCACCTTGACTCCACCCCTACCCGTGGATCACACTAATCCCTCCTCAGCCTCCTACGTCGGCCCGATCCTCACACATGTCCTCCTCTGCTCCTGGCAAAACTTCCTATATTTGTACCTCCTGGCAGGGACACTACTGCAGTGGGGCCTGGTACCTTACTCCCAACATCTCCAAGAACTTTGGGCAAGTGGTCGTCGTATGGCGCTCCTCCTGATGAAAATCGCAGTAGGGTAGCTCTGCCCTGTCTTCTTGCCTCCCCCTATGAACACCTCTCCTCCTCCTCCCCAAAGTTATCACCATAGCCTGGTGTTACTCTGGGAGAGGAGGACTCTAGCCTTACCTCCAGCCTGGGGGGTTGAACTGGCCTTGCCCCCCAGGGTGGTTCTCTCCTCCATGAAAACCTCTCATTTGGACCTAGTCGTGGCACTATTGCTACCTCCAGCATAGCCTACTATTCGGCTCTTGGTGGCCCCATCTTTGCTACTACTGATGTTGCTGCTCCGCTGCCTGGGCTATTCCCTCCTGGACTCCTGGCCCTTGCCACCTCCTGGCTCTCTCTCCTCCTCTGCATCTCACTTGGCTAGCTTCCTAGCAAACGTCGGGTTCGACGTTTCTCCCTCTGTTGGATACCTAATTAGATTTGGGCTAGGTTCAATAATTAGGATGTTTGACCCACCATGTATATCTAGGGTCATGTCTTTGAGTCCTAGAAATTTAGGCAAAGTTATTAGGTTCAACCATACATGGACCAGCCAGCAGAAGACCTAAGAATACTCAAGACTTAGATAAAATCAAGTTCAGAAAATGAGTTCGACGTTCGTTTAACACAGCTCGATGATAGTCGTGCTCCGCTCGACGAACTCAGAGTTAATTCTCTGAGTAGAGCTCGGCAAACTTTGACCACAGTATTGGCAAGTTATTCACAGAATACAGTTCTCTGAACTCAGGTCGACGAAGATAAGTTATCAGCTCAACGAACTTTGACCATAGTATTGGCAAGTTATTCACAGAATGCAGTTCTCTGAACTCAGGTCGACGAACTTGGATCTCAGGTCGACAAACATGATTTCTCTGGTCGACAAACTTTGGTCTCAGGTAGACGAAATCTGTTCTCTGGTCGACGATTTCTGTGAAGTTCCAGACTTAGAATTTTCCTTCTTTTCTGTCATATTCCATATATTATTTAGCAATAATTCCTAAGTAATTAATGCATATATTCTCTGAATATAACCGTTATTTGACAGCATTAATTATGGTCTTCATCAGGTTAATTATTTACTTGATTTACTGGGACAGTTGGGAAACTCATTAATGACATTATTCTCTAGCCGTATTTCATTCTCCAGGCAATCAGCATTCAATGCAATGGAATTCAAAATTCAAAGGAGAATTTGACTGAAGATATAAAAGAGATTTTTCTTTTCAGTCGACAGAAATAAGGGCAGAAAAGAGAAGCAACAGAGCAATACAGAGAACACAGAAACAACTCTCAAAAATTCTCTGTGCAGAAAACATTTTGTTTTCTCCTTGATCTTACTGAAGTAGAAGAAGAACAACCATCACAATCAAAAGTCCTCTTCAACTTCTACTCCAGGATTCTTCAAGGACAACAAATCTTTATCAGTCAGTAGTTCCTGGATTACATCAAATCAAGGCTGAAGACCTACATCTTGTGCAAGGCTCCAAGTGATATTGAAAGGAGTCTTGACAAACAGCAATCCACTAAGTCTTCTCAGTTGTTTGAGAAAGAGAATATGTCATCAATCTCTCACCCCCCTCCTGTATAAAGGGTTTATTAACTCCCTTCAAAAGTTTATTTTATTTTTGGGCACCTGATCAAAAGCTCAAAGATAGCAGTCACCTGATCAAAACCTGCTACTGGATTCCTACCAGGGTGGTAGAAGAGTGGATCTACCCAGGTTGGGGAACCACTATAAAGTTTCTTGTGTTATCTGGTTGCCCTTTCTCTTTTTGTTCTTATTGTGGCTGTGATAGGCTAGTTGTGTTGTGATATATTTATATGTTGTGTTAGATTAGTTTATCTTTGACAATTAAATCTTACTATTAATATTGGTATCTATTATTCATTACTCTGATAGTTTTAAAAATATCCATAAAATTTTAGATTACTCTATTCACCCCCCCCCCCCCCTCTAGAGTAAATCAGATCTAACCCCCATCTTTCGATTGGTATCAGAGTTGGTTCCTTTGGTTGTACAAGTTAACCCTTGAACCAAAAGATCCTTTGTTATATCTAATCTTAATTTTATTTATTACACAGCATGCCACAGAACAAAGACTATGCAAGCACCAGACCTCTAGTCTGCAATTTGAATAAATTTGCAATCTGGAAGGCAATAATCAGGTTGTATATGAATTCCATTGATGAGGACATCTATAATTCTATTTTGATAGGTCCTCCTCAACCAACAGCTACTACTACATCTACTTCAACATCAAGCACACATGCTGTTCCACCTCCTGAGTAGACAGATGCTCAGAAAAAGGCCAAGATTGCAGATGCAAAGGCCATGAATATACTGGCTCAGACTATGTCAGATGACATATTCCAAAAGATGGCTGAATGCACTTCTGCAAAAGCAATCTGGGACTCTCTAAACCAGAGGGTTGCTGGCTCAGTTGATGAAAGAAAGGATAGAAGATCAACTCTCATCTCCCAGTATGAGAACTTCAAGAAGGAAGAGACAGAGTCTGTTGGTGACATGTACAACAGATTAAGTGCAATCATCAGTGAGTTGAATACCTTGGACAAAGACATCTCTCTCACTGAGATCAATGACAAGATCCTCATGTGCTTCCCAAGCCCATGAGATTCTAGGATAAGGCTAATTAAGGAGGCCATAAGTTTTAATGAGATTTCCACAGAATCTCTCCTGGGAAAGCTCAAATCTTATGAGCAGTTGATCAAGTCCAGAAAGGCTGCAGAACAAAGGACTCCTCCACCAGCAAGAAAGGAGCAGAATATAGCTTTTAAAGCTGCTGAAGAAACTGAAGCTGCAACATCAAATGAAGAACTCCTGAGTCTCTTAGCCAAGAGATTCTATAAAATGGCAAAGAAGGACTTTAGGAGAAAGTCATCCAGGCATGATAACAAACCCAGGTATTATAAAACTCCCACTAAGGAAATTGTGTGTTTTGGGTGCAGGAAGCCAGGACATTTCATCTCAGAATGTCCTGAGAATCAAAAGAAGGAAATAAGAAGAGAGAAGGACTCCAGGAAGCAAGACTACATCAGGCCTTCCTCCAGCAAGCATAAAAAGAAGGAGAAGGGCTTTGTTGCTAAAACCTGGAGTGATACAGAAGAATAATCCACATCCTCTAGCTCCAGTGAAGAGGAAGAAGAAGCTCAGGAAAGGAAAGTTTGTCTCATGGCTATCAATGCCTCTTGCAGCCAATCTGATGCTGAAGAACAAGCGGAACATTCAGATGATGAAGAATCCGAATCAGAAGCTGATCATGTATTATCATCTTTTGATTATAATTCTGATAATTTTAAAACTAAATTTAAATCCTTATGTATAGATTTAATAAACCTTGAAATAGAAATCAAAATGCTTAGGGAAAAGTTATCTGCACATGAAAACTATATTTCTGAAAACATTAAATTAAAAGATGAATTAACATTAGCTCAAGAACAAATAATATCATTAAAATCTGAATTAGCTGAGGCTAGGAAACTTGAAGAATCCCTAAATGGTAGAAGCATCACAAGCACAGTCAATGCCAGAATTAATGGCAAGCTAGGCTTAATTGCTACATCAAGCCAACCCCCACTAATTCAGAAAAATATATTGACAACACCTATAAAATTTGTCTCTGAAAAAGGAAAACAAAAGATTGACCATGATAACAATGTTAAACAAATAGAACCAAAACCTAAGAATAACAAAAATAAAAATAAAAAGAAAAATCCTAACTATAACAATGTTTAACAGATTTTGTCGAACGTAGAACGATGAAATGTGTATAGTTCGTCGAACTCCAATCGACGAACTCCGAACACAGATTTCTATTATAATAATTCATTGAACTACGATCGACGAAACCAGTATGGTTCATCGAATCGAGATCGACGATTTTGGGGCCCAGAGAATGGATATTCTCATTCTCTGAGTGGAGTTCGACGAACTCACCCCCATTCGTCGAACTCAGATCGATGAACTCACTTAAATTCGTCGAACCCAGTTCAACTTAACAGAAATTTTGATTCTTTCAAAACTTATAACCAACCAAGATCTTCCTATAATCTATTTAATCAATGGATTATTCCACCTAGGAGATATCATCCTTTAGGTTATAAATGTCAACCTGAATATTCTTATATCTCTAGTTTCAGTTATGTGAAGAAAGAAGGACCCAAGATAACCTGGGTCAAAAACAGCTAATCTATTTTATTGTAGGTGAAAGACTATCCTACCACAGAGCAACAGTAGTACCTGGATAGTGGATGTTCTAAACATATGACTGTAAATAAGGCCAACCTAACTCATTACAAGTCAAAGCTAGGACCCAAAGTAATATTTGGTGACTCCAATTGTGGCCAGACTGAAGGCTATGGAAAAGTCAAGATTAGAGCTGTCACCTTCAGGAAGGTAGCCTATGTAAGTGGACTAAAGCACAACCTTATCTCTATAAGTTAATTATGTGATGAAAGGTTTCAGGTATCATTTACTAAAACCTCCTGCATTATTACTTCTTTAGATCACCATGTAGTTTTGACAGGTACAAGAGTAGGAAATATTTATATAGTTAATTTTAATTTTGTCAAAATAGAAATATGTTTGTTCAATTCAACTTGCAACAATAATGACCTTTGATATAGGATATTAGGTCATGTAAACTTGAAAAACATTGCCAAATTATCTAGGGACAACCTTGTTAGAGGATTGTCTTCTTGCCCCTACAAGAAGGAAAGTCTCTGCAGGGCTTGTCAATTAGACAAGCAAACAAAAAGTAGCTTTAAATCATTAAACAAAAGTGACTCACCTAGATCATTGTACTTGCTACATATGGACCTTTTTGGCCCTATTGTTGTACAAAGTCTAGGAGGGAAATCTTATACTTTAGTGATTGTAGATGACTTCTCTAGATTCACTTGGGTATTCTTTCTGAGATCTAAGTCTGATAACTTCAAGGTTCTTACAAATTTTCTCAAGAACATACAGATTGAGTACTCTACTCCAGTTGCATTGATCAGAAGTGATCATGGTACTGAGTTTGAGTCTCTTCTTATGCAAGAGTTCTGTGAGAAGGAAGGTATCAGGCACTGCTTCTCAGCTCCTAGAACACCTCAACAAAATGTGGTTGCTAAAAGGAATAATAGAACCCTAATTGAATCAGCAGGCACATTACTTACAGATGCTCATTTGCCCTTATCCTTTTAGGAAGAGGCTGCGAGCACAGCAAATTATGTACTGAGTAGAAGTCTTATACACAAGCTTAAGAATAAGACTCCTTATGAGCTACTTAAAAGAAAGAAACTTAAAGTAGACTATTTCAAAATATTTGGTTGTTTATGTTATATTCACAACAACAATAAGGAACACATTAGAAAATTTGAAGACAAGGCTGAAATGGGAATTTTTCATGGATATTCCCAAGTAAGCACGGCTTATAGGGTGTTTAATAAATCAACCTTGAAAATTAATGAATCTATCCATGTATCTTTTGATGAAACTAATATGTTTTACAAGGAGAAGATTCTTTCTACCAGTAATTCTTTGCATGAACCAAACTTATATGAGAAGCTAAATGAACTAACCCTCACCAATGAGGCAGTTAGCCATCCCTCTCCACAAATTGCTGAAGACAATGAAGCTGAAGACAGTGAAAATGAAGACACTGAAAACAGTGAAGAACCTCCAACAGCTAATATAATTCCATAAGAGGAATTTATTCACCAAGTTGTTACACAACCAACTCCACCTACTGAATTTATCACACTTAGAGATCACCCTGTATCTCAAGTGATTGGAGACATTTCAGTTGGTGTGCAGACAAGGCATCAACTTAACCAAGACTTGATGCATGCCTGCTTTATATCTCAAATTGAGACCCAATCCATTAAAGATGCAGCGCAAGAACCACACTAGATTGTTGCAATGTAAGAGGAGCTCAACCAATTTGAGAGATGCAGAGTATGAGATTTAGTTCCAAGACACAAAGACTACTCAGTCATTGGAACTAAATGGGATATAGGAACAAGCTTGATGCCCAAGGTGTCATAATAAGGAACAAAGCAAGGCAGGTTGCTCAAGGCTATAGGTAAGAGGAAGGTATTAATTATGACTAGACTTTTGCAACAGTTGCAAGGTTGGAACCAAACTTATATGAGAAGCTAAATGAACTAACCCTCACCAATGAGGCAGTTAGCCATCCCTCTCCACAAATTGCTAAAGACAATGAAGCTGAAGACAGTGAAAATGAAGACACTGAAAACAGTGAAGAACCTCCAACAGCTAATATAATTCCATAAGAGGAATTTATTCACCAAGTTGTTACACAACCAACTCCACCTACTGAATTTGTCACACTTAGAGATCACCCTGTATCTCAAGTGATTGGAGACATTTCAGTTGGTGTGCAGACAAGGCATCAACTTAACCAAGACTTGATGCATGCCTGCTTTATATCTCAAATTGAGACCCAATCCATTAAAGATGCAGCGCAAGAACCACACTGGATTGTTGCAATGCAAGAGGAGCTCAACCAATTTGAGAGATGCAGAGTATGGGATTTAGTTCCAAGACACAAAGACTACCCAGTCATTGGAACTAAATGGGATATAGGAACAAGCTTGATGCCCAAGGTGTCATAAAAAGGAACAAAGCAAGGCTGGTTGCTCAAGGCTATAGGTAAGAGGAAGGTATTAATTATGACTAGACTTTTGCAACAGTTGCAAGGTTGGAAGCAATCAGAATTTTCCTTACATATGCTACCTATAAGAAATTCAAGGTTTATCAAATGGATGTCAAGAATGCATTTCTAAATGGAGAACTTAAAGAAGAAGTGTATGTTGAACAACCTCCAGATTTTATCTCTCCTACCTATCCCTCTTATGTTTTTAAACTGCATAAAGCTCTCTATGGTCTAAAGCAAGCTCCAAGAGCTTAGTATGAAACCTTAGCAAGCTTTCTTTTAGAGCATAAATTTTTTAGAGGCATTGTAGATATGGCATTATTCACTAGACACCATAAAGATCAAATTTTGTTAGTACAAATTTATGTAGATGATATTATATTTGGGTATACAGATTCCAAACTATGCAAGAGGTTCTCTGACCTCATGCATTCAAAGTTTGAAATGAGTAGCATGGGTGAGCTCTCCTACTTCCTTGGTCTCCAAGTGAAGCAGCTACCTGATGGCATCTTCATATCCCAGGCTAAGTATGCTAAGGAGCTTATCAAAAAGTTTGGGATGGCTAATGCCTCAGCAAAGAAAATACCCATGTCCACTAATGCTGTAATTGACTCTGATGAACATGGCAAGCCTGTTGATCAGAAACTATATAGGGGCATTGTTGGGTCCCTATTATATCTTACAGCAAGTAGACTAGATATAATTTTTGCTACATGTCTTTGTGCTAGGTTCCAAGTGAACCCTAAAGAATCTCACCTTACTTTCTTAAAAAGGATTTTAAGATATATAAAGAGTTATCCTAGTCTAGAACTCTGGTATCCAACTAAGTCAGAGTTTGAGTTAACTGGATACTCAGATGCTGACTTTGCTGGATGTAGAGTGGATAAGAAAAGTACCTCAGGGACATGCAAGTTCCTTAATATAAGATTAGTGTCTTGGTTTTGCAAGAAGCAGTCATCTGTATCTACCTCAACTGCTGAAGCAGAATATATAGTAACTGGCAGTTGCTATTCTCAGATGCTGTGGATTAAGAACCAGCTCCTAGATTATGGGTTCAACTTAAATAATTCAACTCTACTTTGTGACAACACAAGTACAATATCCATTACACAAAATCCAGTTCATCATAGTACAACTAAGCATGTAAACATTAGGCATCATTTCATTAGAGAGTGTGTGGACAAAAATAAAATTAAGCTTGTTTACATCTACATTGATTTGCAAAGAGCAGATATCTTCACCAAACCTTTGGATGAGAGGAATCATTTGTTTTTATAAATGAGCTTGGCATGATCAATGGAGAGGCCTTAATTTAACTTCTGTCTCTGGTCGACGAATTTTTCAAAGTTCGTCGAACGGAGATCGACGAACTGTGAAGAGTTCTAGAGAAATTCGTCGAATGGAGATCGACGAACTCTCTGTGAGTGAAGTTCTTTCGTCGAACGGAGATCGACGAATTTACTTCAGAAAACTTTCGTCGAACTTAGCTCGATGAAATGTTTTCACTTCTTCTAACTGAGATCGACGAACTCTTTTGTCTATAAAATATTTCGTCGAACTGAGATCGAAGAATTTTACTTATTTTGTCGGACGGAGACTGCCGCTTCATATTCTGAAAACCATATATCTAGGTTTTCTTCGAGCTTCATCTCGCGCTTTATGTTCCTTTGCGCTTGATCTCTGTTTTTCTTGTGTAGGCGAAAACAGTGGAGATTCCGGCGAACATTCTTTCTGCAATGAAGTTTGACATGAGATTTGATATTGACTTCGAATCTTTCCAGCATTCTGACCCAATTTTTGTGGAAATTCTGAAATTGTTTGAAGAGCAGAATCTGCAAAACTTCATGACTCGCAGAATAAAGATTGCAATGACTGAAGTTAAGGAATGGGTATTTACATCTACAACATCAGAGGAAGATACTATGATGGGAACAATATCTGGTAACACAGTTTCTCTTTCCCCCACCATTTTAACTGAGATTTTTGGCTTGTTGAATGGTACTGAAGAATTAAAGATGGACAATGAGAAATATGAGAACATGTTGATTAATATGGGTCATTCTGGAGAAAACCTAAATAAATTGTTAAAGAAAAACTTATCTGTTGAATGTAAGTTTTTGGCTGATGTTGTCGGTAAAGTGTTACTAGAAAAACACATCGTATACGACTACATCACCAGGCACCAGTTCTTGGTGATGGGTGTTCTGGTTGAGAAGAGAGTAGTAAACTGGGGCAAACTACTATTTGATTTAATCAAGAAGAAAAACAATAAGAAGGAAGTGTGCTTTGGACGGATTCTAGGAATTGTCCTTCATGAAAAGGCTCCTGAACACTTGGTCTCCACGATAGTGTTCATAAATGCCTCCAAAAGGCTTACATCTGCCCTATTCGGCAGATGGGAGAGGAAAATCACCAAGCCATCCAAGGCTTTCTCCTCCTCTAGGCCTTCCGAGAGCACCAGGGCTATGCTAGCCACTCTTCCACCTCCATAAGATGTCCTCCCTTCCACCCACATTTCTTCACCACAACCACAACAATAACCATCATCTTCTCTAGTTCATACTCCACAAACTCACCCACAACATCAACCCACACCAGCATCAACCCCAGTTACATCTCCTGAGCACATCACTCCACCTCAATCTCCACTTACATCTCATTTAAATGACATACACCCTGACACATTTATGTCATCCCACACCTTCAATCTATTGTTTCCTCCACCATCTCCACAATAGGAACCCATTTACTCCTCCAAAACCTCAGTCCAACCTTCTACTGCTGCCACTCCCTCTATTCCCATCCCTCCACTCACTCAAACTGACATTCCCTCTACTGCTACAGACTCCACATATATAAATCCCTCCAGTCTATTATCTTTGTGCTCCAATTGTGGACATCACACTCCCTACTCCTCCACTGCTCCAGAATCTCTTTATCTCAATTTTTTTATATTGTTAAAGACCTTCTAGCATTCATTTCTCCCACCCTTAATAAACTTATAACGGATACTATAGCTCCACTTTCTGCTTCCATCTAATCTCTTTCTTCCAAAATTACTGCTTTGTCCCATGTCCCTTCTTCTGGGGGACTGGCTTCATGACCCCCTGAAACCAGTCAGGGGGAGATGCTCTGTGATGAAGAAGCTCCAGTTATAACAGTAACAGCAGAAGAAGCAGAAGATTCAGTGATGTCTGATGACTCAGAAGAAGCAGCCATTCCTGCTGAAATAATTGATCTAGTTGACTCTGATTTAGATATGGATGAGTCAGTTTTGCCAGAAATAAATATTGTTGGTGATTTTTTTATAAATCCTACAGTTAATTTGAATTCTTGGCTAGATTCTTTCAGTTTTGTCTACAGTGATTTTCTCCCTAGTTCTTCTCATCAGCCTTCTATGGCTATTATACCATACACTTCACCAATAAGCCCCACAGTTACTAAGCAACTAAAGGCCATTTTTGTAGTTATAGAGATTCCAATAGTATCAGCTCCCATGGATATTTCTTCTCCAAAGGCTGTCTCAGCTCCCACTTATAAGATGGATGACAGTCCCCACCCTGATTTAGATGAAATCATTATGATAGATATAGAAGAAGAAAACTTGTTAATTTTTGAAAATGCTGCTGAAAAATTAATCTTCCAGAACCTCCAGTACAGCCCCAGGCTGAAAAATCAAATATCAAAAGATATTCTGAAAGCTCTTAATGATCTATATGATATTCCTCAGGGATCTTATGATGAAGATGAGGATGATGATTCTGATGATGATGATAACACTGTTGTCAAGAAGAAAGTCTCCAAGAAGAGAAAAGTTGTTCCCATTATTGCTCCCAAACCAAACCCTACTCATGATACACCATATTATATCTTACAAAAGATCACTCCATATCCTGGGATGCCAACATGGATGTGGCTTTCAAAGAATGAACAAAAAGCCAGAAAGAAAAGCAGGAGGTACTCTCATCCTCCCCCTCAAAGAAACTGGAGAGGTCATCCTCCTCCACCTACTGCTGGTGCTTCAGGAAGCAGTTCTCAGAGGTCTACCTCTTATGCTCAAACCTATCAATAACATCAAGATAGATCTTCAAGATATCAAGAAAGCAGTCAGCACAGGTATTCCAGCAGACAGCAACATCAACAGCAACATCAACAACAACATCAGCAATAGTAACAACAGCAACAACAACAACAACAAGCTTCTGAAACAGAAAAACTGAAAGCCCAAAAAGGCCTAAATCTCCACCTATTCCATTTGTGGATCTTGAAACTGAAAACTCTTCAAAAATGTCCAGATTCCAGGAGCTTGTTGGATTATAAATGATCAATAAAGCTAAAGTTGAAGGGAGAGATCCATCTCAATATTCAACAATGTCATCATACAGAAAGGAAGAATTGAAAAGGTATGAAAAAGCTAATAAATTTTTCAATGTAGATGCCTACATGAATCTGCATCCAGAGGTTGTTATTTCCAGAGCCACTTCTCTCAATATTATCGGAGCTGCTGATATGACCATGTCTAAGAGACAAGCAGCTAATCCAAATAGAGAAATCAAATTTACACAGCCCTCTGAGAAAGATAAAGATGACAAGCAAAAGAAGAAGAAGAAATGATTTACTCTATTTAATTTTGATTGTCTGAACTTTATTTGTTTATTGTCACAAAGCTACTATCTATGTAAATATCTGTTGAATATTTCAATTTTCTATCAGATAAGTTTGTCCTGCTTTGTGAATGTTCTTATTTCATTTGTATTAGTGACCTCACCCAATTATGGGGAGATTGTTGGATCCCTAGTAGGGTTTTGGCTAGGTTCACTAATTAGGATGTTTGACCCACCATGTATAGCCAGGGTCATGTCTTTGAGTCCTAGAAATTTAGGCTAAGTTATTAGGTTCAACCATATATGGACAAGCCAGCAGAAGACCTAAGAAGACTCAAGACTTAGAGAAAATCAAGTTGAGAAAATGAGTTCGATGTTCGTTGAACTCAGCTGAACGATAGTCGTGCTCCGCTCGATGAACTCAGAGTTAATTCTCTGAGTAGAGCTCGACGAACTTTGACCACAGTATTGGCAAGTTATTCACAAAATGCAGTTCTCTGAATTCAGGTCGACGAAGACAAGTTATCAGCTCGACGAACTTTGACCACAGTATTGGCAAGTTATTCACAGAATGCAGTTCTCTGAACTCAGGTCGATGAACTTGGATCTCAGGTTGACGAACATGATTTCTCTGGTCGACGAACTTTGGTCTCAGGTTGACGAAATCTGTTCTCTGGTCGACGATTTCTATGAAGTTCCAGACTTAGAATTTTTCCTCTTTTCTGACCTATTTCATATATTATTTAGCAATAATTCCTAAGTAATTAATGCATATATTCTCTGAATATAGTCGTTATTTGGCAGTATTAATTATGGTCTTCATCAGGTTAATTATTTGCTTGATTTACTGGGATAGTTGGGAAACTCATTAATGACATTATTCTCCAGCCGTATTTCATTCTCCAGGAAATCAGCATTCAATGCAATGGAATTCAAAATTCAAAGGAGAATTTGACTGAAGATATAAAAGAGATTTTTCTTTTCAGTAGACAAAAATAAGGGCAGAAAATAGAAGCAACAGAGCAATACAGAGAACACAGAAACAACTCTCAGAAATTCTCTGTGTAGAAAACATTTTATTTTCTCCTTGATCTTATTGAAGAAGAAGAAGAACAGCAACCATCACAATCAAAAATCTTCTTCAACCTTTACTCTGGGATTCTTCAAGGACAACAAATCTCTATCAGTCAGAAGTTCCTAGATTACATCAAATTAAGGCTGAAGACCTACATCTTGTACAAGGCTCCAAGGGATATTGAAAGGAGTCTTGACAAACAGCAATCCACTAAGTCTTCTCAGTTGTTTGAGAAAGAGAAGATACCATCAATATCTCACCCCCCCCCCTCCTGTATAAAGGGTTTATTAACTCCCTTCAAAAGTTTATTTGGTTTTTGGGCACCTGATCACAAGCTCAAAGGTGGCAGTCACCTGATCAAAACATGCTAGTGGATTCCTACCATGGTGGTAGAAGAGTGGATGTACCCAGGTTGGGGAACCACTATAAAGATTCTTGTGTTGTCTGGTTGCCCTTTCTCTTTTCATTCATGTTGTGGATGTGATATGCTAGTTGTGCTGTGATATATTTATATGTTGTGTTAGATTAGTTTATCTTAGACAATTTAATCTTACTGTTAATATCGGTATCTATTATTCATTACTATGATAGTTTTAAAATAGCCATAAAATTTTAGATTACTCTATTTCTAGAGTAAATCAGATCTAACCCCCATCTTTCACCCTCGACTTCCTGGGTTGCCCTCTCCATCAGCTCTTCAAAGGACTGCGGAGGCACCTGCTTCAACTCCATCCTAAAGAACCCCTTTTGCAGCCCCAAGATGAAGGATACCTTGAGGGTGTGCTCAGGCAACTCCTAAACTTGGAGGACCTCCTCCAAGAACGGTGAATGTAGCTCCCCAACGTCTGCTCCACACCCTGCTTGATGAGAAACAAGGACTCTGACTCCTTCCTCATCTTCGAAGTTGAGAACCTCAGCAAGAACCCCTGGTGCATGTCCTCAAAGCAGTAGACGCAGCTAGCGGGAAGCTGATGGAACCACTCCCTTTCCTTCTCTTTGAGGGTTATGACAAAGAGCCAGCACTTGAAAGTGCCTGACATCTGCAAGATCAAGACCACATCCTCGAACCACTGGATGTGCTGGACCGGATGCCCCCTTCCGGAGTAGTAGGACATCTCTGGTTCATGGAACCCATCTGGAACCGGGGCGGATGCGACCAGCTCATTGAAAGGACTCCCTTCACCTACGAGGCTAGCCGGTCGATCTCACAACTCCTCCTCGCCGAACCTGCCCGCACTTGCCGAGTTGTGGAACAGTGTTCACCCTGAGAGATCTCGCTTGCTGCCTTCCTCCGCAACTTCGTTCTCAGGCCTCCTAACAGGGGCATTCTCGCCCAAAGCTGGGGCAGCGACCACTAGGACCGCGGGTTTGAAGCACTCACCGCAAACCCTGAGTGTGAAGAGTACAAGATTCTGGACTTCCTGCCTAAAGTCCTCTAACATTCCAACGGTAGCGAGGGCAGGGGGAGGCGGCGAGTATGTCCGGTCAGATCCTTGTCCTTCTTCTCCAGCCATTGAGCTCACTAAGTATTTTTTGCATTGGTCACCCTCCACGCTCATTGCACCAAAATATTGAAACTGAGAACCGACTTTTATGGAGATTGGACCCTAGAAAGGGGTGACCGCACACTTACTTCTCCTAAGAAGCATGCATGACTGAGAACTTAAGATTTGAGATTGACATAAGGATGCAGTATGGAGGTCCCACCACATACCCGGAAGATCTTAGAGCGCTTCCCCACCTTAGCCACTATTGAGCTAAGGATACGTTAAAAAGTCCTACAAAACCATAGGATGAGAAAGCATCCTTCTAAGGGTTTGTTTGGGGCAGCTCTGGCGGATTGAAAAGCTGTTGTCCGGATAGAGCTGTTTTGAAATAGATCTCTGGGGAGCACTTTTGAAAAGCTGCAGAGTGTTTGTGTGTTATGTGCAGAAGTGCGCTTTGAAGAGCGATTTTCTTTTTTTAGCTGTTTGGAGAAACAGCTTTTGGAAGCTATTTTTTAAAAAACTAAAATATATAAATATATAAAAATAACTGATAACAGGTGTCTTTTACATAGTTGTAGTAAATAAAAAAAAGGTCTTGCAATATCCGGCGACTCCTTTTTCCAATCCTTTCGATCACCTGTTCGAAAATAAATTGATATGAATCAAACTTTTGATATTTTTAACCCTTTAAATTTTTAGTAAGCGTTGGATCGAATTTTTACCTGCGCGCGCTGTATATCTCTTCGGCAATGTTATCTCGTACTGTAGACATATGTTCTTCTCCAGCAGCATCACACATATCACTTTCAATTTCATCCTCTGCCGCAGGTTCCTCAGCCTCTGAGGGAACGAAAGAAGACTCATCAGCATCACAAGCATTAAACTCAGGCTCCCAGCGAGAAGGATGTCTCTGAATGAAGTTATGTAAGGTCATTGTCGCTAGCACAATGGAATGTTGTTTCTTGAAGTTGTACTATGGCATTTTGCTCAAAATGTGACACTTCTTTTTCCACACTCCAAACATTCGCTCGATCACACTGCGAAGAGATGAATGCGCCTTATTGAAATGCTCTTGCCTTCCTTGTACAGGCCGACTCCCACGGGCAAAGTCAGCCAAGTGATATCTTGTTTCTGGATACGGCTTCAGATAACCCATCTTTAACGGGTAACCGGCATCCACTAAATAATATTTACCTGCATTTATTTGGTTTGTTAAGCAGGTAAACATTATGAAATACAAACAATTTGAATGAATGTAAACATATTGATTAGTATACCATGTGGGGTATGCGGAAAGTGCAATCTATCGTCGGCCAATGCCCGTGCAAATATGCGAATATCATGAGCAGATCCTTCCCATCCAGTGAGGGCAAATGTAAAGCACATGTTAAAATCACAGACTGCCATTACATTTTGGGTCATCGTGCCATGACGTCCTATGTATCGTACTTGATCTTCTACGGGTATCCTCGCATCAACATGTGTTCCGTCAATGGCACCAACGCAATACTTGAAAAATGGCATGTAACGAGGATCATACCTTATCTCACCCGGAATCTCTCTGAATTGACAGACAATAGGCTTTATAGCATCAATTGAGAGTAACAGAAGAGATCTAAGCCCTTTCGAAAAATATCTACTTATTGTTTCGGTCGAGTGATGGAACCGTTCTTTCGTCAATCTAACGGAACCTCCTTGTGCTAAGATATACAATGTAATCCCTAGGATTTCTCTTGAAGACGTCTGTTGTGATCCTTGAAGTTCAGCATCTACTTCTAGTTTATGGAGTAAATCTACAAAAATGCGTTTAGACATCCTAAATGCGTCATGAATTCTATCTGGATGTCCTTCTAGTAACTCTTTGATCCATTTCGAACCTGTTTGGGTAGATGTCATGCATGGACGTGTATCTCAAACATGATAATTCATCCTCTCGATCGATGACATAACTACACTGCAATATTCTATATATTGTCTCCGCTCTGGCGAAAGACTGGTTGAATCCCTAGAATCTTTAGGGGAGGAGTCATGCTCTTCCATTATTAGTATCTGCATTTAAAGCATCATAGAACACTTATCATATATATGTGAAGATGATAACAAAAAATCTATTGCAGTTTTAGATCTAGTAGTACGCAAAAATAAAGGACGACATTAAAAAGTAAACATAAACATTATAGTGTTTTACATGAAAAACATAAAAGGAGATTTCGATCAAGGTAAACTCGTATCAATGAGCCCTCTTCTCGTACGCCTTCATAATCCACCAAACCCTCATATCTTCTGGGATACTCATGAAGATCTCCCTAGTGGTCTTGTCCCTGATGTGCTTGAGAGCAAAGTAATATAGATCCAGGTTTGCCCGTAGCTCTGGGCTGCTGGAAATCAACTCCACAACCTCTTTGACCGTGACAACTAGTGGAGGCTTCAATGCTAGAGTGGATTGATGTAAATCTGACATCAAAGAAAATGTCATTCCTTTGTTCCTCCCTATCTTCCTTTTTTTACTCGCCGAGGAGGACGCATTCCCAGGAGGTGTTGTAGCTCCCCCGTATTCTTCAGGTCCACCTTGATTGTTTTCCATGTTATCTGCCACATCATCGTCTTCCAACTGGATCCTCCCCACATCAGGTGGCAAACTCCCAATTGAAGGAGCCCACGAGTCTTCTCCAGTTGCGACTACCTGACTGAACATAGTATTCAATTTCTCCTCCAACTCCAGTGCAATACCTCCGCACCGAAATATTTTCGCCACTGGAACAACCTGTTGTAATCAATGATCAATATTAAAATCTGGAAAAATATGAACAAGTTTAATGAAATGAAACTTGAATTTGTTCGGACCTTAATCTTCTCTGCCCACCATTCCTCTGAGGCAGCAATAGTTCTCTTCTCTGGATCCCAACCTAAACCAGTCTCACCATGTTTCAGTTCCTTCCATAACTTCCAATCCTTCTTCAAATGATCCCATTTATTTTTCATTTGCATTCGATCGTAGCTTTTCCCTATGCATTCTTTAAACCCCGTAATTAGATTTTTCCACCCTTCTTTGCTGAAGTGGGCGGTTGGCCGATTCCCCAAACCAATCTCTTTTATGCAGAGATCACAAAATAACGTCACTTCACCTGACTCCCAACTCGCTACGATTCCTCCTTCCTTTGGTTTTACCATTATGCTATAAACTAATAAAATTAAAATAAGAATTACTAATAATACACACGTACACAAAAAAACCTAACACACACACACACTTTCACACACACACATTCATGCACCCACATAAAGCAAAACAAACACAAAACACACACACACACACACATTCAGCACATACATTAACACATAAACCAAAACAAACACACATACATTCACACACACACACATTCATAAACACAAACACACCACATACCACCCTAATCAATTATAACACACACTCACACACACATCCACACATATGCACAATCACCAACCAAAAAACAAACACACAACACACACACATCCACACTCATACACATTCACAAAAAAACAAACACACACATAAACAAAAACACACACACACACCATCCACGCATAAAAAAACAAACACACACTCACACACACATCCACACATACGCACAATCACCAACCAAATAACAAACACACAACACACACACATCCACACTCATACACATTCACAAAAAACAAACACACACATAAACAAAAACACACACACACCATCCACACATAAAAATAACACAAACACACACTCACACACACATCCACACATACGCACAATCACCAACCAAAAAACAAACACACAACACACACACATCCACACTCATACACATTCACAAAAAAAACAAACACACACACACCATCCACACATAAAAAAAACAAACGCACACTCACAAACACACATCCACACATACACACAATCACCAACCAAAAAACAAACACACAACACACACACATCCACACTCATACACATTCACAAAAAAAAAACACACACATAAACAAAAACACACACACACACCATCCACACATAAAAAAAACAAACACACGCACATCCACACATACGCACAATCACCAACCAAAAAACAAACACATAACACACACACATCCACACTCATACACATTCACAAAAAAAAACAAACACACACATAAACAAAAACACACACACACACACCATCCACACATAAAAAAAAACAAACACACACTCACACACACATCCACACATACGCACAATCACCAACCAAATAACAAACACACAACACACACACATCCACACTCATACACATTCACAAAAAAAAAACAAACACACACGTAAACAAAAACACACACACACACACCATCTACACATAAAAATAACACAAACACACACTCACACACACATCCACACATACGCACAATCACCAACCAAAAAACAAACACACAACACACACACATCCACACTCATACACATTCACAAAAAAAACAAACACACACATAAACAAAAACACACACACACACCATCCACACATAAAAATAACACAAACACACACAGGCGGTCAGTCTCCACACTCTACCACATAACACACACACACACCCATAACACATGCACAAGTACACAACAACAACACAACCACATACATTTACACACACACATACACATACACAGCCACATACATTTACACACACACATACACAACCAGATACATATACATAGTAGGAACCGAAAAATGCTTAACCGCCTATACAACCACATACCACCACACAGTACCACACAAAAATATATGTGGACAAAAATATAGCCCTAACAATACATAAAAAATGCATTCCTAACTTTGCCATCACATACACATGCAGTAATAAATTGATAAATTGGATGCAGTTATCAAACAATTACCAGGAACCTACCAGAGAGGAGGAGGATGCACGTGAGAAAGAGCTTTGATTGTCAAGGAGGAAGGCGCGTGGAAAGTAGGAAGACGCTCCAACCTGTGGTTGCCAGAGAGGAGGAATAAATTGGATGCTTGGAAAGCCTGGGTCGCTGGTTCGGCAGCCTACAGCAAAAACTAGGTCAGCCGACGGGAAAATATGCCGACGAGAAGACCTACATGCCGACTAGAAGCGGTTGTCGGAGAGAATACATGCCGGAGATGAAAGCCTGGGATCGGACGGGCCGGAGAAGCAGGATCGGAGAGTGAGGAGCGGGTCGGAGGTGGCTATCGCCGGAGATAAGCATGGGATCGGCGCTAGGGCGAATAGCTGCGAATCGCTGCTGCGGTGCGGGAAGGAGGAAAAATATCGGGATCTATTTCTTAGCGCTGAACGCGGGGGGGGGGGGGGGGGAGCGGCTTCCGCAAAAAAGCTCTGGGTGCGGGTTTTTGAAAAGCGATTTCTGTGAGGAGCTATCCCAAACAGCAACAATAACAGCTCTGGCGGCTGGAAAAGAACTTTTCCAACCGCCAGAGCTATCCTAAACAGACCCTAAGACACCCATGTGGGCTATTTACAGATTTCTGAGTTTGGCCTGCAAATAGCACAACTTCGCTGTCCAGAATGGCTATATGCAGCCCAAATCGGTATGCCAATTGCGTAAATTTGTTGTTTGAAGAGGCTACTGGCGAACCAAATTATATTAAGCACATGCTAATAGCACCCCCCATGTAAGAGGGTGAGCGTGAGCCAGCATGCTAGTCACCTGGACAGGTGCGACCTGGCTCCCGCAACTCACCTGCCTCTTAGGAGAGTACGTATCGGGTCACTATTGCTCGCCCACAACATAGACGGATTCAGGCTGTCTGCTAAGTTGAGGGAGACCGGCTGCCCCTCGGCTCAACCGTCTACCGAGCTCAGGCGGGTCGGGTGCCTCTGCTCTCCCGGCTACTAAGAACCGGCTGGCCTCCCCGGCTGGCATGGCTGCTGAGAACCGGCTGGCCTCCCCGGCTCGCCTGCCTATCAAGCTGAAGCGGGCCGGACTCCCCAGCTTATCTAGTTTGGTCGCCTGGTTAGACGGGTATGAGTCGGGCTATTTTGAGGCTCCCGTTATGCCTTGTCGGATCCACTCAGCGAACACTGGGTTGTACAGTAAATAAGTGATAATGTTGCATGTATTCAAAAATAGAGTTTCAATCATAATAAACCTAAAATTATGTAATTATACTTTTTATTTTATTCCTTGGTCTACAAAGAAATGTGATACATGCAAACATAAAGCATACTACATTCACATAATGATTTTGAAATCAATAATATTTATTTCAATTGAATTAATCATTGATTTTTCATTACTTTTAGATCTTTTTTAAAATATAACTATAAATGTAATAAATAATATTTTGCTTCATCAGAAACATATAAATATCATAATATGATAATGTTCAATATATATAACTTGGTTTGCATGTATTTAACATAGAATTTTGATTTTTCATAGACTTAGAATTAAATCATTAAACTTTTTGTTTTTTAAATATGATTGATTTTAAGGTCTAGGTATAAGTAAGATGCATGCAAATAATATTGTAGCATATCAATACACTAAACATAATACCAATATCTGATCATATGATTCATAATTTCAAAGTGTGGTAAAAATAGTCAATTTATGATTAATCCATGATAGATAATCAATTATGATATATAATATCAGTTTAATTGTGAAAGATGATTGTGGTGTATGTGATATTCAAATTTATTCTTTTTAATTTATTATAATGAACTCCTTAAATATGAATATATTTTGGTGATTTTTAAATTATTTTGCAAATGTTTGATTTTGTTTTATTTTTAGAAATTATCAAAACCATATATAATATATATGATAGTAAAAGACAATGATACTTAACATAGTAAAATAATTTTTTTGGAAACTCATTTATTAAAGAATTTTAGGTTTAAAATGAGATGTCATATCCATATAATGCTAAAGTTAACATAAAACATGTTGGCTCAAAGGAAAATCCAAAATAAACAAAAACAAAATAGATATTATGTATATCGTGTGATGCGTCCAAATTTTACACTGATTTTTGGACTCATCTGGGCCAGTTTTATCGTCTTAGCACTACACTTAAGAGCCATAACTGCTTATATTTGCTTACGTGCCTATTTCACGATTAAGTGCACTATAGGCCCGTTTCTATGTGCTTTATTTGTTTGTGTTTTTATTGTTCTTTAGCCTTGTCTTGGGAATGTGGTGTGCACGTTTGGTGGCCTATCTGCCTCTTCTACTGGTGCAGGGTTCGTGTACGTGCTCCGGAACCGCTCGGGAGACCCCGACGATGCAGGAATACTATGCACGACCACTGGACTTATTGCACACGACCACTGGTCGTGCGCCACCGGTCGTGCGCATTACTATCGTCGATCTCCGTTTGACAACTTTCTCAAGAACTTTTCTCTGTTCGTCAATCTTTTTGCGCACGACCACTGGACTTATTGCGCACGACCACTGGTCGTGCGCCACCGATCGTGCACATTATATTCTCATTTTTCCTAATTCTGCCGGGGTAATCGCACAAGCACTTGCCGTAGTGCGCACAACCACTGGTCGTGCGCCACTGCTCGTGCGTGTTTGCCCCTTGCTTTCGTCAATTTTGTCCCTGTCAATCGCATGATCAGTGGATTTAGTGCGTACGACCACTGGTCGTGCGCCACTGATCGTGCGCATTTATGCTGATGTTTCTTATCCAGGTTGCAGGTCTAATTGGAAATGGCGCACGATCATCGACCGACAGTGCGCACGACCACTGGTCGTGCGCCACTGATCGTGCGCTCTGCTTTTGCTGCCTCCATATTAAGGCCCTACTCCGCGATTTAGGTTAATGCCCGTCATTTTATGTGATCGGGGAGTGCACGGGAATCACCATTTTACTTCTCCAGCTGCTTCATCTCCTCCACCTTCATCGGGAGTCCATAGCTGGCTATTTCGAAGCTTTTCAAACTCTTCGGCGAGCTCCCGGCCATTGACGACTTCAACTCCAAGCTTTCCACCAGATTTGGTGAAGAAGATAACCTAGATAACGTACTTAAAGGCCTTCAAGGTGACAGCTCGTTGGTACCGGAAGCCTCCTCATACTGAGCCCGGAAGCGGATTGACAACTTGCTATTCCGGCCACGACCTGCGGTGGATCTTCACTCTCTTTTGGTTTATTCCTCGTCCCCTTCCTCTATAGTATGGAATGGTTTAACATTGTAATGAACATCAAGTTTTATTCTATATCTAATGGGATGTTTGTAGTTTTCTTATGCTTGTGAGTAGTGTCTGTGAATGCGCCTCGCTCACTCCACATCCACTCCATACCCGTGTCTCACCCGATTGCACTCCACACAAGAACACTTCCATCCATTTGCTTTCCATCCACTCACCCAACCGAAGTTCGGCATAGCGGCTGAAACACTCACTTCACCTTGCGAAGCAGTTCCTTCGACCCGCATAGCTTTTACTAGTTTATTAGATCAAACAACCACAATCTCTCAAGTCCCCTTTTTACTCTTTTTCTAAGTATAACTCTCATAGAAATATTTTTTGAACTGTTGCCGCTCTATGCTAATTGCATTCCTCAAGAGACCGACACTCGGGGATTTATTCCCAAATTTTATTACTTGTGCGACCGGTGCGCTTGCCGATTTACACGCATCAAGTTTTTGGCGCCGTTGCCGAGGATTGCAACTGTAGAGCGACTCAGGATGATTGAAAATATTGTTATAAGAGTTAGTGTTTTTTTACTGTTGTTTCCTTCTATTGTGTTTGCCGCAGTGAATGCAGGGCCAAGCTACAAGAGATTTTGTCGCCTACGACCTAGAGATCGAACGTACTATCCTAGCGTGAAAATGCGTCGCAGCCATCACTTTTGTCCCAATGGGATACCAGCTGAATATTGATGCAGGCAACCTAGTTGGAGGGGTACCTCATGGCGATGAAAATGAAGTGAACCCTCCCCAGGTCCTCACCATGAGGGATTATACTACACCTACTGTCGGGAGCATATACCCCGGTTTCGGACCTGCTATCACCAACCCACAGTTCGAGATTAAACCAGCTATTCTGAATATTATTCGGAACAATGCTCAGTTCTCCGGAATGGCCACTGAAGATCCCATCTTCACCTTACAGAATTCTCCGAAATCTGCGCCACGTTCCGCTACGCTGGATTCCCAGACAAAACAGTCAAGCTCCGCCTCTTCCCTTTTTCATTAAGGGACAAATCCAAGACATGGCTTCACTCCCTCCCACCTGGAACTGCCACCACCTGGGAGGCTTTGACCACAAAATTCCTAGCTAAGTTCCATCCGGTAGATCGGATCGTGAGCATGAGACGCGCAATAGCCAACTTCCGGCAAGCCAATCAAGAAAGTTTAGCCGAAGTTTGGGAGCGTTTCAACGAGCTGCTGAGGAAGTGCCCTAATCATAGATTCCAAACGTGGAACCTCGTCGAAAGTTTCTACTTCTCTATTGATCCCCACCACCGAGCCATGATCGATGCCGCCTCTGGAGGAACAATCATGAATCTTGCTCCAAATGATGCTCTGAGAATCTTACAAGACACCGCCACCCACAACTCTTACTGGACCGCTTGAAGAAACATCCCACGAAGCACAAGTGGAGTATTTAATGTGGATATCCCCAAGCCTGCTGCCGCCGCCCCAGTTATGGCAATCTCATGCCAAGGGTGCGGAAGCACCGACCACCATAGCTTCGAATGCTTAGGAGTTGAGGTACCAGATGAATCTTCTTTTTTGAACGAGTCAGTTAATTTTGTAGCCAATCAAAACAGGCGAGTGCCTTACGGGAACACATACAACCCGGGGGTGAGAAACCACCCCAACTTTTCTTGGAATCCTAATGCATCTGGCCAAAGATGGCAATCGGGGCAGCATCAAAACGATGTGTATGCCTCCGGAAGCCAACCGCGGCCGCCTCAACCGAATTATTCCCAAGGGCCCCCCGTCGTAAAAAAAAGTTCTTTGGAAGACATGTTCGAGAAATTCGTTGAAATTTCCCAAACCAACATGACAAATCAAGCCGCCTCGATGCGCAAATTGGAGGCACAATTGGGCCAATTGGCCCCAGTGCTTTTCGAGCGCACCCAAGGCACCTTACCTAGTAACACCGAAAAGAACCCCCATGAACAAGGTAAAAGCCTTGGGGAGGAAAATTTTGGAAACCGCAACGAACTCGTCATCAATTGTAAAATAAACAACATCGAAACCCCAGCATTATGCGATCCCAGGGTGTCCAGCAACATACTCACTTTGCAAGATGTTGCAAAGATACACCTACAAATCAACATTGAAAGTCGGAAGTCGCTTATCTTAGCGAATGGAAATTTGGTTGACACCGAGGGAGGTGTTCGGGAAGTTGAAATCGAGGTTAACGGCAAAAGTATAACCACTAACTTCCAGGTTTTGGGACCAAGGGAAAATAACTCTATTCCTATATTAGGAGTCCCATTCCTGACAGCCAGTGGTGCATCCCTCAAATTTTCCAAAGGCTGTGTCACTTGGCCGACCGAAGATTCCACCCTCGATAATACATCCAAACATTCCTCTCCCATCCAAAATAACAATTTTCTGAGTGTCATAGATACCAAGATAGATTCAGGTCTCCCAACATTGGAAGAAGCACATCTGGAAGAGAAGACAAAGAAAGGACTCTCCCAGGAGGTAGATGAGAATCAAGAGCTACTGGTCAAAGAAGAGATCGAGTGTACCAAAGCCACGGCTGCCTTTCTACTTCCAGCCAACTATGTTGTTGAGCATGGCGAACCAAGTTTTATTCGTGAGAAATCCCTAGACACTTATTTGTATAACACTGTTGATAACTCTGTTAAGCGATCTGTAGCTTGGGCAGATCCGGTCGCCGTCACAGTGCCGGACAGGATGCCACAAACCACGACACCAGGAAACCCTACAGCCTACATCCATTGGAAGTCTCCCACGGTGGAGAAACTGAAAGAGGCAAAGTGTTTAAGCGAAGAGTGCTACGCTGCCTTCCGGTGCGAGAAAGAGTGCAATCGAAGTAAAAGGGACAATTCCTACCCCCAATGTAAAAAGACAATATGCTGTCCTCTCGCATCCCACCGGAGAGATTTACCATAAATCTGCTTATAGCTAATTGCACCACCATCATTCCACTTTCCCTCCTCTTTCTATTTTCTCACTACTTTTTGAACGCTGGGTTGCTCTACTTTTAATTTATTTTCCTTTTTCTACTGCCAAGAACTCTTTATTATAACTGATAATACAGGTATTCGGTCCACCTTAAGGACGGTAAACAAAAGGGCTTTCGGGAGACAACCCAAGTTGGACTGTTTGATCTTATGCTGTGTTTTGAGTTCTTTTTATATATTCATATTTATATGTGTCCATATTTTGTTTGGTATGCATATTTCAATCGCAGGTGCAGGAATTTTTGAGGCGCGGCAACTTGGCCGCACTTGGACATCTCATTGCACGACTGGTATGCTTAATTTTAAGCATAGGTACTTCCTACCCTAGCTATTTATCCCATTTGGAATGCTTATTTTTACTAGTTGTCGAATTTAAGTCTGGGGGGGAGAACATTCCTGTGGTCACTACACAACACATTCTGTTGCATACCAGTTTCTTGTTTAGTTATTTCTTGATCTTTGTTGCACACACTGAGTCACCCACACAAGTGCGCTCTTTTCCACGCGCACAGCTCGAGTCAACTGTATTGTTTTTGTGTAAACTTTAAAATAGTGGTGCTGGCTTAGGATTTCAGGAACGAGTAGTTCGAAACTCATGCAGTGCTCCTAATCGAGTACTCATGGTTTGTGTAGAACTAGGATAGAATTAATTTTTCTTTATGCTTGTAGATTTATATTTTTCTGTAGATGTAAATATTGTTTGTACTACTCAAAATCTGAATCTGGAGTAATCGAACGATACTGTAGGAATGTGTGTAGCCGCCACTAGACTCGTATTGCTCGAGTCGGGAGGAAGGATCCTCTTTCTCGGTGGCTAAGAACTTGCCCTAAGATACTCTCGAAGCTTTGGTGCCCGGTTAGTCAAGTGTGAGCATGACGTAGGCCCTCATTTTGGCTAGTTTGAGCCTTGTTTAGCCTTTTCTACCCCTTAACCGTTGCATGCCAAATTTGTGCCTACCCCTTCTTTGATCCAGCTCCACTCACATTCACCAAGGCCTGAAGCTAAACCCACCATTGCAATCAAATGCTTGAGCTTGTTTGTATTTACTATTTGGCCAAGGTTGTGATATGTGGACATCGTCTAATGTGGTGTTGAATTCATAAACGGTTTGATTGCTATGTTTGGGGATTGCAAGCGCAGAAAAGAAAAAGAAGACAGCGAAAAAGAAAAAGAAAAAAAAAGAAAGAAGAAAAAAAAATATATCTGAAAGAATTGCTTTGAGAATTCTATCCCCATCCTATTTCTTGAATTTGGTCGGGTTAGGCCGTGTACACACCCGGTTTTCAAGCTAATTCTGGGGGTGTGTTACCCATACATTTCTAAGTGGTTGTATTGGTTTAGGTTTTTATTCGCTCGCTTTGGTTGTGTGTAGCCTTCATGTTTATCATTGACTACCAAACCTTAGCCTAAGCCCCATTTTCTCCTACAAGTCCTACTGATTCACGCTTGAGTCTAACCCGCGCCGTGGAGAGAGTGTGAACGTGTAAGCGTATGGTCCCCGACATTGGTGGATTCCTTTGGAGGTGATTCTGAGCCCTGATCTTTGGTAATGCTCACCTTAGTGGCCTGCCTACTTTCTTCCTACACATGATCGCAAGATTCTCCAGAATTCTAATTTTAAGCAATTACAATATTTATTTACGTCTGTCGAATAGTTTAAACTACGTCGTATAATTAAAAAGTTTTTCTATTATATCTTCTATGCCCATGATGTATTTGATTTCTCGTCTTACTTTTTTTTTAAAAATTTCTGAGCCAGCTAGCTATTTTCTAGTCCACGGAGTGATAATTTGCTCGGGACGTGCAAATGGTTAAGTCTAGGGGTGTGATGAGGTCAAATTTTACACTGATTTTTGGACTCATCTGGGCCAGTTTTTTCTTCTTAGCACTACACTTGAGAGCCATAACTGCTTCTATTTGCTTACGTGCCTATTTCATGATTAAGTGCACTATAGGCCCGTTTTTGTGTGCTTTATTCGTTTCTGTGTTTTTGTTGTTCTTTAGCCTTGTCTTGGGAATGTGGTGTGCACGTTTGGTGGCCTATCTGCCTCTTCTGGTGGTGCAGGGTTCGTGTGCGTGCTCCCGAACCGCTCGGGAGACCCCGACGATGTAGGAATACTGCGCACGACCACTGGACTTATTGCGCACGACCACTGGTCGTGCGCTACCAGTCGTGTGCATTACTATCGGCGATCTCTATTCGATGACTTTCTCAAGAAATTTTCTCTGTGCGTCGATCTTTTTGCGCACGACCACTGGACTTATTGTGCACGACCATTGGTCGTGCGCCACCGATCGTGCGGATTACATTCTCATTTTTCCTAATTCTGCCCGGGTAATCGCACGAGCACTGGCCATAGTGCGCACGACCACTGGTCGTGCGCCACTGGTCGTGCGCGTTTGCCCCTTGCTTTCGACAATTCTATCCCTGCCAATCGCACGATCAGTTTATTTAGTGCGCACGACCACTGATCTTGCGCATTTATGCTGATGTTTCTTATCCAGGTTGTAGGTCTAATTGGAAATGGCGCACGATCATAGACTGGTAGTGCGCACGACCACTGATCGTGCGCTCTGCTTTTGTTGCCTCCATATTTAAGGCCCTGCTCCGCGATTTAGGTCAATGCCCTTCATTTTCTGCGATCGGGGAGTGCGCGGGAATCGCCATTTTACTTCTCTAGCTGCTCCATCACGTCCACCTTCATCGGGAATCCATAGCCGGCTATTTCGAAGCTTTTCAAACTCTCCGGCGAGCTCCCGGCCATTGACGACTTCAACTCCAAGCTATCCACTGGAGTTGGTGAAGAAGACAACCTAGAGAATGGACTTAAAGGCCTTCGAGGTGACAGCTCATTGGTACCGGAAGCCTCCTCGGACTGAGCCCGGAAGTGGATTGACAACTCGCTATTCCGGCCACGACCTGTAGTGTATCTTCACTCTCTTTTGGTTTACTCCTCTTCCCCTTCCTCTGTAGTATGGAATGGTTTAACATTGTAATGAACATCAAGTTTTATTCTATATCTAATGGGATGTTTGTAGTTTTCTTATGCTTGTGAGTAGTGTCTGTGAATGCGCCTCGTTCACTCCACATCCACTCCATATCTGTGTCTCACCCGATTGCACTCCACACAAGAACACTTCCATCCATTAGCTTTCCGTCCACTCGCCCAACCGAAGTTCGGCATAGCGGCCGAAACACTCACTTCACCTTGCGAAGCGGTGCCTTCGACCTGCATAGCTTTTACTAGTTTATTAGATCAAACAACCACAATCTCTCAAGTCCCCTTTTTACTCTTTTTATAAGTATAACTCTCATAGCAATATTTTCTGAACTGTTGCCGCTCTATGCTAATTGCATTCCTCAAGAGACCGACACTCGGGGATTTATTCCCAAACTTTATTACTTGTGCGACCGGTGCACTTGCCGATTTACACGCATCATCGTGAAGTATATTTTTTTTATATTTCATTTTGATTTGATTCTACTTCACACATTTGATTGGATACTAATGAATAAGAGATTTAGGTATCCAAAGGGGACCGAGTGCGACGAATCCTTTGGGTACCCAAATATAACGTGTTGGCTTATGGGGAGAAAGAAATGAATTGACCCTTTCAAGAGAAGTTAATGTATCATTTTTAATTTTGGGTCTTCATACATACTTTAGTTGAACATATTTCAAATTTTCATAATCATGAAAATGATGCTTATAATTGTCGGGATTTTTAAAATTATTATTAATAGAAAATTTGTGAACATTTAATTTAGAGTTTGGTGAAAATTGATTTTGTGAAAGATAATGAATTGAAGATTTACAAGTTTTGAAATTATTTTTCAAACTATCATTGAGTTGTTTTCCATTTCACTCTTCTTTTTATACATACTTTTATTTAAAATACTAGTAGAAGCCTTGCATAATTTTGAAGATAAACTAGAAATAAAATATTTTTTATTATTTGAAATTTTTTCCATAAACAATTTTAATGTTCTAGTTTATTCATTATAACATTATTGTCTTTTATCAATTTTTCATTATGCTCTTTTAAACTTAAAAGAACTTTTTCAAATTCCTTGAATCTTTCTTTAAGATCATTGTAATCATAATAAGGTGTAGAAATTTCAACTAAGAGCATGAAAGAGAATTTGATACAATAATATGAAATTCTACTTTAGCGTTTGTTTTTAAACTTCTTTTTTCTAAACATACTTTTGAATTAGCATTTTTCAATTTCTTAATTCTACGTTTAGCAATTTCAAGCATACAAAATGTAAAAATAGAATTCTTAACAAAAAGAGAAGAATTAGATTTTCTTACAATACTTTTGGATGAGGTATGATTTGAACATATAATTCCTTTGACATCTTTATCGTCCTCTTCCATTGATGCGATTTCATTTCCTCTTTTGTACGATGTGTTTTCTTCTTCAATTACATTTTATGTGCATTCAACGGATCCTTCAACGGAGGTGATTTCTTGAATACTTAAGCAAGCATTCATATTTTTTATTTATTGTACTTGTTTTGTTCATGTAGATGGAGAATCGTAAGTTTCTTCAAGAGATTTCCAAACTTCATAACTCGTATGAAACGTATGTATTTATTTAAAAATATTTTGGTCTAGTCCCCAAAATAAACTATTTAAGGATTTACCATTTAAAACCATTTCATTTCTATTTAACATACTCGGGGGCTTTTCAGTAGTAATATTCTAATTTTTTTCATCTAAAGATTTAAGAAAATTTTCCAATATAATTTTCCATTCTTTATAGTTTTCACACATAAATAATGGTGGTTCTAAAGATTTTTCATTTAATAAAATTTCATCCCCTCTAGTAGATGTGAGATCATGACGCGACATTATTCTCAGTTGTGAAGCCGTTTTGGAATAACCTCCTCTGATACCACGTGTTGGATCTTACGATGCCCTTAGTGTATGTGTGTGTGGTGGGTGAATATGGGCTTTATGGATTCTTAAATAAAAATATCAAAGTCAATTAATGAAGTTTCAAAATATTTTATAGAAAACTATATTTTAATATATCAGAAAATAATATATGGAAAATTACTACTAAAAAAAGAAGAATTCGATATTTCTTCACTACCGTCGACTTTAAGTGTTACCGTCGGGAGCTAGTTCATGAATATTTAATTCAAACGTTTATATTTAATAAAAACGAACCTTGCAATATATTTTAAAACATTTTATATCATGAAAATAAAATAAAGATAACGAGACAAAAGAAATACGTTTTTATTTTATTAGAAATTGAATACAAAAATGTATAATTTCTATAACGCTAGAAATCGAGACGAATAGAAAAATCCCCTAATGATGATTCACTAGTCCTTCTCCCAAGGAATGGCTGGCTATAACCTATCTTACCCTAGATACAGCCTCTAGCCTCGCCTTAAATCTAACCTCGACCTAGTAGCTACACACAAGGTGGCGAATTTCCCCCTAAGCTGCACAAGGACCTAGTCGCAACAAAAAGGTGATTTTCCTATGGAATCCTTCCTTGGAATCTGACATTCTCCCCGAACGATTTCTCTTCTCCCAATACAAAAAGATGAAATAAAAGAGATTACAAAATAATAAAAAAAAAGAAGAGAAACTCTGTAAGGCTTTCTGAAGGTGAAGATGAAGGCGGTGTAGACGTCGCCATTCTCGATGTGTTTGCCCTTCATGTTGAATGTGTGTTGTATCTCTTCTTCTTCAAAATCTCCTTTAGATTTTCGTATTTGCACAAAGGATTTCTCTCTCTATCTCTGAAGACAACCCTCTCTCTAAAGAATGCACAACGTTTTTAGCCTTTTATAGAAAAATTGTTATCGTCGGGCGATATCTAGCTATCGCAGGCGATATCTCCTCAAGTTATCATGTGTCCCAAACTATGATGATCGTGTCGGTTGAAAACAGACGAGTTTGGGTCATGGGGCTATTGTATGGAAATATCTACCTATAACAGGGCGATAGCGCCGAGTAGTGCGCGTCATGGCGATCGTGCAGGATGTGTCCGTCGTCATTTTAATTATCATCAGGCAATAGTTGCTATCGTCAGCGATAGATCCTCTTCACGTTTTGCCATCCAATTTTTTTAGATTGTAGATGACTTTGTTCTCATTCCGGAATGGGGTGGCACGTTCGGTAACTCCTCCCGGATTTAAAGTTATGGCGTTTGAAGTTTAGCTCACAAAACTCCACCTTTTATTTTTTTCTAAAGTGTACACATCCTTGGATCATGCCCATGACTGAGGAGTTGTCTCATTATTCAACTTGTATAACTTGTACACTATAAACAAACAAAAGACTAGATTAAATACATCACGGTGTTTGTTATTCTCAAATCAAGAGATGTGGAACGCATGTTCCAACACTCATTACTTAAACCATCAGGCTTACAAGCCACGACGCGGGTCAGCCTCCCCTTGTTTATTCATACATACATAACCACATTATGTTTCAAGGCTGGCACTCACGACCACCACAGCTGGGCACTTTAAGCTCACAGCTCCACATATTGGTCCCCTAGTCTCCAAGAGACATGCCTCACAAACATAGCTCTCTGTGAGCTACCGCTAGGGGTATTACTACCACCGAGCGGTATCTGACAGAACTACAATCCTGCCCCAAATCTTGGTGTTTTCCCTAAGCACGCCCCCAGTACTACCTACAACAAGCTACACACCCCAAAACTCTATAAAACTATACATTTACCCATGGAGTCTTCCCCGGCATGCAAATCAATCATCACCATCACAGTCCAGCCTGTCTGGATGGGTTTCACACAACATGTCTATTATGTACTTCGATTTTGGATTCTATATGCAAGTTTATTATCGGGGATATCATTGATCAACCTGTTGGAAACTTCTTTTTCTTCACCAATTGGTGAGGGTTTCCATGCACATACCAAATAAGAGCTTCACTTGTCTAAGAAGGAAGATCGTTACTCTTGTAGATCATTTAAGAGCCATGAAATTATAAGAGATCCAGATAAAAGCATTCACAGCACCTTCCTCTCTACAGATCTATCCTTGACTTGCAAATCCGATCACAAGAACGTCTTCACAGCTTTCCTAGAGGCCTAGATCAGCCTTCTCCTTCCTCTCCTCTCCTTCTTCTTCTTCTTTATCAAGGTCCAAGGGGGAGAGAGAAAGAGAAAATGAGAAGAATTTTACTCCCTACCCTCTAAACAAACATGTGCCAAACCTCAGACATCTGATCTCTAGGCCAAAAGGAACGGATGGCCCGATTTAATCAGCCATTTTCTTTAAAATAGCTATTGTTGCACGGTAGCATGCTATCACAGCGCGGTAGCTTAGGCGGTGTTCGCTTGACCTAGTCAACGCAGCTCTGCCGCTTAACGACTGACCCAACCTTATCCGACGCGTGGCCTACTAACGCCAGCGGTATCGCTATTGCCTGGAGGTAGCAACCAGATGCCACTGGTTCTCGACCCCATCAACTCAACGCCCACTACCGCTAGTGGTATCTCTGCTGCCTGGCGATAGCTTCCAGGAACTCAGAAGTTGTTGTTTTCAAACATGTGAAACCTGGGGTGTTACACCTGAAATTTCATATCCCATAGGCTGATTAAGTAGATATACTAGCAATGCAAGTGATGATCATTGGATGACGTTAACAAGAATATTAAAATACTTTCACGGAACTATAGATTATAGATTAGTATATACGCGTTTTCCAAAGTACTCAAAGAATATTCAGATATCAATTGGGTAACTGATTCGTTAGACATTAAATCCACAACGATTATGTATGCTTCCTTAGAGGACCCGCTATTTCATGAGCTTCTACAAAGCAAACTATTTTTTCTAGATATACCATGGAATCAAAACTTATAGCTTTAGACACAACATGTATTGAAGCTGAATGACATAAGAATTTACCTGCTGAAATTATTTTAGTTGAAAAACTAATACCTGTTATTTCTTTGCATTGTTATAACAATTTTTTTATTGATTTAACAGCTTTTAATAGTATTATTTACAAAATGAATAAGTTCATGAGCATAAGGTACAAATCTGTGAAACAAAGAAGAAATGAAGTGATATCATTTAATTATGTAAAGTCAGAATTAAATTTGGCTTATAATCTTACCAATTGAATGCCCCGAAGGGAGATTTTGTTGTCATCAAGGGGAATGAGGTTTAAGCCTACATGATTTGCTGCCAACAGTGGATACCCAACCCATGTGATTGGAGATCTCATGAATTGGGTTCAATATGGTAGAAATGAAGTCGTTGATGTAGCGTAGTTAGAAGCACAAATTTAAAAGTTGAGAAAACCTTCTCCCCATTTCTATGATATTGTGCTCTACATAATTGTTTAGGATGAACTTTAAGTTCTTAATGGTCTCTAAAGGCATATATCTTTGTGAGATATTAGTTACGAAATATCTCTTGAGGCACCATCTATGTGGGGGTAGTTGTACGGCCGTGATTTTAGGATCCGGGCTGCACCCTAATAACCCTCATGAAAAAACAAGGAATGTGCATGGCTATTAACGCGCCCACCGCCATAACACAAGAACAACCAATCTTTTGTGTGCTTATTCAATTTACCGGTCAAAAGATTATAATTTATAGCCTCTGACACATTATACTCTTTGGTAGAATAAAAAAGTACAAAGTATTGGTTCAAGGTAACCATTCCACCTATACATATTGCATTAGATAAAACTTGTTTAATTAAATTTGTATTTGTTTTTTATTTATTATTAGTAATACCATAATTTATGAATTTCGTTTACGGTTTTTTGCTTTTGTGGGGGATTTTTAGAAATTCTATAATAAATTTTTTTCATAAAAAGTTTTATTGGAGCCGTCTTGGAGTTTGGGCTCCTCACAATTTATGGAAAAGCTCCAAAACTAAAAAGTGAGGCAAATCAAATTTTTGGAGGGAAAGGATAAAATCTTTAGTCACACCTTGCCCATTTACTCTCATAATAAGTATATAATATTTTTCCCTCCTTATTTCTTCAAAGGAACATAAGGAGGATCTATGGACCACACACGCATACGCGCACCGTACCCAACCGAATCCAGATTTTGTATTTTGGATTTGGGATTTGGGGAATAATTAAATTAAATTGTATTTTTTGTTGAAAATAGTTTTGATATTTTGAGTCCTTAAAATCCAAGTTGTGTCAACTGTGTTGCATCAACTTCTTCTAGCTTGCGTCGATTTCTCTGCACTTGCGTCGAAAAGCACTCGACGCAACATGCGTTGAGTAGTTCTTTGTCAACTTGGCAGCATCGATAAGTACTTGACGCATGCATCGGTTGCCTTCCGCCGACTTCACCTGCGTTGAGCAGAACTCACCGCCTATGTCTTACGTCGATAAGGACTCAAAGCTGCTTTGATTAGAACTCGACGCAACTGTGTCGACTTCCCTGCTAGTTTTCTGTTACGCATTATTTTCAGTTACACATTTCTCACCATTAACTCTAACGTTCACCTACACCATTTAAGTTTACTAATTATAATCATTAAAATTTATTGCGTGGTTATTTCTTGCCATTTTCGAGACTACTATTTAGGAGAATTTTTTGATTCGTTTACACATACACTTGAAAACATTTGGTCGCTCTTTTTCTCTCTATCTCTTCGACGATCTTCTTAGAGATTTCTTTTCCATTACGTTTACTTCAACAATTGGAAGTTCGGGTGCTCTGTGCTTCTTCAGTGTCCCCCACATCGGAGTTTCAGGATTTAGCCAGGTGTTGTACCTTATTGAAGTGCTTCGCCCGACCATCAAACTTTCTCGCTTTTATGACAGTGACTACACGCCTTACCTAGGCTAGATTCTAAATTGTATACTATTCTGTTTTTTATTTCTCACATCTTATGTTTATACTAGTTTTAAAATCTTATTTTCAAGATCTAGATTATTATTATTATTAAATGTTCTCAAAACGAAAATTATTCATTATTTTGGAATATAGATAAAAATACTCCTACAATCTAAAGAAGTTGCAGGTAATTACTACTTGGTTGACGTAAGGTATCCTTTGGAAAGAGGATATTGAAAGGCGTCTTGACAAACAGCAATCCACTAAGTCTTCTCAGTTGTTTGAGAAAGAGAAGACGTCCTCAATCTCTCACCCCCTCCTGTATAAATGGTTTATTAACTCTCTTCAAAAGTTTATTTGGTTTTTGGGCACCTGATCAAAAGCTCAAAGGTGGCAGTCACCTGATCAAAACCTGCTAGTGGATTCCTACCAGGGTGGTAGAAGAGTGGATGTACCCAGGTTGGGGAACCACTATAAAGTTTCTTGTGTTGTTTGATTGTCCTTTCTCTTTTTATTCTTGTTGTGGCTGTGATAGGCTAGTTGTGCTGTGATATATTTATATGATGTGTTAGATTAGTTTATCTTAGACAATTTAATCTTATTATTAATATTGGTATCTATTATTCATTACTCTGATAGTTTTAAAAATAGCCATAAAATTTTAGATTACTCTATTCAACCCCCCCCCCCCTAGAGTAAATCAGATCTAACCCTGATAACTCTATATTTTTTCCATATTTTTATATAACTTTTATTTAATAATTAATTAGTTTATAAATACATTTTATAATTTTACTATCTAATTTCCTTAATTTCTCATTTTAAGGTCAATCTGGGCAGCAAATCTCAATTTGGAGTTTACAGGATTAATCATGAGACAAAGCTGTACAAAGTTGAAAAAATTGCAAAGTACACGCCCAGGACACGGGCGTGACCAACAGGTCACGGGCGTGACACCCAGACGTGACCCCGGCGTATATTCCAAAACTCACTGCCACGTCATTATAAAAATACACGCCCAATGGACACGGGCGTGACCATGGTAACACGGGCATGTTCTCCAGGTGTGACACGGTGATGATGATCCAGAACTCCAATCCGCATTGGATTAAAGTTACACTCCCTGACACGGGCGTGACATATTGGTCACGGGCGTGACTTCCAGCCGTGACATCCCGGCGTGCCGAATTAAAGCTACAGTTTCAAGATCTGGCGGTTCCATCTTGACACGCCCTGGTCACGGGCGTGCCCAGGGGGTGTGACGCCTCCATCAACTGCAATTTACTCCCGCTGTTTTCAGCTTCCCGTCGTTTTCCAGAAACAGCCTTGACACGCCCTAGGTCACGGGCGTGACCTGGGGGCGTGACCCGTTAGTTAACAAATTTTGGCGGTTTCTTCTCCAATGTTCCCGGGGTTTCAAGATGATGGTTCCGAGCCTGACACGCCCTAGGTCACGGGAGTGACTAATGGCGTGACCAACCAGAAAATTCTCCTATAAATTCCAGACAACTTCAGAAGCTTGGGGGTCGAATTTTGGGAGTTGAAGTCTTGTAATTTGCTTTTTTAAATTACTTTATTTTCCATTTCTTAGCATAGTTTTGCTTAAGTTTCAATTCAAGTTGCGTTTTATTTTCATTATGTCTTCCCCTACCTTAACTTGTATTCTCCCAATGGTGATGAGTAGCTAATTTTCATTAAGCACTTGGTTTTGATGAAGCTTGGAATAAAATAAACTCTTCCTTTTTTTATCAAACGTCTTGTTCTTAATCTTGCTCACTTACGATTTATCTTTGATTTATATTTTGTCGAATTCATATTTCGCGGATATGATTTTCGATCTAAGATCCGTACCCTAAATGACCGAGAGGTTGCGGATACGAGGAGATCACTCAAAGATATAAGGATTTGCATGCACTCCTCGAGAGAGGATGACATAAATCCTCTGGATTGGAGTCAAATCCAATAGCGTGGTTCACCGCCTAAAGCAAGCTTAGGGGTTTTGACTGGCCGAGAGGTCTTAATCGATCAACCTAATGTTAGTCAAAAGCATGAGCTCGAGAGAGACGCTTTTGTACTTAGGAACCTCCACGGTCGAGTGAGTAATTTTAGAGCTCGTATTGCTTTATTTTCAAGAAGGTTTATTTTAGTCCAAGTGGATTCTAGATCAAGTGCTAGCTTCCCCAAAATCGAACTTCTCTTTCTTAGTGTAACATTTCCTTTTTCGTTTCAAACAAAACCCAACTATCTGTCCGATAAGATAATAGCTCTTTCTTGTGAGTACAAGTACTCAACAAGCCCCGAGTCGATATACGACACTTGATTCTATACTCCGAATGATATGTATACTTGCCTCATCGATTGGAAACACGTGCTAGCGTGGAGAAAATAATCATCAAGTTTTTGGCGCCGTTGCCGGAGAACTTTTTTTTGTCGATATTTTGAAAGCAAGGATCTATTAGTTTTAACTTTGATTTTTTATAATTAAAATTTCTTGCAAAAGGGCCGTGCTGGGTTTTCATCCCGCAATACCGCCTAGTACCTTGCGAACCCGTCATTGGGTAGCCCTTGGGAAGTCCGGGAAATTTTATTTTATAAATTTTTAATTTAAAAACTGTTACTTTTATCTTATTTTGGTGTATGACCCAAGGGAATCCGTCAAATCTATTTGACTTGGATCCGGAGATCGAGTAAAGCTTACGGCGACGCCTAAGACTCCATGAACTCAATTCTCCAGATTTGGTTGAGGAATCCGTAGGTAACACTTTTTCTTCTTCTTTTTCTTTGTCTTCTTCTTCTTTTTCTTCCCCTTCTTCTCAATTTTCTTTTATTTTGAATAACCAAAATCCAAATATGGCCGAAGAACGGACTATATCCTATTATGCCCGGCCAAATTTGGATGATGCTCAATCAAGTATTATTCGTCCCACTATTGCAAACAATAAATTTGAATTGAAGCCAAGCATCATTCAAATGGTACAAAAATATGTACAATTTGATGGGCTTCGAGATGAGGATCCCAACGCGCATATTTCTAACTTTTTAGAAATATGTGACACTTTTTAAATTAACGGGGTTTCGGATGATGCTATCCAGTTAAGGCTTTTCCCTTTCACATTGCGCACCAAAGCTAAACAGTGGTTGACCTCTTTACCAAGAGTATCACATCACTACTTAGGCCGAAATGACGGAAAAATTTCTCACGAAATATTTTCCGCCCGCAAAAAAGGCCAGACTGCGCAATGATATTACTTATTTCTCCCAAGTTGATACAGAAACGTTATATGATACTTGGGAGCGATTTAAGGAATTGCTTCGCCGTTGTCCGCATCATGCAATCCCCGATTGGTTGCAAGTGCAAACCTTCTATAATGGCCTCAATCAACAAACGAGGCAACATATTGATGCCGCCGTTGATGGAACGTTAAACAACAAGACACTGGCGGCCGCCGAAGAACTTATAGAAGGTATGGCCATGAATACGTATCAATGGAGTACACCCCGGTCTCATCCACCTAAACCGGTTGGGATGTATGAAATCGATACGGTTTCAAGTTTATCTCTCCAGGTTGAGAAACTACAAAAACAGATGAACGAGATGTCTGCTTCCTCGTCTACATCTACCTGTGAGCCCCAATATTGCGAGCCTTCTACTATTGCCGAGCATGTGGATTACATGGGTAATCCGAATCGGCCACCTTATAATCCGGGTAATAATTTTATTAATACCTATCACCCGGGTATAAGGAATCACCCCAACTTCTCTTGGAGTAATCCGGGTAATGCGGTGCGCCCACCGAACACGATTCCACCCAGCTATTTTCCACCGCAAGCTCCAAAATCTCTCAATCTCGATGAGTTGTTCACCAAGTATACAACTACAAATGATGCCAACTTCCGGAATCTCACCGGATCTCTTCGTAGTTTGGAGACACAAATTGGGCAAATCGCTAAAATGCTCTCTGAACGCCAACAAGGAGCGCTCCCGGGCAATACAGAGCCCAAACCAAAGGAGCAAGCCAAAGCCATCACTCTACAGAGCGGGAAGGAGGTAACCACTTCTCCAATTCCGGTTGATACTTCTCCAATTCCGGTTGATACGGAGGTAAAAATTTCTTCATCTTCTCCTCCGCTTAAGCCTTCTATTTCTAATAAACCAAAAGCTTATCAACCACCTCTTCCCTACCCGTCTAGAATGCAAAAAGACCGGGTGGATGAGCATCACGGTAAATTTTTAGACATGTTTAAACAAATTCAAATAAATTTACCGTTTTGTGAAATAATAGCGCAAATGCCAAAATATGCCAAGTACCTCAAGGTTCTTTTATCCAATAAAAAGAAACTTGAGGATATCTCCACGGTTCAGTTGAACGCGAAGTGTTCGGCAGTTTTACTTAATAAATTACCTAAGAAATTACCCGATCTGGGTAGTTTCTCAATTCCTTGTTTGTTTGGTGATTTATTAGTAAAACGTGTGTTAGCCGATCTAGGCGCCTCAATTAATTTGATGCCTTATTCCTTAGTTAAGAAATTGGGATTAGGGGAACCTAAGCCCACAAGAATGAGCATTCAATTGGCGGATCGGTCTGTCAAGCTCCCTATGGGGATCATAGAGGATGTGCTTGTCAAAGTTGATAAATTTATCTTTCCGGTACATTTCGTCATCTTTGACATCGAAGAGGACACCGAGGTACCACTCATTCTCGGTGGCCCTTTTCTTACCACCTCGCGCGTAATTATAGACGTTAGTAATGGTAAACTTCTCCTTAGAGTCGGAGATAAAGAAGTTACCTTTACTATTGACTCGTCTATGAAAAACTCGCTCTCAAATGACGACTCATGTTATATGTGGAGGCTTCTCCTGAAGAAGACTCTTTTCCTTTTTCTGAAAATTTTTTATGTTCGATGTATCATGATGCCGATTTTGAAAATTTAGATTTAATTGCTCATGAAAATAGTGATCATCTCTCGATCACTCACGCGCCTATTTTCGAACTTTTAGAAGTTGGTCGTGATCGTTTTAAAACTTCTTATGATGAACCTCCCGCGCTAGAACTAAAACAATTGCCTGATCATTTAGAGTATTTATTTTTAGCGGAGGATTAAAAACTTCCGGTTATTGTGTCGGCCTACTTGACCGATGATGAAAAAATTAAATTATCTAATACTTTAAAACTTCATCGCCGCGCAATTGCGTTGAAGAACACGGATTTGAGAGGAATTAGTCCCTCCTTTTGCACCCACAAAATTTTATTGGAAGAACACGCTCACAAAACCATTCAACCTCAACGCCAGCTAAATCCTAACATGAAGGAGGTAGTTAAGGCCGAGGTAATAAAATTATTAGATGCGGGTATCATCTATCCGATTTCGGATAGCTTTAGGGTGAGTCTGATCCAAGTGGTACCCAAGAAAGGATGGTTAACGGTAGTGCCTAATGATAAAAATGAGTTAATCCCAACTCGAACCGTTACCGGATGGCTGGTGTGCATCGACTACCGTAAATTAAATGATGCAACCCGTAAGGATCATTTTCCTTTCCCGTTCATTGACCAAATCCTTGAACGGCTATCCAGGCACTCATTTTATTATTTTCTTGATGGTCTCTCGGGATATTTTCAAATCCCAATCGCTCCCGAGGACCAAGAGAAAACAACCTTCACTTGTCCGTTTGGCACCTTCGTCTATCGAAGGATGCCTTTTGGTTTGTGCAATGTGTCGGCAACCTTCCAAAGGTGTATGCTAGCAATCTTTGATGAACTAGTGGAGGATATCATGGAGGTCTTCATGGACGATTTCTCCATTTTTGGAGATTCGGATGATTTACGTTTGGCAAACCTTTCCCGTGTACTCCAAAGATGTGAGGACACGAACCTAGTTTTGAACTGGGAGAAGTGCCATTTTATGGTACGGGAGGGTTTGCTCTTAGGCCAAAAAATTTATAGTAAGGGATAGAGGTAGATAAAGCTAAAATTGAAACTATAGAAAGCTACCTCCCCCTTCAAATGTAAAGGCCGTTCGTAGTTTTTTGGGACATGCCAGTTTCTATCGCCGGTTTTTTAAAGATTTTTCTAAAATAACTAAGCCTCTTACACACTTGTTAGAAAAAGATGAGCCATTTATTTTTGATGAAAATTGTTTGCGTGCTTTTCCTCTTATTAAAGAAAATTTGATTAACGCTCCTATCATGATCCCTCCCAATTGGGAACTTTCGTATGAGATAATGTGCGACGCTAGTTGTTTTGTCGTCAGTGCGGTCTTAGGACAACGCATAAATAAAAATTTTCATCCTATATATTATGCAAGAAAAACATTAACTGCCGCACAGGAAAATTACACGACCACTGAAAAAGAATTATTAGCCGTAATTTTCGCATTTGATAAATTTCGCTCATATCTCACCTTGTCCAAGATTATCGTTTTTACTGATCATTCGGCTTTGAGATATTTACTAACAAAAATAGATGCAAAGCCGCGATTGATTAGATGGATCTTACTACTCCAAGAATTTAACTTGGAGATTCGCGACAAGAGAGGAGCGGAGAACTTGGCGGCTAATCATCTTTCGCGGTTGGAGAACCCAAATTTGGGGGAGCTCATAGAGGAGGACATTGACAACACTTTCCCCGAGGAGCGCCTTCTCGCCATTCATAAGGTAATTTCTCTCCTCACTCCTTGGTTCGCCAATTTCGCAAACTATCTTGTTGCGAGATTCCTCCTGAATTGCTTTTCTTATCAAGAAAAGAAGAAATTCTTTTCTGATTTGAAAAATTATCTTTGGGAGGATCTCTTTCTTTTTCGTGTTTGCGCGGACCAAGTAGTGCGGAGGTGTGTTTCTCATGAGGAAGGCCCCCAAATTCTAAAGCATTGCCATGAGGGACCCGCCGGTGGGCATTATAAAGCTAATCGGATGGCTCTGAAGGTACTTGAAGCAGGCTTCTATTGGTCAAGCATCTTCAAGGATGCTCATGCCTTTGTAAGTCGTTCTGAACAATGCCAACGCTTAGGTAATATTTCCCGTCGTGATGAAATGCCATTAAATTCTTTTTTAGAAATAGAAATTTTTGATTTATTGGGGATCGACTTTGTTGGCCGCTACCAACGTCCTATGGAAATAAATATATTTTGGTAGCGGTCGATTACGTGTCACAGCGGGCGGAAGCGCAAGCCCTTCCCACTAATGACGCCCGAGTCGTGACCCGATTTCTTAAAAAACTATTTTCACGATTTGGAGCACCGCGGGCAATAGTTAGTGATAGGGGCACCCACTTTTGTAACGCACAATTCTCAAAGGTTTTATCTAAATACGGCATTACACATAGGTTGGCCACCCCCTATCACCCTAAAACAAGTGGCCAGGTGGAAGTAGTTAACCGTGAAATCAGACGTATTTTAGAGAAAACGGTTTCTACTAATAGGAAGGATTGGTCAGTCAAGCTTGATGATGCTCTATGGGCTTATCAGACCGCGTACAAAACCACCATTGGTTGTACGTCGTATCGATTGGTCTATGGGAAAGCATGTCATTTATCGGTTGAGATTGAACATCGTGCCTTTTGGGCACTTAAATTTCTAAATCTTGATGAAAATTTGTCCTCCGAGCTCCGTAAATTCCAACTTAACGAGCTCGATGAGTGGCGCTCCCTCGCTTATGAGAATAACAAACTCTATAAGGAGCGCATCAAATTTTATCATGATAGAAAAATTAAGCACCCAAAGGACTTCCAATCGGGGGACCAAGTCCTTCTTTATAACTCGCGCTTGCGCTTATTTTCTTGTAAGCTTAAGTCCCGTTGGTCCGGCTCCTTTATCGTAAAGGAGGTTTGGCCCTACGGGACGGTGCTTATTTTGCACCCGAAAGGAGGCAAATTTAAAGTAAATGGGCACCGGCTAAAATTATTTATTTCCAGTGATAATATTAACGCACAAGTGGACAACATAATGTTGTCAAACTCATAGTAAGCGCGCATCACTATGGTCGAGCTCACCGACCATAAACAAAGCGCTCGTGGGAGGCATCCCATGGTTATCCGTTCTTTTTATTTTTTTAAATTTTCTTGATGAGTTTTCACAGGATTGAAGGGCTTCGATGCATGACAATTGGTCGAGGACGAACGTCAAGTCTATGTCATTCTTCAAGTCGGTAACTTCTATTTTATTCAAGTTTATTTGACTCTTTAAAAAGAAAAAAATAGCAAAAAATAATAATAATAAAAATAAAAATAAAAAAAAACAAAAGAAGAAAAAAAAATTGCATACACGCCCCTGTCAACGACGTGTCTTGCCTTTATCACGAAACCCGCAGATGGTTTCGTGCGTAGTCTGACAACTCGTCTTTCGGGCATGACACGGGCGTGACCAAAGTTGGTCATGGGCGTGTCATACCCGTGTCGCAGGTATCCGAGGTGTTGACCAGGCCTGCCTCGGATTCCCAGCGTCGTGTTCAATTTGGTCGTCACGCTCCCGAGTCATGGGCATGACCCTGGGGCATGACAGCGGAATCTGAGGCCAGCTCCTCGGGTTCCCGCGTGCCTTTCTTGGATACCTCTTACACGCCTAGCGGCACGGCCGTGACTCTGGGAGTCACGGGCGTGCCTCTGGGGCATGTCTCACGCATCCGAGGCAGGAAGCCTCAGTTCTGTCAGGCTTTGACCCGTGCTTGTCATGCCCCTTGTCACGAGAGTGATAGGGGGGCGTGACCCAGCCAGAAAATCCTATAAATAGAACTTCTCCCCCTCTCATTCCTCCACACCATCCAACCTTCCTCTCTTCCCTTAGCCACCCCGAGAACCCATTTTCCTCTCTTTATCCTTCCACTATGCCTCGCCACCACCCTCGCTCCACCGCTTCCTCCTCCGAGCACCCCGCGGATGCCGTCGTGGCGGAATCCATGCTGCTCTTTGAAAACCAAACGCAGCAAGAGCGCAGCAATCGCCTACGTGCCAAACCCATTGGCATCTTCTGCATCTTAGATTAGGCGATCCTCGCCACCTTCAGAGCAGCGGATTTGGTGCAAGAATTTCTCTCCACTCCTGGATGGAGTTCCTTTTTTTCCATTTCCGAGCATGCCTTCCTTGATCTCACCATCGAGTTCTTGGCATCATTCGAGTTTCGTTGGGCGGCGAGTGACGATTTCATTATCTTTCGCATGGGTGGGGTGATGCATCAGCTCACCATCCGCCAACTCAATGTCGCCATGGGCTTTTGCTCGGAGGCCTTCTCCCAATCTCCCGCCTACATCTGTCTCCTTACTGATTTCCCTCCCGATGTCAACCTTCTCACCTTTTGGGAGGAACTCAATAATGACACCGCACCCTACACACCCAAGAAATCCAAAGGCAGCCACCTCATTTCCCCCGCCTTACTCATTCTCCACAACCTCCTTACCTTTACTCTTTCTGCTCGCGGCGATAGCCATGGCATGGTAACTCGGGTAGATTGACTATATTTATATAGTATGTTTTACCGGGTTCAGCTAAACATTGGTTATATACTCGCAATTTTCTTTCGGTACCAAGCCGAAAATGTGAGGTTGGGAGCGGTGCACGGCGGGAACTTCATCACTTTTCAAGCCAATTAGATCGGCCTTTGGGATACTCTTCCACGACTGAGCTGCGTCTAGATGCCGCAAGTCATCCAGTTCCAGCCCTTTAGGCCCTCGGCCTAGCGCGACGATGTGATGGAGAGTTTGAGGCTAATCCCCCCCCCCCCCCCCCCACCCCCCCACCCCCCACCCCCGCGGTCGGTGGCGGGGATCTTGATGTAGATTTCGGTGTCGGTCCTAGTGGCACTATTCACTCTTCCCCCATTCCACCACCATCGCAGGATCCTTCTTCAGAGTCCGGTCCTCAAAACTATTGGGATCTCCAATTTGGGTTGATTCACACTCGCCTAAATCAGATGGAGACCAATTTTGGCAACCGTTTTACTACTTTTGATGCCTGTTTTACCACGCTGCAGCAGAGCCACACTTCTTCCATGGCGACTATTACACGTGAGTTTGCAACTCTGCGCACTCATTATCCGCCTCGGGGGGATGATAGCAATGAGGATTAGTTCTTGTCTTCGGGTTGTGGTTGGCTGCATTGTATCTTTTCTTTGTATCGTTTCTTTCAGTTCTCATGTATCTTTTCTTTTATTAAAAATAAAAATAAAAAAATCAATAAATTAAAATTATGTTTTACTTCAGTCTTGTCTTCCAGGTATATTTTGGTGCTGATTAGACCGCGTCAGCGAAGTCTCCTATCTTTTTATTTATTTTTTCATTGGGGACAATGTATTGTTTAAGTATGGGGGGATATTTCTCAAGCAAAACATACAAAAAAATCATAAAAATTTTCCAAAAAAAACATAAAACAAGTTTCAATTTTTTTTAAATACAAAAAAAATTTTAACAAATATATATATATATATATATATATATATATATATATATATATATATATATATATATATATATATATATATATATATATATATATATATATATATTCGGGTTAATTTTAAAATTAGAGAAATCTTTATTTCTATATTTATTCACATGCGAAATCCTTAGTATTCAACTTTTACATAAGTTTAGAAGATTTTTGATGCTTTAATTGAATTTTGAATTTTGGAGTAGAACTGTTGGTCATGTTGTGTTTATAGTCAAGTGCACATGTTAGTAGAATTTAAGTAGAATTAAACATTCAGCATACAATTAGATTCTTTTTTTTTCTAAATGCGCAGATATAGTTTATTTTACTTCTACTTTGAAACCGGTAAAATCTAAGAATAGTTTAGGGGAGTGTGTAGAAGTTTACTAGAGAGATATTTCGCGGATCAAGAAAGAGGTATTCTTTCTCAATGTCTAGAACTTGCCCTCTAGCTATTCTCAAGACTTTGCATAGGTTAAACTCATTAGCATAAATATTATTTTGGCCCTTCTTTTGACAAGTTTGAGCCTTTGCACCCTTACCTAACATTTTATCTTTGCTACGCCAATTTGAGCCTATACCCTTCCTTTTGTTGTAGCTCCACCAACACTTTACCAAAACCTAAAAAGCATCCTAATTACACACATATGACCGAGCTTGACATTATATATACAAAACCGGTTTATAAGTGATTAGGATCCATTTTATTATGGTGGCTAATTGAAAAAAGAGTTGTTTAATTTTTCATTCCTCCTCTAAAAAAAGAAAAAAAATGATGGAAATAAATAGAGGAAGTTGAAAAACATTTTTTCAACATGAAACAAAGGAATTTAGGAGTTGGCGGAGTTTTTCAATTTATTTCTTTTGTGCAAAATCTCATTAGGTTTTGGTGTGTTTACCCATCGTTTTAATCTTTGATTTTCCAAACCAAAAACCCAAACCTACATTCCAACCTAGTTAAGCCCTACTGATTTGTGCTCAGAAGTTAAACTAGTGCCGTGGCGAGAGTGTGAAAAGGCAAGCGTATGGCCATCGACATTGATGGATTTCTTTGGAGGGTATCCCGATCTTCGATTTGTGCAATGTTATCTTAGTAAGCATGCTACTTTCCCCCTAAATGTGATTTTAAGATTTACCGGGTTTTCATTTTCGAAGTAAAATAATAAGTGAAAACACATTTTAGAAAATTAAAAACTAATTTGTATGCTGAGTAGGTTTTTTTACAAAAATAACTACGTGCATAGGCATAAGACTTTGCATTCTACTCCTTAGGTTCAATTTTCGTTTCTAGCATTAAACTTTTTCCACTCTCCATGAAAAGTTGTTTGCTCGGGACGAGCAAACGAGTAAGTATGGGGGTATTTGATAACTATATATTTTTTCCATATTTTTATATAACTTTTATTTAATAATTAATTAGTTTATAAATACATTTTATAATTTTACTATCTAATTTCCTTAATTTCTCATTTTAAGGTCAATCTGGGCAGCAAATCTCCATTTGGAGTTTACAGGATTAATCAGGAGACAAAGCTGGACAAAGCCGAAAAAATTGCAAAGTACACGCCCAGGACACGGGCGTGACACCCAGACGTGACCCCGGCGCATGTTCCAGAACTCACTGCCACGTCATTTTAAAAATACACGCCCAATGGACACGGGCATGACCATGCTAACATGGGCATGTTCTCCAGGCATGACACGGTGATGATGATCCAGAACTCCAATCCGCGTTGGATTAAAGTTACACCCCCTGACACGGGCGTGACATATTGGTCACGGGCGTGACTTCTAGCCGTGACATCCCAGCATGCCGAATTAAAGCTGCAGTTTCAAGATCTGGCGGTTCCATCTTGACATGGCCTGGTCACGGGCGTGCCCAGGGGGCGTGACGCCTCCATCAACTGCAATTTACTCCCGCAATTTTCAGTTTCCCGCCGTTTTCCAGAAACAGCCTTGACAAGCCCTAGGTCACGGGCGTGACCTAGGGGCGTGACCCGTCAGTTAACAAATTTTGGAGGTTTCTTCTCCAACATTCCCGGGGTTTCAAGACGATGGTTCTGAGCCTGACACTCCCAATGTCACGGGCGTTACTAAGGGCGTGACCAACCAGAAAATTCTCCTATAAATTCCAGACAACTTCAGAAGCTTGGGGGTCGAATTTTGGGAGTTGAAGTCTTGTAATTTGCTTTTCTAAATTGTTGTATTTTCCATTTCTTAGCTTAGTTTTGCTTAAGTTTCAATTCAAGTTGCGTTTTATTTTCATTATGTCTTCCCCTATCTTAACTTGTATTCTCCCAATGGTGATGAGTAGCTATTCATTAATCACTTGGTTATGATGAAGCTTGGAATAAAATAAACTCTTCCTTTTTTTATCAAATGTCTTGTTCTTAATCTTGCTCACTTATGATTTATCTTTGATTTATTTTTTGTTGAATTCATATTTTGCGGATATGATTTTCAATCAAAGATCTGTATCCTAAATGACCGAGAGGTTGCAGATACAAGGAGATCACTCAAAGATAGAAGGAGTTGCATGCACTCCTCGAGAGAGGACGACATAAATCCTCTGGATTGGAGTCAAATCCAATAGCGTGGTTTACCGCCTAAAGCAAGCTTAGGGGTTTCGACTGGCCGAGAGGTCTTAATTGATCGACCTAAGGTTAGTCAAAAGCATGAGCTCGAGAGAGACGCTTTTGTACTTTGGAACCTCCACGGTCGAGTGAGTAATTTTAGAGCTCGCATTGCTTTATTTTCAAGAAGGTTTATTTTAGTCCAAGTGGATTCTAGATCAAGTGTCAGCTTCCCTAAAATCCAACTTCTCTTTCTTAGTATAACGTTTCCTTTTCGTTTCAGACAAAACCCAACTCTCCGTCCGATAAGATAATAGCTCTTTCTTGTGAGTACAAGTACTCGACAAGCCTCGAGTCGATATACGACACTTGATTTTATACTCCAAACGATAGGTATAGTTGCCTCATCGATTGGAAACACGCATTAGCGTGGAGAAAATAATCATCAAACCCCCATCTTTCAATTGGTATCAGAGCTGGTTCCTTTGGTTGTACAAGTCAACCCTTGAACCAAAAGATCCTTTATTATATCTAATCTTAGTTTTATTTATTACATAGCATGGCACAGAACAAAGACTATGCAAGCACCAGACCTCCAGTCTGCAATTTGAATAAATTTGCAATCTGGAAGGCAAGAATCAGGTTGTATATGAATTCCATTGATGAGGACATCTATAATTTTATTTTTGGTAGGTCATCCTCAATCAACAGATGCTACTACATCTACTTCAACATCAAGCACACATGTTGTTCCACCTCCTGAGTGGACAGATGCTCAGAAAAAGGCTAAGATTGTAGATGCAAAGGCCATGAATATACTGGCTCAGACTATGTCAGATGACATATTCCAAAATGTGGCTGAATGCACTTCTGCAAAAGCAATCTGGGACTCTCTAAACTAGAGGGTTGCTAGCTCAGCTAATGAAAGAAAGGATAGAATATCAACTCTCATCTCCTAGTATGAGAACTTCAAGAAGGAAGAGACAGAGTCTGTTGGTGACATATACAACAGATTAACTGCAATCATCAATGAGTTGAAGACCTTGGATAAAGACATCTCTCTCACTGAGATCAATGACAAGATCCTCAGGTACTTCCCAAGCTCATGGTATTCCAGGATATGGCCAATTAAGGAGGCCAGAAGTTTGAATGAGATTTCCACAGAATCTCTCCTAGGTAAGCTCAAATCTTATGAGCAGTTGATCAAGTCCAGAGAGACTGCAGAGCAAAGGACTCCTACACCAGCAAGAAAGGAGCAGAATATAACTTTTAATGCTGCTGAAGAAACTGAAGCTCCAATATCAAATGAAGAACTCCTGAGTCTCTTAGCCAAGATATTCTACAAAATGGCAAAGAAGGACTTTAGGAGAAAGTCATCTAGGCATGATGACAAACCCAGGTATGATAAAACTCCCACTAAGGAAATTGTGTGTTTTGGGTGTAGGAAGCCAGGACATTTCATCTCAGAATATCTTGAGAATCAAAAGAAGGAAAGAAGAAGAGAGAGGGACTCCAGTAAGCAGCACTACAGCATGCCTTCCTCCAACAAGCATAAAAAGAAGGAGAAGGGCTTTATTGCTGAAACCTGGAGTGATACAGAAGAAGAATTCACATCCTCTAGCTCCAGTGAAGAGGAATAAGAAGCTAAGGCAAGCGAAGTTTGTCTCATGGCTATCAATGCCTCTTGCAGCCAATCTGATGCTGAAGAACAAGCAGAACATTCAGATGATGCAGAATCTGAATCAGAAGCTGATCAGGTATTATCATATTTTGATCATAATTTTGATAATTTTAAAACTGAATTTAAATCCTTATGTATAGATTTAATAAACTCTGAAAAAGAAATCAAAATGCTTAGGGAAAAGTTATCTGAACATGAAAACTATATTTCTGAAAACATTAAATTAAAAGATGAATTAACATTAGCTCAAGAACAAATAATATCATTAAAATCTGAATTAGCTGAGGCTAGGAAACTTGAAGAATCCCTAAATGGTAGAAGCATCAAGTTGATGGACATCACAAGCACAGTTAATGCCAGAATTAATGGCAAGCTGGGCTTAGGTGCTACATCAAGCCAACCCCCACTAATTCAGAAAAATATATTGACAACACCTATAAAATTTGTCTCTGAAAAAGGAAAATAAAAGATAGACAATGATAAAAATGTTAAACAGACAGGACCAAAACATAAGAATAAGAAAAGAAAAAGAAAAAGAAAATCCTAACTATAACAATGTTCAACAGATTTCATTGAACGTAGAACGATGAAATGTGTACAGTTCGTCGAACTCCAGTCGACGAACTCCGAACATAAATTTCTATTATAATAATTCATTGAACTATGATCAACGAAAATAGTATGGTTCGTCGAACCGAGATCAACAATTTTGGGGCCCACAGAATGGATATTCTCATTCTCTGAGTGGAATTCGAAGAACTCACCCCCATTCGTCGAACTCAGATCGATGAACTCACTTAAATTCATCGAACCCAGTTCAACTTAACAGAAATTTTGATTCTTTCAAAACTTATAACCAACTAAGATCTTACTATAATCTATTTAATCAATGAATTATTCCACCTAGGAGATATCATCCTTTAGGTTACAAATGTCAACCTGAATATTCTTATATCTCTAGTTTCAGTTATGTGAAGAAAGAAGGACCCAAGGTAACCCGGGTCAAAAACAGCTAATCTGTTTTATTGTAGGTGAAAGACTATCCTACCACAGAGCAATAGTGGTACCTGGATAGTAGCTGTTCTAAACATATGACTGGAAACCAGGCCAACCTAACTCATTACAAGTCAAAGCTAGGACCCAAAGTAATATTTGGTGACTCCAATTGTGGCCAGACTCAAGGCTATGGAAAAGTCAAGATTGGAGCTATCACCTTCAGGAAGGTAGCCTATATAAGTGGACTGAAGCACAACCTTATCTCCATAAGTCAATTATGTGATGAAAGGTTTCAGGTATCATTTACTAAAACCTCATGCATTATTACTTCTTTAGATAACCATGTAGTTTTGACAGGCACAAGAGTAGGAATACTTATATAGTTAATTTTAATTCTGCCAAAACAGAAATATGTTTGTTTAATTCAACTAGCAATAATAATGACCTTTGGCATAGGAGATTAGGTCATGTAAACGTGAAAAACATTGCCAAATTATCTAGGGACAACCTTGTTAGAGAATTGCCTTCTTCCCCTACAAGAAGGAAAGTCTCTGCAAGGCTTATCAATTAGGCAAGCAAACTAAAAGTAGTTTTAAATCATTAAATAAAAGTGACTCACCTAGATCATTGTATTTGCTACATATGGACCTTTTTGGCCCTATTGTTGTACAAAGTCTAGGAGGGAAATCTTATTCTTTAGTGATTGTTGATGACTTCTCTAGATTCACTTGGGTATTCTTTCTGAGATCTAAGTCTGATAACTTCAAGGTTCTTACAGATTTTCTCAAGAACATACAGATTGAGTACTCTACTCCAGTTGCATTGATCAGAAGTGATCATGGTACTGAGTTTGAGTCTCTTCTTATGCAAGGGTTCTGTGAGAAGGAAGGTATCAGACACTACTTCTCAGCTCCTAGAATACTTCAACAAAATGGGGTTGTTAAAAGGAAGAATAGAACCCTAATTGAATCAGCAGGCACATTACTTGCAGATGCTCATTTGCCCCTATCCTTTTGGGCAGAGGCTGTGAGCACAGCAAATTATGTACTGAACAGAAGTCTTATACACAAGCTTAAGAATAAGATTCCTTATGAGCTACTTAAAGGAAAGAAACCTAAAGTAGACTATTTCAAAATAATTGGTAGTTTATGCTATATTCACAAAAACAATAAGGAACACATTAGAAAATTTGAAGCCAAGGCTGAAATGAGAATTTTTCTTGGATATTCCCAAGTAAGCAAGGCTTATAGGGTGTTTAATAAATCAACCTTGAAAATTGAAGAATCTATCCATGTTTCTTTTGATGAAACTAATATGTTTTACAAGAAGAAGATTCCTTCTACCAGTAATTATTTGTAGGAACCAAACTTGTGTGAGAAGCTAAATGAACTGACCCTCACCAATGAGGTAGTTATTCATCCCTCTCCACAAATTGCTGAAGACAATGAAGCTAAAGATAATGAAAATGAAGACACTGAAAACAGTGAAGAACCTCCAACAGATAATATAATTCCATAAGAGGAATTTATTCACCAAGCTGTTGCACAACTAACTCCACCTACTGAATTTGTCACACTTAGAGATCACCCTGTATCTCAAGTGATTGGAGACATTTCAGTTGGTGGGCAGACAAGGCATCAACTCAACCAAGACTTGATGCATGCCTGCTTCATATCTCAAATTGAGCCCCAATCCATTAAAGATGCAGAGCAAGATCCCCACTGGATTGTTGCAATGCAAGAGGAGCTCAACCAATTTGAGAGATGCAGAGTATGAGATTTAGTTCCAAGACCCAAAGACTACCCATTCATTGGAACTAAATGGGTATATAGGAACAAGCCTGATGCCCAAGGTATCATAATAAAGAACAAAGCAAGGCTGGTTACTCAAGGCTATAGGCAAGAGGAAGGTATTGATTATGACCAGACTTTTGCACCTGTTGCAAGGTTGGAAGCAATCAGAATTTTTCTTGCATATGCTACATACAAGAAATTCAAGGTTTATCAAATGGATGTCAAGAGTGCATTTTTGAATGGAGAACTTAAAGAAGAGGTTTATCTTGAACAACCTCTAGATTTTATATCTCCTACCAATCCCTCTTATGTTTTTAAACTACATAAAGCTCTTGTTGGGTATTGTATCCACAACGTACCTGATTTGAAGAAGCCCCTGAACAAGCTAAGGTAAATAGACAATGTATTTGATGAAATCTTTTAAGTTGTGCTTGCAGTTATTCCACGCTAAGTACGCACCAATGTCAGGGTGCAGTAGGTCAATATACATGGGTCTGCGCGACGTAATCCCTCGTTGAGCAGATCAGTGTGTTGGCCTACGTGTACTCTCTCTATTGGAGTGTACTTATTTTCAAGTACAGGGCTGTGATAATGCAAGAGCAGACAAGGAGCAAGGATGGGTCAAAGGGCAGCTCATGGGTGGAAAGATGAAAAATCATCTAAGTAATAATCGAAGTGATTCTCGCCGATTCGGCGAGAATCACTAGTGATTCTCGCCGAATCGTCGAGAATCACTGGCTGATTCGCGCCGTCTCTATCCGGCTAAATCAGAGCGTGCAAATCTGTCGCTAAGTCGAAATCGTCGAGAATCACTGGCTGATTCTCGCCGAATCCTTGATTGATGATCGTCAAGCTCAATTGGCATAATTCCTTCGACAAGAATGACCTTCGATTCTCACCGAATCGACGAGAACACCTTCGATTCTCGCCGATTTTGCCTTAGGCGAATTTTTGAAGCAGGCTGGACCGGATCAAATGTTAAGGCGCTGTTTTGAACCGGTTTAGGGTTTCTTCTGGTGGGACCCACAATGGTCATAAAGAAGTATTCTACTGTATAAATACTCGCGTATTTTTGAACAGTCGATGAAGCGATTTGAATGAGGAAGAAGCCGAGCCACTGACGTGACCTAGATCGGAAATCCTTCTCCGCCGCCGTCGCCGCCGCTCGTGCAGTTGATCGCCGGTCTTTGATCGTGGTTTCTTCCAGATCTCCCGGCGACAGAAGCTCAGCCAAGCACAGCGTCTCACGCGTCTAACCAGAGATCCTTTGTCTCTTGATTCGTTGATCGGGAAAACTTTCCCCTTCCGAATCGATCGAGACGATCGATCCTAGTGTGACCGTTGGAAGATCTTGCTAGCTTTGCTGCAAAGATTGAATCTCCAAAGAACAGCCGCAGCACGCCGTTGTCGCCGCCGATCTCGAGAACCAAGCCGCCTCCCTTCTTGCCGTCGCCGGTTTCGGGGAGATTCTCTCCAAGTGAGATCTAGGGTTGTGGACTCTTCGTTGACTTCAAGAACATATCATCAAACGAAGAGGGACACCTTAGTCTCCATAAGTTGTTTGTATTTCTTATACAATCTATTTTCAATTTTGTTGTAAAGGAACGTTGGTTCCTAGTTGTAAGGGTTGGGTGCAACCCGTGTTGTGGGAGTGGTGACTCCTACGTGTGGAAGGGTTCCTTCCATTAGTGCAAGGATTGGATTTCAATCTTGTTGGTGAAGTGACCGAGTCATCCCTGGTTGGGAGATAGGTCGAAAGGGGAAAGTGGACGTACCCAAATCGGTGAACCACTATAATTTGCTTGTGTCCTTTTTGTGCTGTGTTGTTTTGTTTTCTTGTACAGGTACGATTTTAATTCCGCAAAAACGCTGCAAGACACCTATCCCCCCCCCATAGGTGAAGGTAGTTGACACTAAGTGGACTTTCAAGTGGTATCAAAGCGAGGTTCCTCATCAAAAAGGTTCACACCTTGAGTAGAATCCTGCCACCAGTGTCAAAAGCATGGAGCTGGATCATGGGATCTCTCCACTAAGACTTCCCACGTGCACAAAGGAGTATTATCCTGTCTGGAAGATGAGAGTGTCCTATCACTTGGATGCTATCGATCCTCGAGCATCTCTCATCTTGGAAGAGGGTCCATTCATTCCTATGAAGACCTCCGGCTCTGGAAAGGATATCCAAATTCCCAAGTGTATTACTGAGATGTCGGAGACTGAACTCTCATTATTTAATCTGGACAAGATAATTCGTCAGATCATCATGGATGTCTGGTCTGGACCTTCTCGATCTAGATTGGAAAAGTGTGGGACGGCCAACTCTATGTGGGTAACCATCTCAGATCTCATGGAGGGATCAGAGAAAGAAGGGATCTACTGTCAGCAAGAGGATGAAGCCTATGTGGGGGGTCCTCGCCTCTGAATATGAAGGCAAGGATCAATCGGACAGCATCAGGGCTCCGGTGTCCTTGTTAGAGACTGAAGAAGAAATTGAGGAAAGCAGTTCTGATGAAGCTGACACAACGGTCTCTGGCGATAGTAACAGTAACTCTGAAGAGCAGGTAACTTCTTCATCTTGCCCCTTTTCTCTTGAAGTTCCTGAAGACAGGAATTGTTACCCTTCAGAAAATTCTGATTCCCTGAAGAGAGCCCTTCAGAAAATCAACCTACTTGTTGAGGAGCAAGCTCAGGAGATTGCTCGGCTGAAGATCTTGTTGGTTCTCCAATTAGCATCCAACAAGGTTAAGGACTCTAAAATCTCAGATCTAGAGAGTAGTCTAGAGAATGAGAAAAGGATAGTATCCAACTTTTCCAAGGTTGATGCTATCAAGAGAAAGGAAGAAAATGGGTGGATCTCCCGAATTATCAATTCATGGAGAAATGGGGAAACGGTATTCAGACCCCCCACTCCAGGCAGGAAGAGTACTCATCATGCCTTCAGGTATGATCACAGGAACAACCATGGTCACTGCAAGGGTGATCTGCCCTCATGTGGAGACACACATAGTGCAAGGGCTGTCATGGCCACCCTTGAGAGAATACCTAAGGCTCATTCTGAACCCTTTGTATTCTCGGCCACTGCCCCAACTCGGCATGAATCTGCTGGTATCAGCTCTCAGTGCGCTTCTCACCACCCTAGGACACAGGAAAGGGAGGCTAGAAGTCATGCAATTAGTTCTCATGGGGCCTCTGGAAGGGTGCTGACTGAAAGGAAGGCACCACCTCCCAGGCCTCATGATGCTCGCTACATGCATTCCTTCCACCCTTCTAAGTGTCACGGTGGAAGAGGCAATTTTGTGAGCAGATCCGGCTCTATCCCATTTAGACCTAGGACCATGACTACCTCAGTCACTGGATCAGGTCAGAAACGGAGGTACAACATTCACACGTGTTGGTGTTGTGGCAAGGTGGGACACTTTGCCATAGACTGTTGGCACAACCCCTCTGTGTCAAGGGCAAGGGCTTATCCACCTCTTCTGGGCAGAGGTAGTCTTCCTGACAGGATTTCTGAGGGAAGGCATTCGAGTTTTTATGCTAATAAGAACCTAGGACCCAATACATATTGGGTTCCTAAGGTAAGGTAACACTCTTTTGCAGGGTAGTATAGGTTCCCGTAAATATGATGGGAACTCGACAGAAGATGTTTCAAGAATGAATTGGAACAAGTATCTGGAATAACAGAAGAATGTCCAAAGGCCACCAAAACTCCAATATGGTACTTGGACAGTGGATGCTCCCGGCATATGACTGGGACAAGAAGCCTGCTGCGTGATTACACTCCAGTCGAGAATGGACCCAAAGTCATCTTTGGGGGGTCAGATCGAGGAGTCACCAGAGGTTACGGTATGATTTCCAACGGTATAATTTCTATCACCGACGTGGCTTATGTTGAAGGGTTAAACCATAACCTGATCAGTGTAAGTCAGTTATGTGATAAAGGTTATGACGTTAAGTTCTGCAAGGATAAATGTCTGATAATATCATGTGCCTCTTCTGAGATGGTATTATCAGGCATTAGGAGCAGAAATATCTTCTGCTTAGATTTTCTTAGCTTAGATTCATCTACCCCCGTATGCCTAGTAGCAAAAGGCAGTGCATCTCTTTGTGAACAATGGCACAAGAGATTGGCACATATTAATTACAAGATAATTAATATGCTATTTTCCAAAGATTTAGTGAGGGATGCTCCCATTATTAAGTGTATCAAAGATAGTCCCTGTCCTGCATGCCAGATGGGCAAACAGACTCGGGCTACCTTTAAGGGCATCTCAGACAAAGACTCCTCCAGATGTCTTTATCTCCTGCACATGGACTTGTTTGGTCCAATGCAAGTTCATAGCTTAGGAGGGAAGTCTTATACGCTCGTGATTGTAGATGATCACTCTCGGTTTACCAGGGTGTTCTTTTTAAAACGCAAGTCTGATACGTTTGACATCTTCACCAGCTTTGTCAAGCAGATCTAGAACGAACTTAATTGCTCAGTGGTCAAAATCAGAAGTGACCATGGAACAGAGTTCGAGTCTGGTGCTATGACAGAGTTCTGTGAAGAACTTGGTATCTTTCATGAGTTTTCCTCCCCACGCACTCCTCAACAAAACGGAGTCGCGGAGAGGAGAAATAGAACACTCATTGAAGCCTGCACGACAATGTTGAATGACGCTTCACTCCCAGAATACTTCTGGGCTGAGGCGGTCAATACGGCTTGTCATGTTCAAAACCGGGCATTGATCAACAAAAGTCATCGTAAGACACCCTACGAACTACTGAAAGGCAGGAAACCAACCATGTCCGATTTGAGGATCTTTGGTTGCAGATGTTATGTACTGAATAATGGGAAGTACTCGCGTACTAAATTTGGTGAAAAATGCTTCGAAGGCATATTCATGGGCTATAGTACCCACAGTCGGACATATAGGGTCTTCAATAAGAAAACCCTAGTGGTAGAAGAATCAATTAATGTTGTATTTGATGAAGGAAGCTTGCTTAACAGCAATTCTTCCAGCGGTATTCTTGAAGATGCAGGTGCACAACTTGAACAGCTGAGTCTCGATGAGACCGCTAAAGATGAAACTCCTAAGTACGTCAAAGTTTTCACCTCAAAGTCAACTGGGAATGTTGAAGATCAAAATGGAGCAAATCTCTTAGAAGAAGGAGAAGCCCAAGAAGTAGTCGAAGCTCCAGACGCCAGACTTCTAGAGCTCCGGCACGTGAGGGAACATCCTAGAGATCAGACCATCGGAGATCCTCATGACGGTGTCAGAACTCGAAGAGGTACTATTAACGAGATTTTGCATCTTAGCTTCCTGTCATAGGTTGAGCCAAAGAAGTTCGACGAGGCGAACAAAGATGCGGCATAGATTTTGGCCATGCAAGATGAACTGCATCAATTCGAACGATGCAACGTTTGGACGCTGGTTCCCAGACCACAAAAGCAAAATGTGATTGGCACCAAGTGGATCTTCAGAAACAAACTGGATGAACATGGTATCATCATAAAGAACAAGGCCAGGCTGGTGGCTCAAGGTTACAGACAGGAGGAGGGGATTGACTTCGACCAGACCTTTGTACCAGTGGCAAGGCTCGAGGCAATCAGATTGTTCCTGGCGTATGCTTCGCACAAAGGATTCACAGTCTATCAAATGGATGTGAAATCAGCATTCTTGAACGGAGACCTGAAAGAGGAAGTGGAGTAGGGATGACAGGAATAGCACTTCCGGGACGTGTCAATTCCTCGGAAGAAGGCTTATCTCATGGAACAGCAAGAAACAGAATTGTGTAGCAACCTCCACAGCAGAGTCTGAGTACATCTCGGCAGGCAGCTGTTGCGCACAACTCCTATGGATCAGAAACCAGTTAGCCGACTACGACCTTCAGTTCAAGGAAGTACCAATGTACTGCGACTCCTCCAGTGCAATTGCAATTGCCAATAATCTGGTATCGCACAGCAAAACGAAGCATATTGAAGTGTGCTACCACTTCATTCGGGAGCACGTGGAGAACAAGGACATCTCTCTCTGTTATGTCCCCACGGAAAAGCAGATTGCAGATATTTTCACAAAGCCCTTAGACGAAGCCAAGTTTAGTCTTTTCAAAACTAAATTGGGGATGCTAAACTATGAGGAATGAAGACTACAGAAGCTCCAGGCTCATGCATCTAGGGGGAGCCTCTGCCAGGAACTCAAGTGTGAGCACAGGTGCAAGAACTGAGGGGGAGCAAGGGGTCAAATGCAACAGACCCAGATTTGCAGAAGCCGAAAAGGGGGAGATTACCCTCTCGGCTAAGGCTAAGGTGGCTCCAAGTTTGCTCTCAAGAAATTGGTATTGGTAATGAATCTCTCTCTCAACTCAATTTTAAGTTTATGATTTTCATTCCCATACGCTCTATTCACCTTAGCTTGTAGGGTTTAGGCTTCTTCAAATAGGGGGAGATTGTTGGGTATTGTATCCACAACGTACCTGATTTGAAGAAGCCCCTGAATAAGCTAAGGTAAATAGACAATGTATTTGATGAAATCTTTTAAGTTGTGCTTGCAGTTATTCCATGCTAAGTACACACCAATGTCAGGGTGCAGTAGGTCAATATACACGGGTCTGTGCGACGTAATCCCTCGTTGAGCAGATCAGTGTGTTGGCCTACGTGTACTCTCTCTATTGGAGTGTACTTATTTTCAAGTACAGGGCTGTGATAATGCAAGAGCAGACAAGGAGCAAGGATGGGTCAAAGGGCAGCTCATGGGTGGAAAGACGAAAAATCGTCTAAGTAATAATCGACGAGAATCACCAAGTGATTCTCGCCGATTCGGCGAGAATCACTAGTAATTCTCGCCGAATCATCGAGAATCACTGGCTGATTCTCGCCGTCTCTATCCGGCTAAATCAGAGCATGCAAATCTGTCGCTAAGTCAAAATCGTCGAGAATCACTGGCTGATTCTCCTTGAATCCTTTATTGATGATCGTCGAGCTCAATTGGCATAATTCCTTCGACGAGAATGACCTTCGATTCTCGCCGAATCGACGAGAATCACCTTCGATTCTCGCCGATTTTGCCTTAGGCGAATTTCTGAAGCACGCTGGACTGGATCAAATGTTAAGGCGCTGTTTTGAACCGGTTTTAGGGTTTCTTGTGGTGGGACCCACAACGGTCATAAAGAAGTATTCTACTGTATAAATACTCGTGTATTTTTGAACAGTCGATGAAGTGATTTGAAAGAGGAAGAAGCCGAGCCGCCGACGTGACCTAGATCGGAAATCCTTCTCCGCCGCCGTCGTCGCCGCTCGTGCAGTTGATCGCCGATCTTTGATCGTGGTTTCTTCCAGATCTCCCGACGACAGAAAATCAGCCAAGCACAGCGTCTCACGCGTCTAACCAGAGATCTTTTGTCTCTTGATTCGTTGATCGGGAAAACCTTCCCCTTCTGAATCGATCGAGATGATCGATCCTAGTGTGACCATTGGAAGATCTTGCTAGATTTGCTACGAAGATTGAATCTCCAAAGAACAGCCGCAGCACGCCGTTGTCGCCGCCGATCCCGAGAACCAAGCTGCCGCCCTTCTTGCCGCCGCCGGTTTCGGGGAGATTCTCTCCAAGTGAGATCTAGGGTTGTGGACTCTTCGTTGACTTCAAGAACACGTCATCGAATGAAGAGGGACACCTTAGTCTCCATAAGTTATTTGTATTTCTTATACAATCTATTTTCAATTTTGTTGTAAAGGAACGTTGGTTCCTAGTTATAAGTGTTGGGTGCAACCCATGTTGTGGGAGTAGTGACTCCTACGTGTGGAAGGGTTCCTTCCGTTAGTGCAAGGATTGGATTTCAATCCTGTTGGTGAAGTGACCGAGTCGTCCCTGGTTGGGAGATAGGTCGAAGGGGGAAAGTGGACGTACCCAAATCGGGGAACCACTATAATTTGCTTGTGTCCTTTCTGTGTTGTGTTGTTTTGTTTTCTTGTGCATGTACGATTTTAATTCCGCAAAAACGCTGCAAGACACCTATTCCCCCCCCCATAGGTGAAGGTAGTTGACACTAAGTGGACTTTCAGCTCTCTATGGTCTAAAGTAAGCTCCAAGAGCTTGGTATGAAACCTTAGCAAGCTTTATTTTAGAGCATAAATTTTCTAGAGGCATTGTAGATAGGATATTATTCACTAGACACCATAAGGATCAAATTTTGTTAGTACAAATTTATGTAGATGATATTATATTTGGGTCTACATATTTCAAACTATGCAAGAGGTTCTCTGACCTCATGCATTCAAAGTTTGAAATGAGTAGCATGGGTGAGCTCTCATACTTCCTTGGTCTCCAAGTGAAGCAGCTACCTGATGGCATCTTCATATCCCAGGCTAAGTATGCTAAGGAGCTTATTAAAAAGTTTGGGATGGTTGATGCCTCGGCAAAGAAAACACCCATGGCCACTAATGCTGTAATTGACTCTGATGAACATGGCAAGCCTGTTGATCAGAAACTATATAGGGGCATTATTGGGTCCCTATTATATCTTATAGCAAGCAGACCAGATATAATGTTTACTACATATCTTTGTGCTAGGTTCCAAGTGAACCCTAAAGAATCTCACCTTACTTTTTTAAAAAGGATTTTAAGATATATAAAGAGTTGTCCTAGTCTAGGACTCTGGTATCCAACTGAGTCAGAGTTTGAGTTAACTGGATACTCAGATGCTGACTTTGCTGGATGTAGGGTGGACAGGAAAAGTACCTCTGGGACATGCCAGTTCCTTGGTATGAGAGTAGTGTCTTGGTTTTGCAAGAAGCAGTCGTCTGTATCTACCTCAACTACTGAAGCAGAATACATAGTAGCAGGCAGTTATTGTTCTCAGATGTTGTGGATTCAGAACCAGCTCCTAGATTATGGGTTCAACTTAAATAATTCAACTCTACTTTGTGACAACGCAAGTGCAATTTCCATTACACAAAATCCAGTTCATCACAGTAGAACTAAGCATATAGACATTAGGCATCATTTCATTAGAGAGTGTGAGGACAAAAATAAAATTAAGCTTGTCTACATGTACACTGATTTGCAAAGAGCAGATATCTTCACCAAACCTTTGGATGAGAGGAATCATCTGTTCTTTATAAATCAGCTTGGCATGATCAATGGAGAGGCCTTAATTTAATTTTTGTCTGTGGTCAACGAATTTTTCAAAGTTCATCGAATATAAATCGACGAACTGTGAAGAGTTCTAGAGAAATTCGTCGAACGGAGATCGATGAACTCTCTATGAGTGAAGTTCTTTCGTCGAACGGAGATCGACGAATTTACTTCAAAAAACTTTCGTCGAACTGAGCTCGACGAAATGTTTTCACTTCTTTTGACTGAGATCGACAAACTCTTTTATCTATAAAATATTTCGTCGAACTGAGATCGAAGAATTTTACTTATTTCGTCGGACGGAGACTGCCGCTTCATATTCTGAAAACAATATATCTAGGTTTTCTTCGAGCTCCGTCTCACGCTTTCTGTTCCTTTGCACTTGATCTCTGTTTTTCTTGTCTAGGCGAAAACAATGGCGATTCCAGCGTGTACAACCCCGTATTCGCGAAGAGTGCACCCTAAATGAGGCGTGCTTAGTTTTTAAGCTTTTTGAGTATTTTGAATTCTCGGTGGCCAATTTTGGCTCTAGCTTGGAAATATACTAGTAGGGGGAGGAGGAATCGGCCTCCCCCAGCGGCCCCTTAGTTGGAGTGTGAGAGCAGCAGGTTGGTAGGCACCCGCCCGAGCCAATTGGGTGTGGAGGCGGGATCAACAGGCCCTCCCCCTCCCCCTTTTCCCCTCAGGCCGGCGAGACCAGCCCCGAGCCCGGCGGATAGGCCGGGAGAGACCAGCCCTCGGGCCGGCTCTCGCCCTGCCCCGCGGGCAGCCAGGCGAGACCATCCCCCAGGCCAGGTCTCGCCGAGCCCGGCGGATAGGCCGGGCGAGACTGGCCCTCGGGCCGGGTCTCGCCCCGCCCCGCGGGCATCCAGGCGAGACCGGCCCCCAGGTCAGGTCTCGCCGAGCCCGGCGGATAGGCCGGGCGAGACCGGCCCTCAGGCCGGGTCTCGCCCCGCCCCGCGAGCATCCAGGCGAGACCGGCCCCCAGGCCAGGTCTCGCCGAGCCTGGCTCCCAGGCCAGGTCTCGCCGAGCCCGGCGGATAGGCCGGGCGAGACCGGCCCTCGGGCCGGGTCTCGCCCTGCCCCGCGGGCATCCAGGCGAGACCGGCCCCCAGGTCAGGTCTCGCCGAGCCCGGCGGATAGGCCGGGCGAGACCGGCCCTCGGGCCGGGTCTCGCCCCGCCCCGCGGGCATCTAAGCGAGACCGGCCCCCACGCCGGGTCTCGCCGAGCCCGGCGGGTAGGCCGGGCGAGATCGGCCCTTGGGCCGGGTCTCGCCCCGTCCCGTAGGGTGGGTCCCCTTAGGTGGCGCGTTTTTCCTTCTCTACCCCCCCGGCGTGGCGGTTTCCTATTGGCCCGAGGCCTTTTGGCCGTAGGGGTATTTTGGTCATTTTTGGCCCAAGGGATTTGGAAAACTATAAATAGACCCCTTTGGGTGCCTTGGAGAGGATCGGTTTTCTTAGTTTTCTCCTCCCTTAGCTTCTTCTTGGTAGAGTTGAGAGAGCTCTTCGAGGCACCCTAGCTCGAGCATTGGCTAGGGAGGGGAAGTGCTCAGGTAGCCTTCCGGGTGTGAGGTGGGACCTCCGCGCTAGAGCCGAGGGTCTGTTTCTAGCTTCTTGATCCTTTGGTCCGTGACGTTCTCTTGAGTGTAGTAGGTGTGAGGTCACCCCTTTGTAGGGACCCCGAACTCCACAGAGACCAAGTTTTTGGTTTCAACACTTTGGTGCAGTGAGCGTGGAGAGTGACCAGCACAGAAGATCTCGGGAGAGTGTCATGACAGGAGGTCAAGGAGGTAGTGATGATCTCGGCGAGCTCCCCAGCTCAGGACCCTTTGTGGGAAGGCAAGAGTTCATGGCCTCCATCCAAGGCATCATGGAGATGCTGCGTAGCATTGCTCCTCAGGGTGGAAGCTCCACCCCGACCCCCCAGGAGTTAGCTCCCCCTCTCGACGAGCCGACTCCCAGGGGTCTAGGTGAGATGACCCTAGCGGGGAGAGAAGGAAGTGCACCAGGAAGAAGGCCAGGGAAGGAGAGGATGGGAGATGGGGTCGAGCGAGACCTCACCGGCCGGGAGTTGTTCTCTAGCCCGGCAAGTGCCAACCTCCCAAGAGAGCAGGCCGCGCGAGCAGAAGTGGCGAGACCACCCCTTAGGGGGTCACCCTTCAGCGAGCTGATCATCTCAGCTCCCGTTCCCGAGGGGTTCAGAGAGCCAGACATGGCTTACTACACCGGGAAGGATGACCCCGTTCAGCATCTGCAGTGGTTCGAGGATGCCGTCTCCATCAGGCCGATGATGGATGCCTTCAAGTGTCGCCTCTTTGCGATCACGTTGAAGGAGAAGGCAAGGGACTGGTTCCATCAACTCCCTCCAAGGTCGATCTATGGGTTCGAGGACTTGAGCCGGAGCTTTCAGCTTCGCTTCTCCACCTCCAAGAAGCGGAAGAGGAGTCCTGAGTCCATCTTCCTGATAAGGCAGGGGGCCGAAGAGTCGCGGGCCCGTTACGTAGACAGGTTCCAGGAAGAGATCCTGGAGCTCCAGGAGATGCCAGGGTATGCTCTCCAGATGGCCTTCACCGTTGGGCTGAAGGAGGGCTTCTTCAAGATGAGCTTGACCCGGAAGGCCCCCCTTTCCTTCGAGGAGCTGATGGAAAGGGCGGCAGAGGAGATTGCCATGGAGGCAGCCAACCCGGCATTTGTCAAGAGGTTGGAAAAGTTGACGGAGATGGAGTCAAAGGAGCAGGGTGGCTCAAGGCATCAGGAAGGAAGAAGGAGAGAGGAGCAGAGAGCTCAGGGGTTCCAAGGACAGGAGGGTCCGGAACCAGGCTGGAGGTAGCAGGGAGGACCTGCCCAAGGTCCAGGAAGAGCTCTCATCCAAGGAGGGGGGAACTTCCACGAGGGCTAAGGGAGGTTTAACTTCCAGAGGCAGGCCCCAAGGCAACTCTTACCCCCTCCGCAGCAAGCCTTGGCGATAGGAGGGGGAAGAGGTAACAGGAGAGAGCGTCCAGCCCGCCGAAAGTGGGGAGAAAGAGCTCTGCTCTACTGCGACTTCCACCAGGTGGAGGGGCACGCCACAGCTACCTGCCCCGAGTTCTTGGAGGTGAGGGGGGAGAGAGGCCCTACCCAGCTGCAGCCGCCGGTGCTGGTGGAAGAGGTTCTACCCAGAGAAGGGGGTGATGATATATGCGAGGACCGGGTCGACATGGGAACCCGAGGCGGTATAGGAGTGATCCACGGTGGAGTGGGGGTTGAGGCCACTCGGAAGGCAAGCCTCCATGTCATGTACCGAAGGAGCGTCGCCTCAACCTCCCAGACCCCGCCCCTAGAGGAAAAGATCACCTTCTCGGTGAAGGACCTACCGGATCATGAGGATCCGTTCTGTGATGCGCTGGTCATCCAGACAGCCATCGAAGGCTACACCGTCTCCCGGATCCTGGTTGACAACGGATGCTCCGTCAATGTCATTTTCAAGAAGGCGTTTGACGAGATGAAGGTGGAGCCAAGGAGGGTGTTCGCCTCGGACGGACCCCTGTTCGGATTATCAGGGGAGAGGAGGGAGGTCGAGGGTGGAGTGGGGCTCCAAGTAAAACTGGGAGGAGTCTCGAGGAACTGCCGGTTCGTCATTGTCGACGCTCCAAGCAGCTACAACGCCATCTTCGGGAGACCCCTCATCAGCGCCTTCCGTTGCGTGTCATCTTCGTTCCACCAATGCCTCAAGTTCAGCTCAGGAGGGATCCAAGTCAGAGTCAAGGGAGACTCCAGGATGGCAAGGCAGTGCTACGTCACGGCCGTCAACACCATCTCTTGGTTGGCCAAGGCAGAGGAGATGGAGAAGGTCATGGAGAGCCTGAGCAGGATGGAAGTGTTCGGCGAGGAGGAAGCGGATGACGACCACCGGGCTCAGACCCCCTGAGGAAGCCTCGCCCCGGCAGAGTCCTGTATGTATCTTATCTTGTAATGAGTCTAAACCCCGACCAACTGAGTCGGGGGGATCATGTAACAAATCTATTTTTCCCGTTTGAGGATGTAGGATTTGGTAAGGTTTGATTATGTATCCAAAGTCCTTTGCTCCGATGACGATTCCGCCGCCAGGCTCCCACTAGTTGGCTGGGTAGGTTGATCTCTCGTGGTAGCCCAAGTCCTTTGCTCCGATGAGGATTCCGCCGCCAGGCTCCCACTAGCTGGCTGGGTAGGTTGATCTCTCGTAGTAGCCCAAGTCCTTTGCTCCGATGACGATTCCGCCGCCAGGCTCCCACTAGCTGGCTGGGTAGGTTGATCTCTCGTGGTAGCCCAAGTCCTTTGCTCCGATGACGATTCCGCCGCCAGGCTCCCACTAGCTGGCTGGGTAGGTTGATCTCTCGTGGTAGCCCAAGTCCTTTGCTCCGATGACGATTCCGCCGCCAGGCTCCCACTAGCTGGCTGGGTAGGTTGATCTCTCGTGGTAGCCCAAGTCCTTTGCTCCGATGACGATTCCACCGCTAGGCTCCCACTAGCTGGCTGGGTAGGTTGATCTCTCGTGGTAGCCCAAGTCCTTTGCTCCGATGATGATTCCGCCGCCAGGCTCCCACTAGTTGGCTGGGTAGGTTGATCTCTCGTGGCAGCCCAAGTCCTTTGCTCCGATGACGATTCCGCCGCCAGGCTCCCACTAGCTGGCTGGGTAGGTTGATCTCTCGTGGTAGCCCAAGCCCTTTGCTCCGATGATGATTCCGCCGCCAGGCTCCCACTAGCTGGCTGGGTAGGTTGATCTCTCGTGGTAGCCCAAGTCCTTTGCTCCGATGACGATTCCGCCGCCAGGCTCCCACTAGCTGGCTGGGTAGGTTGATCTCTCGTGGTAGCCCAATCCCTTTGCTCCGATGACGATTCCGCCGCCAGGCTCCCACTAGCTGGCTGGGTAGGTTGATCTCTCGTGGTAGCCCAAGTCCTTTGCTCCGATGAGGATTCCGCCGCAAGGCTCCCACTAGCTGGCTGGGTAGGTTGATCTCTCGTGGTAGCCTAAGTCCTTTGCTCCGATGACGATTCCGCCGCCAGGCTCCCACTAGCTGGCTGAGTAGGTTGATCTCTCGTGGTAGCCCAAGTCCTTTGCTCCGATGACGATTCCGCCGCCAGGCTCCCACTAGCTGGCTGGGTAGGTTGATCTCTCATGGTAGCCCAAGTCCTTTGCTCCGATGATGATTCCGCCGCCAGGCTCCCACTAGCTGGCTGGGTAGGTTGATCTCTCGTGGTAGCCCAAGTCCTTTGCTCCGATGACGATTCCGCCGCCAGGCTCCCACTAGCTGGCTGGGTAGGTTGATCTCTCGTGGTAGCCCAAGTCCTTTGCTCCGATGATGATTCCGCCGCCAGGCTCCCACTAGCTGGCTGGGTAGGTTGATCTCTCGTGGTAGCCCAAGTCCTTTACTCCGATGATGATTCCGCCGCCAGGCTCCCACTAGCTGGCTGGGTAGGTTGATCTCTCGTAGTAGCCCAAGCCCTTTGCTCCGATGACGATTCCGCCGCCAGGCTCCCACTAGCTGGCTGGGTAGGTTGATCTCTCGTGGTAGACCAAGTCCTGTGCTCCGATGACGATTCCGCCGCCAGGCTCCCACTAGCTGGCTGGGTAGGTTGATCTCTCGTGGTAGCCCAAGTCCTTTGCTCCGATGACGATCCCGCCGCCAGGCTCCCACTAGCTGGCTGGGTAGGTTGATCTCTCGTGGTAGCCCAAGTCCTGTGCTCCGATGACGATTCCGCCGCCAGGCTCCCACTAGCTGGCTGGGTAGGTTGATCTCTCGTGGTAGCCCAAGTCCTTTGCTCCGATGACGATTCCGCCGCCAGGCTCCCACTAGCTGGCTGGGTAGGTTGATCTCTCGTGGTAGCTCAAGTCCTGTGCTCTGATGACGATTCCGCCGCCAGGCTCCCACTAGCTGACATGACAGGTTGATCTCTCGTGGTATCCCAAGTCCTTTGCTCTGATGATGATTCCGCGGCCAGGCTCCCACTAGCTGGCAGGGCAGGTTGATCTCTCGTGGAAGCTCAAGTTCCTTTGCTCCGATGACGATTCCGCCACCAGGCTCCCACTAGTTGGCTGGGTAGGTTGATCTCTCGTGGTAGCCCAAGCCCTTTGCTCCGAAACGGTTCCGTTGTCAGGCTCTTACTAGCTGACAGGGCCGGTGGTACCTCTCGTAGGAGCCCCAGTTCTCTTTGCTCCGAGACGGTCCCGCTGTCAGGCTCTTAGTAGCTGACAGGGCCGGTGGTACCTCTCGTATTAGCCCCAGTTCTCTTTGCTCCGAGGTGGTCCCGCTGCCAGGCTCCCACTAGCTGACAGGGCCGGTGGTACCTCTCGTGGAGAGTAAGTGTTTGCACCCTGAGACCGTCTCGTCACCCAGGCTCCCATTAGCTGGCTTGGCAGGTTGACCCCTCGGGGGGGGGGGGGGGGGGGGGGGGGTAAGTGTTTTCACCCAGAGGAGGTCTCGCCACCCAGGCTCCCATAGCTGGCATGGCAGGTTGACCCCGCAGGGAAGTTACACTCCGCGAATACGTTGGGTTGGATATTTCTTTCCGAACTTGTGCCAACCTCGAAAAGAGCGGGGATTGTGTACAACCCCGTATTCGCGAAGAGTGCACCCTAAATGAGGCGTGCTTAGTTTTTAAGCTTTTTGAGTATTTTGAATTCTTGGTGGCCAATTTTGGCTCTAGCTTGGAAATATACTAGTAGGGGGAGGAGGAATCGGCCTCCCCCAGCGGCCCCTTAGTTGGAGTGTGAGAGCAGCAGGTTGGTAGGCACCCGCCCGAGCCAATTGGGTGTGGAGGCGGGATCAATAGGCCCTCCCCCTCCCCCTTTTCCCCTCAGGCCGGCGAGACCAGCCCCGAGCCCGGCGGATAGGCCGGGCGAGACCGGCCCTCGGGCCGGGTCTCGCCCTGCCCCGCGGGCAGCCAGGCGAGACCAGCCCCCAGGCCAGGTCTCGACGAGCCCGGCGGAGAGGCCGGGCAAGACCGGCCCTCGGGCCGGGTCTCGCCCCGCCCCGCGGGCATCCAGGCGAGACCGGCCCCCAGGCCAGGTCTCGCCGAGCCCGGCGGATAGGCCGGGCGAGACCGGCCCTCGGGCCGGGTCTCGCCCCGCCCCGCGAACATCCAGGCGAGACCGGCCCCCAGGCCAGGTCTCGCCGAGCCCGGCCCCCAGGCCAGGTCTCGCCGAGCCCGGCCCCCAGCCAGGTCTCGCCGAGCCCGGCGGATAGGCTGAGCGAGACCGGCCCTCGGGCCGGGTCTCGCCCCGCCCCGCGGGCATCCAGGCGAGACCGGCCCCCAGGCCAGGTCTCGTCGAGCCCGGCGGATAGGCCGGGCGAGACCGGCCCTCGGGCCGGGTCTCGCCCCGCCCCAAGGGCATCTAGGTGAGACCGGCCCCCAGGCCGGGTCTCGCCGAACCCGGCGGGTAGGCCGGGCGAGATCGGCCCTTGGGCCGGGTCTCGCCCCGTCCCGCAGGGTGGGTCCCCTATTTGCTTTAGGTGGCGCGTTTTTTCCTTTTCTACCCCCCGGCGTGGCGGTTTCCTATTGGCCCGAGGCCTTTTGGTCGTAGGGGTATTTTGGTCATTTTTGGCCCAAGGGATTTGGAAAACTATAAATAGACCCCTTTGGGTGCCTTGGAGAGGATCGGTTTTCTTAGTTTTCTCCTCCCTTAGCTTCTTCTTGGTAGAGTTGAGAGAGCTCTTCGAGGCACCCTAGCTCGAGCATTGGCTAGGGAGGGGAAGTGCTCAAGTAGCCTTCCGGGTGTGAGGTGGGACCTCTGCGCTAGAGCCGAGGGTCTGTTTCTAGCTTCTTGATCCTTTGGTCTGTGACGTTCTCTTGAGCGTAGTAGGTGTGAGGTCACCCCTTTGTAGGGACCCCGAACTCCATAGAGACCAAGTTTTTGGTTTCAACACAGCAAACATTCTTTCTGCAATGAAGTTTGACATGAAATTTGATATTGACTTCGAATCTTTCCAACATTCTAACCCGATTTTTATGGAAATTCTGAAATTGTTTGAAGTGCAGAATCTGCAAAACTTCATGACTTGCAGAATAAAGATAATAATGACTGAAGTTTAAGGAATGGGTATTTACATCTACAACATCAGAAGAAGATACTATGACGGGACAATATCTGGTAACACAGTTTCTCTTTCCCCCACCATTTTAACTGAGACTTTTGGCTTGCTGAATGGTACTGAAGAATTAGAGATGGAAAATGAGAAATATGAGAACATGTTGATTAAGATGGGTCACTCTGGAGAAAACCCAAACAAATTGTTAAAGAAAAACTTATCTGCTGAATATAAGTTTTTGGCTGATGTTGTCGGTAAAGTGTTACTAGGAAAACACATCGCACACGACTACATCACCAGGAACCAGTTCTTGGTGATGGGTGCTCTGGTTGAGAAGAGAGCAGTAAACTGGGGCAAACTACTATTTGATTTAATTAAGAAGAAAAACAATAAGAAGTAAATGTACTTTGGACGGATTCTGGGAATCGTCCTTCATGAAAAGGCTCCTGAACATCTGGTATCCACGACAGTGTTCATAAATGCCTCCAAAAGGCTTACAACTGCCCTATTCGGCAGATGGGAGAGGAAAATCACCAAGCCATCCAAGGCTTCCTCCTCATCTAGGCCTTCTGAGAGCACCAGGGCTGTGCTAGCCACACCTCCACTTCCAGAAGATGTCCTCCCTTCCACCCACATTTCTTCACCACAACCACAACAACAACCATCATCTTCTCCAGTTCATACTCCACAAACTCACCCACAACATCAACCCACACCAGCATCAACCCCAGTTCCATCTCCTGAGCACATCACTCCACCTCAATCTCCACTTCCACCTCATTTAAATGACATAAACTCTGACACATTTATGTCATCCCACACCTTCAATCTACTGTTTCCTCCACCATCTCCACATCAGGAACCCATTTCCTCCTCCATAACCTCAGTCCAACCTTCTACTGCTGCCACTCCCTCTATTCCCATCCCACCACTCACTCAAACTAACATTCCCTCTACTGCTACAGACTCCACACATGCAGATCCCTCCAGTCTATTCTATGTGTGCTCCAATTGTGGACATCACACTCCCTACTCCTCCACTGTTCCAGAATCTCTTTATCTCAATTTTTCTAATATTGCTCAAGACCTTCTAGCATTCATTTCTACCACCCTTAATAAACTTATAACTGATGCAATAACTCCACTTTCTGCTTCCATCCAATCTCTTTCTTCCAAAATTGCTGCTTTGTCCCATGTCCCTTCTTCTGGGGGACTGGCTTCAGGACCCCCTGAAACCAGTTAGGGGAGATGCTCTGTGATGAAGAAGCTCCAGTTGTGACAATAGCAGCAGAAGCAGCAGAATATTCAGTGATGTCTGATGACTTAGAAGAAGCAGCCATTCCTGATGAAATAATTGATCTAGTTGACTCTGATTTAGATATGGATGAGTCAGTTTTGCCAGAAATAAATACTGTTGGTGATTATTTTATAAATCCTACAGTCAATTTGAATTCTTTGATAGATTCTTTCAGTTTTATCTACAGAGATTTTCTCCCTAGTTCTTATCATCAGCCTTCTATGGCTATTGTGTACTCTTCACCAATAAGCCCCACAGTTGCTAAGCAACTAAAGGCCAGTTTTGCAGTTACAGAGATTCCAATAGTATAAGCTCCCAAGGATATTTCTTCTCCAGAGGTTGTCTCAGCTCCCACTTACAAGATGGATGACAGTGCCCACCCTGATTTAGATGAAATCATTATGACAGATATAGAAGAAGAAAACTTCTTAATTTTTGAAAATGCTGCTGAAATAGTTAATCTTCCAGAACCTCCAGTACAGCCTCAGGCTGAAAATCAAATATCAAAAGATCTTCTGAAAGTTCTTGATGATCTATATTATATTTCTCAGGGATCTTCTGATGAAGATGAGGATGATGATTCTAATGATGATAATAACATTGCTGCCAAGAAGAAAGTCTCAAAGAAGAGAAAAGCTATTCTCATTGTTGCTCCCAACCCAAACCCTACTCATGATACACCATATTATATCTTACAAAAGATCACTCCATATCCTGGGATGTCAGCATGGATGTGGCTTTCAAAGAATGAACAAAAAGCTAGAAAGAAAAGTAGGAGGTACTCTCATCCTCCCCCTCAAAGGAACTAGAGAGGTCCTCCTCCTCCTCCACCTACTGATGTTGCTTCAGGAAGCAGTTCTCAGAGGTCTACCTCTTATGCTCAAACCTATCAAAGACATCAAGGTAGATCCTCAAGATATCAAGAAAGCAGTCAGCACAGGTATTCTAGTAGATAAGCAACATCAACAGCAACATCAACAACAACATCAGCAACAGCAACAACAGCAACAACAACAACAAGCTTCTGAAACAGAAAAAGCTGAAAGCCCAAAAAGGCCTGAATCTCCACCTATTCCATTTGTGGATCCTGAAACTGAAAATGCTTCAAGAATGGCTAGATTCTAGGAGCTTGTTGGATTATAAATGATCAATAAAGTTAAAGCTGAAGGGAGAGATCCATCTCAATATTCAACAATGTCATCGTACAGAAAGGAAGAATTGAAAAGTTATGAAAAAGCTAATAAATTTTTCAATGTATATGCCTACATGAATCTGCATCCAGAGGTTGTTGTTCCCAGAGCCACTTCTCTCAATACTATTGGAGTTGCTGATATGACCATGTCCAAGAGACAAGAAGCTAATCCAAATGGAGAAATCAAATTTACACAGCCCTCTGAGAAAGACAAAGATGACAAGCAAAAGAAGAAGAAGAAATGATTTACTCTGTTTAATTTTGATTGTCTAAACTTTATTTGTTTATTGTCATAAAGCTACTGTCTATGTAAATACCTGCTGAATGTTTCAATTTTCTATCAGATATGTTTATCCTGCTTTGTCAATGTTCTTATTTCATTTGTATAAGTGACCTCACCAAAATATGGGGAGATTGTTGGATCCCTAGTTGGATTTGGGATAGGTTCACTAATTAGGATATTTGACCCACCATGTATAGCCAGGGTTATGTCTTTGAGTCCTAGAAATTTAGGCTAAGTTAATAGGTTCGACCATACGTGGACCAGCCAGCAGAAGACCTAAGAAGACTCAAGACTTAGAGAAAATCAAGTTCAGAAAATGAGTTCGACGTTCGTCGAACTCAGCTCGATGATAGTCGTGCTCCGTTCGGCGAACTCAGAGTTACTTCTCTGAGTAGAGCTCGACGAACTTTGACCACAGTATTGGCAAGTTATTCAAAAATGTAGTTCTCTGAACTCACGTCGACGAAGTCAAGTTATCAGCTCAACGAACTTTGACCACAGTATTGGCAAGTTATTCACAGAATGCAGTTCTCTGAACTTAGGTCGACAAACTTGGATCTCAGGTCGACGAACATGATTTCTCTGGTCGACGAACTTTGGTCTCAGGTCCACGAAATCTGTTCTCTGGTCGACGATTTCTGGATGTGCTGGACCGGATCCCCCCTTTCGGTGTAGTAGGACATCTCCGGCTCATGAAACTGGGGCAGCGACCACTAGGACTACGGGTTTCGAGCACTCACCGCAAACCCTAAGTGCGAAGAGTACAAGATTCCGAACTTCCTGTAACGCCCCCACTCGTCACATGGCATATAACTGTGGGTCCGGCCAGGGCCCCACGCCATAGGTCACAGATAAGCGGCGGAATTACTTGTGGAAATCAAAATCTACTCGCATCCTAACTCAATCCATTCTAGCGCAACATTTTACGTTAACATGAACGCAACTCAGAGAATGTCCACTTCTATATAAACTCCACATTTATATATCAAAACCAGGAATGTATACAACTCACACACACTAGCCTTAAGGCCTTACAAGTTTCTCTTTTCACAAATACATTTTTGTACATCGGCACGCAGGCCGGCCACACATAGAATCAAACCATGTTTCTCTCGGCCTTCAAGGGCCTTGAGCAGCAAGCCTCCATTCCATTGATTTCCATTCAAGCAGCAGCACCTACAAGTAGCCATCCAATCCAAACAGAAAACAAATTAACGGTCAGATTTAACGGTCAGCATTAGCTGACCACTTATAACGACCCTACCCCTTACCCGGGGCAGTGGTTCCTTCCCTGTATGCATAGCCATCATCATTTCTATCAATATATCAATCACAACCATATCAATCTAGTAACCACAACCATATCATAAATGTTGGTATCCACCCAACGCTCCGTGCACTCAGGGCACCTTAAACATTACCAACCAAAACAGATCGACCCACACGTTGTGGTGCAATAGGCCGGGTGCTCGCTTCCCGGACACTGCCACCCATCGATTGCTCAGCCTAATATAGATCAACCCACACTTTGTAGTGCAGCAAGCTGGGTGCTCGCTTCCCGGACACTGCCGCCCATCGATCCTTGCTCTATCTAGATCAACCCACCTTCGTGGTGTAGCAGGCCGGGTGCTCGCTTCTCGAGCATGCTACCAATGATCTCTCATTACAACCAGGAGCTTCCTCAAAGCCTCCATCCATCCATAACCAACATTCATTCATCCACATAACCATGCATTTAAAGCATAAGCCTTTCATAGCATCAAATCCACGGAGTCTTCTCTGGTTTACCAATGATCATCACTAATCCAGACTACCCATCCAGATGGGCTTCACACAGCATGCATATGCCATACTCACACTTCTGGCTCTAGATACAGACTCAACCAAGGAATCACTTTCGCGATCCACCTCTTGGTGGAGGATTCCACGCACATGCATAAAGAAAGGACTTCGATGTCCAAGAAGGAGATCGTTACCCTTGAAGATCATTTTGGATCCATGAATCAGCCGAATGGAAATCACTGCCTCGGCTTTGACTTCACGAATCCGCTCTCGGATCTTCGTCCTGCACTCCACAGCTCCTCCAGCAGTTGGCTTTACTTCCTTCTCTCCTTCCCTTGGCCTTTCTCTCTCTTGGAATGAGAAGAAGAAGATGATGATGAAAATGAGGAGATAATCCTCATTTCTCGGCCATATAACCACAGGGAAGAAGCCTGGCCCATGGATCCAGGATAAGGAAAATCAACGGCCAGAAAAACTCTAAAAATCACTTTTCGAGCCTAACACGCCCTGTGACACGGGCATGTCACAGGGCGTGTACCTTAAGCGGCACACGAACTGACCTATCCAAACTTATCCACGACAAGGTGACACGCCCATGCCATGACCGTGTCAGCCTAGTCACGCCCGTGACACGGGGCGTGTAACCCACTCGAGACCTAGTCGAGAGGACTTACTCGAGAGAAAACCAACTACTCAAGTACCCAAATAGGACACACCCGTGTCACAAGGATGACACACCCGTGTCACCCCCCCCCCCTCTTACTCGAGTACTTTTACACCTACTCGAGTACATTTAGACCTACACGAGAGCTACTCGAGTATGAGCGGGACACGCCCTGTGACGCGCCTGTGTCACAGGCTGTGTACCCTCTTTCTCGAGTATTCGTCGACCTCAACTACTCGAGAGAAAATCATCGACCAGGGGAGTACACGCCCTAGGTCACGCCCCCTGACACGCCCGTGTCACGGGCATGTGCCTCCCGAAAATTTGTCGAACGAATTTCGTCTACCACGCGCCCATCTGCTCAACCCGAGCAGGACACGCCCTGGGACACACCCGTGTCCTAGGCCGCATCAATCAAGCCTGAACCCAAATTAGCTCTGGGTGTGTTACACTTCCTGCCTAAAGTCCTCGAACATTCCAATGGTAGCGAGGGGAGGGGGAGGCAGCGAGTATGTCCGGTCAGCTCCTTGTCCTTCTTCTCCAGCCATTGAGCTCACTAAGTATTTTCTGCATTGGTAACCCTCCATGCTCACTGCACCAAAATTTTGAAACTGAGAACTGCCTTTTGGGGAGATTGGACCCTAGAAAGGGGTGACTGCACACTTACTTCTCCTAACAAGCATGCATGATTGAGAACTTAAGATTTGAGATTGACTCAAGGCTGCAATATGGAGGTCTCACCACATACCCGGAAGATATTAGAGCACTTCCCAACCTTAGCCACTATTGATCTAAGGATACCTTAAAAAGTCCTACAAAACCATAGGATGAGAAAGCATCCTTCTAAGACACTCATATGGGTCTATTTATAGATTTCTGAGTTTGGCCTGCAAATAGCACAACTCTGCTATCTAGAATGGCTATACGCAGCCCAAATCGGTCTGCTAACTGCGTAAATCTGTTGTTTGAAGAGGCTACTGGCGTACCAAATTATACTAAGTGCATGTTAATAGCACCCCCATGTAAGAGGGCGAGCGTGAGCCAGCTTGCCGAGGGCGAGCGTGAGCCAGCATGCTAGTCACCTGGACAGGTGCGACCTGGCTCCCGCAACTCACCTGCCTCTTAGGCGAGTACATATCGGGTCCCTGTTGCTCGCCCACAACATAGACGGATTCAGACTGCCTGCTAAGTTGAGGGAGACTAGCTGCCCCTCGGCCCAACCGTCTACCGAGCTGAGGCAGGCCGGGTGCCTCTACTCTCCCGCCTACCGAGAAACGGCTAGCCTCCCCAGCTGGCATGGCTGCTGAGAACTGGCTGGCCTCCCGGCTCTCCTGCCTATCGAGTTGAAGAGGGCCGGACTCCCCAGCTTATCTAGTTTGGTCGCCTGCTTAGGCGGGTACGAGTCGGGCTATTTCGAGGCCCCCGTTCTACCTTGTCGGATCCACTCAGCGAACATCGGGTTGTACAATAAATAAGTGATAATGTTGCATGTATTCAAAATAGAGTTTCAATCATAATAAACTTAAAATTATATAATTATACTTTTTATTTTATTCCTTGGTCTACAAAGAAATGTGATACATGCAAACATAAAACATACTACATTCACACAATGATTTTGAAATCAATAATATTTATTTCAATTGAATTAATCATTGATTTTTCATTACTTTTAGATCTTTTTAAAAATATAACTATAATTGAAATAAATAATATTTTGCTTCATCAAAAACATATAAATATCATAATATGATAATGTTCAATATATATAACTTGGTTTGCATGTATTTAACATAGAATTTTGATTTTTCATAGACTTAGAATTAAACCATTAAACTTTTTGTTTTTTTAAATATGATTGATTTTAAGGTCTAGGTATAAGTAAGATGCATGCAAATAATATTGTAACATATCAATACACTAAACATAATACCAATATCTGATCACATGATTCATAATTTCAAAGTGTGGTAAAAAATAGTCAATTTATGATTAATCCGTGATAGATAATCAATTATGATATATAATATCAGTTTAATTGTAAAAGATGATTGTGGTGTATGTGATATTCAAAGTTTATTCTTTTTAATTTATTATAATGAACTCCCTAAATATGAATATATTTTGGTGATTTTTAAATTATTTTGCAAATGTTTGATTTTGTTTTATTTTTAGAAATTACCAAAACCATATATATTATATCTGATAGTAAAAGATAATGATACTTAACATAGTAAAATAATTTTTTTGGAAATTCATTTATTAAAGAATTTTAGGTTTAAAATGTGATGTCATATCCATATAATGCTAAAGTTAACATAAAACATGTTGGCTCAAAGGAAAATCCAAAATAAACAAAAACAAAATAGATATTATGTATATCGTGAAGTAGAGTTTTTTCATATATTTCATTTTGATTTGATTCTACTTCACACATTTGATTGGATACTAATGAATAAGAGATTTTGGTATCCAAAGGGGACTGAGTGCAACGACTCCTGAAAGTCCACTTAGTGTCAACTACCTTCACCTATGGGGGGGGGAATAGGTGTCTTGTAGCGTTTTTGCGGAATTAAAATCGTACCTGCACACGAAAACAAAACAACACAGCACAGAAAGGACACAAGCAATTTATAGTGGTTCCCCGATTTGGGTACGTCCACTTTCCCCCTTCGACCTATCTCCAACCCAGGGATGACTCGGTCACTTCACCAATAGGATTGAAATCCAATCCTTACACTAACGGAAGGAACCCTTCCACACGTAGGAGTCACCACTCCCACAATACGGGTTGCACGCAACCCTTACAACTAGGGACCAATCGGTCTGTTACAAAGAAATTGAAAATAGATTGTATAAGAAATACAAACAACTTATGGAGACTAAGGTGTCCCTCTTCGTTCGATGACATGTTCTTGAAGTCAACGAAGAGTCCACAACCCTAGATCTCACTTGGAGAGAATCTCCCCGAAACCGGCGACGGCAAGAAGGGTGGCAGCTTGGTTCTCGGGATCGGCGGCGATAACGGCGTGCTGCGGCTGTTCTTTGGAGATTCAATCTTCGTAAGCAAAGCTAGCAAGATCTTCCAACGGTCACACTAGGATCGATCGTCTCGATCGATTCGGAAGGGGAAGGTTTTCCCGATCTACAAATCAAGAGACAAAGGATCTCTGGTTAGACGCATGAGACGCTGTGCTTGGCTGAGCTTCTGTCGCCGGGAGATCTGGAAGAAACCACGATCAAAAGCCGGCGATCAACTGGCACGAGCGGCGACGGCGGTGGAGAAGGATTTCCGATCTAGGTCACGTCGGCGGCTCGGCTTCTTCCTCTTTCAAATCGCTCGATCGACTGTTCAAAAATACGCGAGTATTTATACAGTAGAATACTTCTTTATGACCGTTGTGGGTCCCACCAGAAGAAACCCTAAAACCGGTTCAAAACAGCGCCTTAACATTTGATCCGGTCCAGCGTGTTTCAGAAATTCGCCTAAGGCAAAATCGGCGAGAATCGAAGGTGATTCTCGTCGATTCGGCGAGAATCGAAGGTCATTCTCGTCGAAGGAATTATGCCAATTGAGCTCGACGATCATCAATCAAGGATTCGGCGAGAATCAGCCAGTGATTCTCGACGATTTTGACTTAGCAACAGATTTGCACGCTATGATTTAGCCGGATAGAGACGGCGAGAATCAGCCAGTGATTCTCGACGATTCGGCGAGAATCACCAAGTGATTCTCGACGATTCGGCGAGAATCACCAAGTGATTCTCGATGATTCGGCGAGAATCACAAGTGATTCTCGTCGATTCGGCGAGAATCACTTGGTGATTCTCGTCGATTATTACTTAGACGATTTTTTGTCTTTCCACCCATGAGCTGCTCTTTGACCCATCCTTGCTCCTTGTCTGTTCTTGCATTATCACAGCCCTGTACTTGAAAATAAGTACACTCCAATAGAGAGAGTACATGTAGGCCAACATACTGATCTGCTCAATGAGGGATTACGTCACGCAGACCCGTGTATATTGACCTACTGCACCCTGTCATTGGTGTGTACTTAGCGTGGAATAACTGCAAGCACAACTTAAAAGATTTCATCAAATACATTGTGAATTCATCTTAGCTTGACAGGTGGCTTCCTCAAATCCAGGTAATTGTGGATATAATACCCAACAATCTCCCCCTATTTGACGAAGCCAAAATCCTACTAGCTAAGATGAATACCACCATCCAGATAATATACACAGCATATAGAATTTAAAGATACGGCACAAATAAATAAAGGCACACAGATCAAAGCTTGAGTCAATCATAAATTCATATAAATATATATATATATATATATTCCAAAAATTGTTCATATAACAATAAGAAAAGATAAATATGCTCTTGAGAAAATGACAAGCTATAAACTTATGTCTATTTCTCTTTGGCTAGGTCATCCTTGTGTTTTTGAGCCAGGAACTTCTTTCTTTGCCTCTCAACGTACTCCTTGGGCTTTGGATAGTATCTGGGAGGAGGAGCTTTGTCTGCCACAGTGTTGGTCCTGAAGAAGATGTTCCGTTTAGCTTCATATGTCTTGTGCAGCTCCCACTCATGCTGAATGTATACGTCGTTCCGATTGATTTCCCCTTTTTCTTGTAGCTAGAACGTGTCCAAGATAATACTCTTTGATACCGGACTCCACTTTTTGTTCCTCACTTCATCCTCCTTCAATCTGATTTTCTTTTCAGCTTGCGTTTCCTTAGATGTCCCTTCTTGAGTTTTTCTCTTGTCCCTAGCTTTTGCTAGGGCTTCTTGGTCAAACATAGCCATCAGTTTTGCTTTGGAGGTGGCCCTAGCAGCCCTTTGAGCATCAGCTTCACTTAAAGGAACTTCTTCAGCACTTGCTCCCTCATCAGCCGCAGTATTATTCTCAGGAGCAGGATTACCCTCAGGATTTTCAGGGATATTGGGATTTTCAGGGATATTGGTGCCTAACACTTGTTTGAGCATCCACCAGCAACTGTCATATACATATATGTTTGACTGGTCAAAATTTTTGATTATGATTTCCTAAAGCCCGGCCATCTTAGCTGTATATTCTTGCTCCCCCTTTTTGGCTTCGACGGCAATGGAGTTTGCATAAGAATGCAGTGACTCATCAATGTGCTTTGTAGTCTTGGAGAACTCGGTAATCAAGGCTTGTTGATTTCCGTTAAGAAGCACCATGTTGGCATCAAATTTTTGGATGTTATTTGCCACTACATGAGCATTCTGATTAACTACTGCGAGAGTATCTGTGTTCTTTTTCAATCCTTCCATAAGAATAGTTACAACTTTGTCGGCTGCTGTATACTTGTCTTCGAACTTCTTTTCCATCAAATCCAGTTTGTGATTAATTTCCACAACGTTCTTGAGCATTAGATTCTCAGATTTCTTAATTCTTTTTAACACTTTATTTTGAGCTTGCTCAAAAGACACTTTGAGCTCATCCACTATACCTTGAATAACATTCACTGTGTGATTAGCTAGATCAGCTCGTAGTGGATGACCCTGAGGCATTCCTTGGCCTTGCTCTTCAGCAGATTCACTTGTAGAGCTGGACACTTGCACAGTCTCTAAAGGGGGAATATTTGCAACCTCAGTAGATTTCTCAGAAGTACTTAGCAGCCTCTGCTGAGAGGACTCCCCCTCCACTGTTGCACTAGTTTTCTCAGGAACTATCTCAGGAGCTTGCTTTTTAGATGGAACTTCAGTGTCGTCCTGAGGCTCCATTACTTACTGTCTCTCATTTCCTTCTTCCTCATCCTCATCATCCATGATGTCATTCTCAACTACATCATCTTCCAAACCTTCCTCATCATTCTCCTCTACATCACCTCCAGCTCCTAGATCATTCACGTTCAGGGCCGCCTCATTTTCCACTACATCTTCACTTTCTTCTTGCAGATCCGCAATTGCATCTCTAGCTGTCTGGGAGATGCTAGATATGACATTAGCAGAAGCGGGTAGAGGCTCCCCCTCAATTCATGTAGTCAGTGCATCAGGAACTTCACTGGGAATAGCCATGGAATCTGCTACAGTTCTGTCCTCGGTAGGAGATTCTTCTTGTTCTACTACCACTGCAGCCTGCCCGATGCGTCGCTCCCATCTGTCAAATACGCTGGAGTCCATTTTCTTCAAATAATGCAATGGAACTCCTTTACTCATGTCGAACCTATCTCCGTTCAACTGATTAAGATATAGGCTGATGATTCTTCCAAAACTTGGAGATTTAAGAGTGTCCTTAATCTTCTCAAAAAGCATAGCCCCCCAGTTGAATCTCTTTCTGCAGACAATCGCCACAAGAATCTTGAACATGTCAGCTGAGATGTGGTCATGTGAGCCGGGTTTGCATATCAGTACTTTCCCAATGATGTCGGACAAGAGTTTCCCCTCCTCATTCATTTCTTTTCTCTTTATCGATCTGGTTCCTCTAGCTAGTCCACAGAATAATAATGTCCTCGCTTTATCATGTTCCTTCAGATAATCCTCGTGCTCAGAACTGGTGAGCTGCAAGTAGTGGGTCAGTTTGCTTGCAGACATCTTGATCCTTGCACCTGCAACCTTACTCTAGATGATAGAGTCTTCATTCCGAAGGTTGGCGGTTGTGAAGAACTCCATCACTTCCTTGTCCAAAATTTTGCAGGGGTGCTCTAGTATAAAAGAGAGTCCAGCCTCTTCAAGCATGATGATGATGTTTCTGAACTCATCTGAGGCATGTGAGAACCCGGTTCGAACCAACTCACAACCAGTGACCAGGCCGGCGGTGGTCCTTGGAGCCATTGCAAACCTAGGGTGGGAATCCCAAGTCTACGCCTAATCAGAAATTAAGAGGGAAGCTACACTAACAGTAAGTCACTGTAAGGGAGAGGAGGTGATTACCCAAAAGCGGAGGAAGCGAGAGTCGACGGAGACGACGGAAAACCTGGAGGAGCTCGCGTCCTTATTTGATCGAAACCGCGTAGAATGAATACCTGGACGAGCACCCTGGATGCGAGAAGAGAGGTCTACGGAATCCGGAACGAGGTCGACGAGATTTGGAACCTAAGATGCGGGAATTCGCCGGGGGGAGGGAAGGAAGAGTCGGCGGGATTCCTGCGGGATATCGATGGGTTTCTTTGCGAAATGCGGAATACGAAGAGTCGGCGGGAGTTTTTCTAAATAGAAATTGATGGGATTCTTCAATAGAAATCTACGGGTTAAGAGGCATGCCAGATTCTCTAAATCTTCTGATATTAAAGGGTTTAGAAATCTTCTAAATATATATTTCTTAATACCAATCTATTTAGGGTTTGAAAGGGGTTTTCCACACATTTCTTGATGTCAATTGTAAGTTTTAGTGACTTCCAATGACGTATCTTCTTTAATTTTCAGTGGACTGATTTATGCCTGTAGAGGTTCATTCTCGAATCTACCAGTGAATTTACAGATAAATCTTTAATAATGTATCTAAGGGTTATTTTTACAGTGTTAACTTTTCCTTAGGTGTACACACATATATGTGTATATATAAGTATATATATGTAAATGTCGACACAATATGACTCAAGTATTGGAGCTGATCAAAAATACCTGGGATTATAAGATTTATCATTTAGCCCCTCTGGTTAAAGCATACCAGGTGTTCAATTTGAGTATACCATTGTAGATAGTACTTCTGTTATTCCAGATACTTGTTCCAATTCATTCTTGAAACATCTTCTGTCTAGTTCCCATCATATTTACGGGAACCTAGACTACCCTGCAAAAGAGTGTTACCTTACCTTAGGAACCCAATATGTATTGGGTCCTAGGTTCTTGTTAGCATAAAAACTCGAATGTCTTCCCTCAGAAATCCTGTCAGGAAGACTACCTCTGCCCAGAAGAGGTGGATAAGCCCTTGCCCTTGACACAGAGGGGTTGTGCCAACAGTCTATGGCAAAGTGTCCCACCTTGCCACAACACCAACACGTGTGAATGTTGTAACTCCGTTTCTGACCTGATCCAGTGACTGAGGTAGTCATGGTCCTAGGTCTAAACGGGATAGAGCCGGATCTGCTCACAAAATTGCCTCTTCCACCGTGACACTTGGAAGGGTGGAAGGAATGCATGTAGCGAGCGTCATGAGGCCTGGGAGGTGGTGCATTCCTTTCAGTCAGCACCCTTCCAGAGGCCCCATGAGAACTAACTGCATGACTTCTAACCTCCCTTTCATGTGTCCTAGGGTGGTGAGAAGCGCACTGAGAGCTGATACCAGCAGATTCATGCCGAGTTGGGGCAGTAACCGAGAATACAAAGGGTTCAGAATGAGCCTTAGGTATTCTCTCAAGGGTGGCCATGACAGCCCTTGCAATATGGGTGTCTCCACATGAGGGCAGATCACCCTTGCAGTGACCACGGTTGTTCCTGTGATCATACCTGAAGGCATGATGAGTACCCTTCCTGCCTGGAGTGGGGTGTCTGAATACCGTTTCCCCATTTCTCCATGAATTGATAATTCGGGAGATCCACCCATTTTCTTCCTTTCTCTTGATAGCATCAACCTTGGAAAAGTTGGATACTATCCTTTTCTGATACTCTAGACTACTCTCTAGATCTGAGATTTTAGAGTCCTTAACCTTGTTGGATGCCAATTGGAGAACCAACAAGATCTTCAGCCGAGCAATCTCCTGAGCTTGCTCCTCAACAAGAAGGTTGCTTTTCTGAAGGGCTCTCTTCAGGGAATCAGGATTTTCTGAAGGGTAACAATTCCTGTCTTCAGGAACTTCAAGAGAAAAGGGGTAAGATGAAGAAGTTACCTGCTCTTCAGAGTTACTGTTACTATCGCCAGAGACTGTTGTGTCAGCTTCATCAGAACTGCTTTCCTCAATTTCTTCTTCAGTCTCTGACAAGGACACCGGAGCCCTGATGCTATCTGATTGATCCTTGCCTTCATCTTCAGAGGCGAGGACCCCCACATAGGCTTCATCCTCTTACTGACAGCAGATCCCTGCTTTCTCTGATCGCTCCATGAGATCTGAGATGGTTACCCACAAAGAGATGGCCGTCCCACACTTTTCCAATCTAGATCGAGAAGGTCCAGACCAGACATCCATGATGATCTGACGAATTATCTTGTCCAGATTAAATAATGAGAGTTCAGTCTCCGACATCTCAGTAATACACTTGGGAATTTGGATATCCTTTCCAGAGCCAGAGGTCTTCAAAGGAATGAATGGACCCTCTTCCAAGATGAGAGATGCTCGAGGATCGATAGCCTCCAAGTGATAGGACACTCTCATCTTCCAGACGGGATAATACTCCTTTGTGCACGTGGGAAGTCTTAGTGGAGAGATCCCATGATCCAGCTCCATACTTTTGACACTGGTGGTAGGATTCTACTCAAGGTGTGAACCTTTTTGATGAGTAACCTAGCTTTGATACCACTTGAAAGTCCACTTAGTGTCAACTACCTTCACCTATGGGGGAGAATAGGTGTCTTGCAGCGTTTTTGCGGAATTAAAATCGTACCTGCACACGAAAACAAAACAACGCAGCACAGAAAGGACACAAGCAATTTATAGTGGTTCCCCGATTTGGGTACGTCCACTTTCCCCCTTCGACCTATCTCCCAACCAGGGACGACTCGGTCACTTCACCAATAGGATTGAAATCCAATCCTTGCACTAACGGAAGGAACCCTTCCACACGTAGGAGTCACCACTCCCACAACACGGGTTTCACCCAACCCTTACAACTAGGGACCAATCGGTCCGTTACAAAGAAATTGAAAATAAATTGTATAATAAATACAAACAACTTATGGAGACTAAGGTGTCCCTCTTCGTTCGATGACGTGTTCTTGAAGTCAACGAAGAGTCCACAACCCTAGATCTCACTTGGAGAGAATCTCCCCGAAACCGGCGGCGGAAAGAAGGGCGGCGGCTTGGTTCTCGGGATCGGCGGCGACAACGGCGTGCTGCAGCTATTCTTTGGAGATTCAATCTTCGTAGCAAAGCTAGTAAGATCTTCCAACGGTCACACTAGGATCGATCATCTCGATCGATTCGGAAGGGGAAGGTTTTCCCGATCTACGAATCAAGAGACAAAGGATCTATGGTTAGACGCGTGAGACGATGTGCTTGGCTGAGCTTCTGTCGCCGGGAGATCTGGAAGAAACCACGATCAAAAGCCGGCGATCAACTAGCACGAGCGGCGACGGCGGCGGAGAAGGATTTCCGATCTAGGTCACGTCGGCGGCTCGGCTTCTTCCTCTTTCAAATCGCTCGATCGACTGTTCAAAAATACACGAGTATTTATATAGTAGAATACTTCTTTATGACCGTTGTGGGTCCCACCAGAAGAAACCCTAAAACCGGTTCAAAACAGCGCCTTAACATTTGATCCGGTCCAGCGTGTTTAAGAAATTCGCCTAAGGCAAAATCGGCGAGAATCGAAGGTGATTCTCGTCGATTCGGCGAGAATCGAAGGTCATTCTCATCGAAGGAATTATGCCAATTGAGCTCGACGATCATCAATCAAGGATTCGGCGAGAATCAGCCAGTGATTCTCGACAATTTTGACTTAGCAACAGATTTGCAAGCTATGATTTAGCCGGAAAGAGACGGCGAGAATCAGCCAGTGATTCTCGACGATTCGGTGAGAATAACGAGTGATTCTCAACGATTCGGCGAGAATAACTTGGTGATTCTCGTCGATTCGGCGAGAATCACTTGGTGATTCTCGTCGATTATTACTTAGACGATTTTTTGTCTTTCCACCCATGAGCTGCTCTTTGACCCATCCTTGCTCATTGTCTGCTCTTACATTATCACAGCCCTGTACTTGAAAATAAGTACACTCTAATAGAGAGAGTACACGTAGGCCAACACACTGATCTGCTCAACGAGGGATTACGTCATGCAGACCCGTGTATATTGACCTACTGCACCCTGACATTAGTGTGTACTTAGCGTGGAATAACTGCAAGCACAACTTAAAAGATTTCATCAAATACATTGTGAATTCATCTTAGCTTGACAGGTGGCTTCCTCAAATCCAGGTAATTGTGGATACAATACCCAACAACTCCTATGGGTACCTAAATATAACATGTTGGCTTATGGGGAGAAAGAAATGAATTGAACCTTTCAAGAGAAGTTAATGTATCATTTTTAATTTTGGGTCTTCATACATACTTTAGGTGAACATATCTCAAATTTCCATAGTCATGAAAATGATGCTTATAATTGTCGGGATTTTTAAAATTATTATTAATAGAAAATTTGTGGACATTTAATTTAGAGTTGGGAGAAAATTGATTTTGTGAAAGATAATGAATTGCAGATTTACATGTTTTGAAATTATTTTTCAAACTATCATTGAGTTGTTTTCCATTTCACTCTTTTTTTTATACATACTTTTATTTAAAATACTAGTAGAAGCCTTACATAATTTTGAAGATAAACTAGAAATAAAATATTTTTTATTATTTGAAAATTTTTCCATAAACAATTTTAATGTTCTAGTTTATTCATTATAACATTATTTACTTTTATCAATTTTTCATTATGCTCTTTTAAACTTAAAAGCACTTTTTCAAATTCCTTGAATCTTTCTTTAAGATCATTGCAATCATAATAAGGTGTAGAAATTTCAACTACAGAGCATGAAAGAGAATTTGATACATCAATATGAAATTCTACTTTAGCGTTTGTTTTTAAACTTATATTTTCTAAACATACTTTTGAATTAGCATTTTTCAATTTCTTAATTCTACGTTTAGCAATTTCAAACATACAAAATGTAAAAATAGAATTCTTAACAAAAAGAGAAGAATTAGATTTTCTTACAACACTTTTGGATGAGGCATGATTTGAACATATAGTTCCTTTGACATCTTCATCGTCCTCTTCCATTGATGAGATTTCATTTCCTCTTTTGCACGATGTGTTTTATTCTTCAATTACATTTGATGTGCATTCAACGGATCCTTCAACGGAGGAGATTCTTGAATACTTAAGCAAGCATTCATATTTGTATGTATTGTACTTATTCTGTTCATGTGGATGGAGAATCATAAGTTTCTTCAAGAGATTTCCAAACTTCATAACTAGTATGAAACGTATGTATTTATTTAAAAATATTTTGGTTTAGTCCCCAAAATAAACTATTTAAGGATTTACCATTTAAAACCATTTCATTTCTATTTAACATACTCGGGGGCTTTTCAATAGTAATATTCTAATTTTTTTCATCTAAAGATTTAAGAAAATTTTCCATTACAATTTTCCATTCTTTATAGTTTTCACCCACAAATATTGGTGGTTCTAAAGATTTTTCATTTAATAAAATTCCATCCCCTCTAGTAGTTGAGAGATCATGATGCGACATTATTCCCAATTGTGAAGCCATTTTGGAATAACCTCCTCGGATACCACTTGTTGGATCTTACGACGCCTTTAGTGTATGTTTGTGTGGGGGGTGAATATGGGCTTTATGGATTCTTAAATAAAAATATCAGAGTTAATTAATGAAGTTTCAAAATATTTTATAGAAAATTATATTTTAATATATTAGAAAATAATATATGGAAAATTACAACTAGAAAAAATAAGAATTCAATATTTCTTCACTACTGTCGACTTTAAGTGTTACCGTCGGGCGCTAGTTCATGAATATTTAATTCAAATGTTTATATCTAATAAAAATGAACCTTGCAATATATTTTAAAATATTTTATAACATGAAAATAAAATAAAGATAACGAGACAAAAAAGAAATATGTTTTTATTTTATTAGAAATTGAATACAAAAATGTTTAATTTCTATAACGCTAGAAATCGAGGCGAATAGAAAAATCCCCTAATGATGATTCACTAGTCCTTGTCCCAAGGAATGGCTGGCTATAACCTATCTTACCCTAGATATGGCCTCTAGCCTCCCCTTAAATCTAACCTCGACCTAGTAGCTACACACAAGGTGGCGAATTTCCCCCTAAGCTGCCCAAGGACCTAGTCGCAACAAAAAGGTGATTTTCCTACGGAATCCTTCCTTGGAATCTGACGTTCTCCCCGAACGATTTATCTTCTCCCAATACAAAAAGATGAAATAAAAGAGATTACAAGATAATAAAAAAAGAAGAGAAACTCTGTAAGGCTTTCTGAAGGTGAAGATGAAGGCGGTGTAGACGTCGCCATTCTCGATATGTTTGCCCTTCATGTTGAATGTGTGTTGTAGCTCTTCTTCTTCAAAATCTCCTTTAGATCTTTGTATTTGCACAAAGGATTTCTCTCTCTATCTTTGAAGACAACCCTCTCTCCAAAGAATCAGAGTTCTAGCTTGGTGGAGGAGGAATCACTGCTTCAAAAGGTATCTCTGAAGAATGCACAAAGTTTTTAGACTTTTATAGAAAAATCGTTATCTCCGGGCAAAATATCTAGCTATTGCAGGCGATATCTCCTCAAGTTATCATGTGTCTCATACTGCATTGATCGTGTCGGTTGAAAATGGACGAGTTTGGGTCACGGGGCTATCGCAGGGTGATATCTACCTATCACAGGACGATAGCGCCGAGTAGTGCGCGTCACGGCGATCGTGCGGGACGTGTCCATCGTCATTTTTATTATCATCAGGCAATAGTTGTTATCGTCAGCGATAGATCCTCTTCATGTTTTGCCATCCAAATTTTTTTTAGATTGTAGATGACTATGTTCTCATTTCGGAATGGGGTGGCACGTTTGGTAACTCCTCACAGATTTAAAGTTATGGCGTTTGAAGTACAGCTCACAAAACTCCACCTTTTATTTTTTTCTAAAGTGTACACACCCTTCGATCATGCCCATGACTGAGGAGTTGTCTCATTATTCAACTTGTATAACTTGTACACTATAAAGACACAAAAGAATAGATTAAATACATCACAGTGTTTGTTATTCTCTAATCAAGAGATGTGGAACGCATGTTCCAACACTCATTGCTTAAACTATCAGGCTTACAAGCCACGATGCGGGTCAGCCTCCCCTTGTTTGTTCATACATACATAACCACATTATGTTTCAAGGTTGGCACTCACGACCACCACAGCTGGGCACTTTAAGCTAACAGCTCCACATATTGGTCCCCTAGTCTCCAAGAGACATGCCTCACAAACATAGCTCTCTGGGAGCTACGCTCGCGGTATTACTACCGCCAAGCGAAATCTGACAGAACTACAATCCTGTCATAAATCTTGGTGTTTTCCCTGAGCACGCCCTCAGTACTACCTACAACAAGATGCACACCCCAAAACTCCGTAAAACTATACATTTACCCATGGAGTCTCCCCTGGCATGCAAATCAATCATCACCAACATAGTCCAACCTGCCTGGGTGGGTTTCACACAACATGTCTATTCTGTACTTCGATTCTGGATTCTATATGCAAGTTTATTACTGGGGATATCATCGATCAACCTGTTGGAAACTTCTCGTTCTTCACCAATTGGTGAGAGTTTCCATGCACATACTAAATAAGAGCTTCACTTGTCTAAGAAGGAAGATCGTTACTCTTGTAGATCATTTAAGAACCACGAAATCACAAGAGATCCAGATAAAAGCATTCACAACACCTTCCTCTCCACAGATCTAACCTCGGCTTGCGAATCCGATCACAAGAATGTCTTCACAGCTTTCCTAGAGGCCTAGATCAGCCTTCTCCTTCCTCTTTTTCCTTCTTCTTCTTCTTTCTCAAGGTCCAAGGGGGAGAGAGAGAGTGAAAGAGAAAATGAGAAGAATTTTACTCCCAACCCTCTAAACAAACATGTGCCAAACCTCAGCCATCTGATCTCTAGGCCAAATGGAACGGATGGCCCGATTTAATCAGCCATTTTCTTTAAAATAGCTATTGTTGCACGATAGCATGTTATCGCAGTGTGGTAGCTTAGGCGTTGTCTGCTTGACCCAGTCAACGCCGCTCTGCCGCTTAACGACCGACTCAACCTTATCCGACACATGGCCTATTAATGCCAGTGGTATCGCTATTGCCTGGAGGTAGCAACCAGATGCCACTGGTTCTTGACCCCATCAACTCGATGCCCACTACCGCCAGTGGTATCTCTACTGCCTGGCGACGGCTTCCAGTAACTCAGAAGCTGTTGTTTTCAAACATGTGAAACCTGGGGTGTTACACCTCAAATTTCATATCCCGTAGGCTAATTAAGTAGATATACTAGCAATGCAAGTGACGATCATTGGATGATGTTAACAAGAATATTTAAATACTTTCACAGAACTATAGATTATAGATTAGTATATACGCATTTTCCCAAAGTACTAAAAGGATATTCAGATATCAATTGGGTAACTGATTCGTTAGATGTTAAATACACAACCGGCTATGCATTCTTCCTTGGAGGACCCGCTATTTCATGAGCTTCTGCAAAGCAAACTATTTTTTCTAGATATACCATGGAATCAAAACTTATAGTTTTAGACACAACATGTGTTGAAGCTGAATGACATAAGAATTTACCTGCTAAAATTCTTTTAGTTGAAAAACTAATACTTGTTATTTCTTTGCATTGTTATAATAATTTTTTTATTGATTTAACTGCTTCTAATAGTATAATTTACAAAATGAATAAGTTCATGAGAATAAGGTACAAATCTGTGAAACGGAGAAGAAATGAATTGATATCATTTAATTATGTAAATCAGAATTGAATTTGGCTTATAATCTTACCAATTGAATGCCCCGAAGGGAGATTTTGTTGTCATCAAGGGGAATGAGGTTTAAGCCTACATGATTTGCTGCCAACGGTGGATACCCAACCCATGTGATTGGAGATCTCATGAATTGGGTTCAATGTGGTAGAAATGAAGTAGTTGATGTAGCGTAGTTAGAAGCACAAATTTAAAGGTTAAGAAAACCTTCTCCCCATTTCTATGATGTTGTGCTCTACATAATTGTTTAGGATGAACTTTAAGTTCTTAATGGTCTCTAAAGGCATATATCTTTGTGAGATATTAGTTATGAAATATCTCTTGAGGTACCACCTATGTGGGGGTAGTCTTACGGCTGTGATTTTAGGATCTGGGTTGCACCCTAATAACCCTCATGAAAAAACAAGGAATGTGCATGGCTATTAATGCGCCCACCGCCATAACCCAAGAACAACCAATCTTTTGTGTGCTTATTCAATTTACCGGTCAAAAGATTATAATTAAAAGCCTCTGATACATTATACTCTTCGGTAGAAAAAATAAGTAAAAAGTATTGGTTCAAGGTAACCATTCCACCTATACATATTGCATTAGATAAAACTTGTTTAATCAAATTTGTATTGTTTTTTTTTATTATTAGTAATATCATAATTTATGAATTTCATTTTGGGTTTTTTGCTTTTGTGGGGGATTTTTAGAAATTCTATAATAAAATTTTTTTCATAAAAAGTTTTATTGGAGCCTTCTTGGCGTTTGGGCTCCTCACAATTGATGGAAAAGCTCCAAAACTAAAAAGTGAGGCAAATCAAATTTTTGGAGGGAAAGGATAAAACCTTTAGTCACACCTTGCCCATTTACTCTAATTGTAAGTATATAATATTTTTCCCTCCTTATTTGTTCAAAGGAACATAAGGAGGATCTATGGACCACACACGCATGCGCGCACCGTACCGAACCGAATCCAGATTTTGTATTTTGGATTTGGGATTTGGGGAATAATTAAATTGAATTGTATTTTTTATTGAAAATAGTTTTGATATTTTTGATTCCTTAAAATCCAAGTTGCGTCAACTGTGTTGCATCAACTTCTTCTAGCTTGCGTCGATTTCTCTGCACTTGCGTCGAAAATCACTCGACGCAACATGTGTTGAGTAGTTCTTTGTCAACTTGGCAGCATCGATAAGGACTTGATGCATGCATCGGTTGCCTTCCGCCAACTTCACCTGCGTTGAGTAGAACTCACCGCCAATGTCTTACGTCGATAATGACTCAAAGCTGCATTGATTAGAACTCGACGCAACTGTGTCGACTTCCCTGCTAGTTTTCTGTTACGCATTATTTTCAGTTACATGTTTCTCACCATTAACTCTAACGTTCACCTGCACAATTTAAGTTTACTAATTGTAATCGTTAAAATTTATTGTGTGGTTATTTCTTGCCATTTTCGAGACTCTTATTTATTTAGGAGAATTTTTTGATCTGTTTACACATACACTTGAAAACATTCGGTCGCTCTTTTTCTCTCTAGCTCTTCGATGATCTTCTTAGAGATTTATTTTCCATTACATTTACTTCGACAATTGGAAGTTCGGGTGCTCTGTGCTTCTTCAGTGTCCACCACATTAGAGTTTCAGGATCTAGTCGGGTGTTGTACCTTAGAGAAGTGCTTCGCCCGACCATCAAACTTTCCCGCTTTTATGACAATGACAACAAGCCTTACCTAGGCTAGATTCTAAACTATATACCATTCTGTTTTTTATTTCTCACATCTTATGTTTGTCCTAGTTTTAAAATCTTATTTTCAAGATCTGGATTATTATTATTATTAAATGTTTTCAAAACAAAAATTATTTATTATTTTGGAATATAGATAAAAATATTCCTACAATCTAAATAAGTTGCAGGTAAGTACTACTTGGTTGACGTAAGGTATCCATTGGAAAGAAGATATTGAAAGGAGTCTTGACAAACAGCAATCCACTAAGTCTTCTCAGTTGTTTGAGAAAGAGAAGACACCATCAATCTCTCACCCCCCCCCCTCCTGTATAAAGGGTTTATTAACTCCCTTCAAAAGTTTATTTCGTTTTTGGGCACCTGATCAAAAGCTCAAAGGTGGCAGTCACCTGATCAAAACCTGCTAGTGGATTCCTACCAGGGTGGTAGAAGAGTGGATGTACCCTGGTTGGGGAACCACTATAGAGTTTCTTGTGTTGTTTGGGTGCCCTTTCTCTTTTTATTCTTGGTGTGGCTGTGATAGGCTAGTTGTGCTGTGATATATTTATATGCTGTGTTAGATTAGTTTATCTTAGACAATTTAATCTTACTGTTAATATTGGTATCTAATATTCATTACTCTGATAGTTTTAAAAATAGCCATAAAATTTTATATTACTCTATCCCCCCCCCCTTTAGAGTAAATCAGATCTAACCCCCATCTTTCAATTGGTATCAAAGCTGGTTCCTTTGATTGTACAAGCTAACCCTTGAACCAAAAGATCCTTTGTTACATCTAATCTTAGTTTTATTTATTACACAGCATGACACAGAATAAAGACTATACAAGCACCAGACCTCCAGTCTGCAATTTGAATAAATTTGCAATCTGGAAGGCAAGAATCAGGCTGTATATGAATTCCATTGATGAGGACATCTATAATTCTATTTTGACAGGTCCTCCTCAACCAACAGCTGCTACTACATCTACTTCAACATCAAGCACACATGTTGTTCCACCTCCTGAGTGGACAGATGCTTAGAAAAAGGCCAAGATTATAGATGCAAAGGCCATGAATATACTGGCTCAGACTATGTCAGATGACATATTCCAAAAGATGCCTGAATGCACTTCTGCAAAAGCAATCTGGGACTCTCTAAACCAGAGGGTTGCTGGCTCAGCTGATGAAAGAAATTATAGAAAATCAACTCTCATCTCCCAGTATGAGAACTTCAAGAAGGAAGAGATAGAGACTGTTGGTGACATGTTCAACAGATTAAGTGCAATCATCGGTGAGTTGAAGACCTTGAACAAAGACATCTCTCTCACTAAGATCAATGACAAGATCCTCATGTGCTTCCCAAGCTCATGGGATTCCCGGATATAGCCAATTAAGGAGGCCAGAAGTTTGAATGAGATTTCCACAGAATCTCTCCTGGGTAAGCTCAAATCTTATGAACAGTTGATCAAGTCCAGAGAGGCTGCCGAACAAAGGACTCCTCCACTAGCAAGAAAGGAGCAGAGTATATATTTTAAAGATACTAAAGAAACTGAAGCTCCAACATCAAATGAAGAACTCCTTAGTGTCTTAGCCAAGAGATTCTACAAAATGGCAAAGAAGGACTTTAGGAGAAAGTCATCCAGTCATAATGATAAACCCAGGTATGATAAAACTCCCACTAAGGAAATTGTGTGTTTTGGGTGCAGGAAGCCGGGACATTTCATCTTAGAATGTCCTGAGAATCAAAAGAAGGAAAGAATAAGAGAGAAGGACTCTAGGAAGCAGCACTACAGCAGGCCTTCCTCCAGCAAGCATAAAAAGAAGGAGAAGGGCTTTGTTGCTGAAACCTGGAGTGATACAGAAGAAGAATTCATATCCTCTAGCTCCAGTGAAGAGGAAGAAGAAGCTAAGATAAGGGAAGTTTGTCTCATGGCTATCAATGCCTCTTGCAGCCAATCTGATGTTGAAGAACAAGCAGAACATTCAGAGGATGAAGAATCTGAATCAAAAGCTAATCAGGTATTATCATCTTTTGATTATAATTCTGATAATTTTAAAACTGAATTTAAATCCTTATGTATAGATTTAATAAACTCTGAAAAAGAAATCAAAATGCTTAGGGAAAAGTTATCTGAACATGAAAACTATAATTTTGAAAACATTAAATTAAAAGATGAATTAACATTACCTCAAGAACAAATAATATCATTAAAATCCGAATTAGCTGAGGCTAGGAAACTTGAAGAATCCCTAAATGATAGAAGCATCAAGTTAATGAACATCACAAGCACAGTCAATGCCAGACTTAATGGCAAGCTGGGCTTAGGTGCTTCATCAAGCCAACCCCCACTAATTCAAAAAAATAAATTGACAATACCTATAAAATTTGTCTCTAAAAAAGGAAAACAAAAGATAGATAATGATAACAATGTTAAACAAACAGAACCAAAACCTAAGAATAAGAAAAAGAAAAATAAAAAGAAAAATCCTAACTATAACAATGTTCAACAGATTTCGTCGAACGCAAAACGACGAAATGTGTACAGTTCGTCGAAATCCAGTCGACGAACTGCGAACAAAGATTTCTATTATAATAATTCGTTGAACTACGATTGACGAAACGAGTATGGTTCGTCGAACCGAGATCGACGATTTTGGGGCCCAGAGAATGGATATTATCATTCTATGAGTGGAGTTCGATGAACTCACCCCCATTCGTCGAACTCAGATCGATGAACTCACTTAAATTCGTCGAACCCAGTTCAACTTAACAGAAATTTTGATTCTTTCAAAACTTATAACCAACCAAGATCTTCCTATAATCTATTTATTCAATAGATTATTCCACCTAGGAGATATCATCCTTTAGGTTACAAATGTCAACCTGAATATTCTTATATCTCTAGTTTCAGTTATGTGAAGAAATAAGGACCCAAGGTAACCTGGGTCAAAAACAGCTAATCTATTTTATTGTAGGTGAAAGACTATCCTACCACAGAGCAACAGTGGTACCTGGATAGTGGTTGTTCTAAACATATGACTGGAAACAAGGCCAACCTAACTCATTACAAGTCAAAGGTAGGACCCAAAGTAATATTTGGTGACTCCAATTGTGGCCAGACTGAAGGCTATGGAAAAGTCAAGATTGAAGCTGTCACCTTCATGAAGGTAGCCTATATAACTGGATTGAAGCACAACCTTCTCCATAAGTCAATTATGTGATGAAAGGTTTCAGGTATCATTTACTAAAATCTCCTGCATTATTACTTCTTTAGATAACAATGTAGTTTTGACAGGCACAAGAGTAGGAAATATTTATATAGTTAATTTTAATTCTGCCAAAACAGAAATATGTTTGTTTAATTCAACTAGCAACAATAATGACCTTTGGCGTAGGAGATTAGGTCATGTAAACTTGAAAAACATTGCCAGATTATCTAGGGACAACCTTGTTAGAGGATTGCATTCTTGCCCCTACAAGAAGGAAAGTCTCTACAGGGCTTATCAATTAGGCAAGCAAACTAAAAGTAGCTTTAAATCATTAAATAAAAGTGACTCACCTAGATCATTGTACTTGCTACATATGGACCATTTTGGCCCTATTATTGTATAAAGTCTAGGAGGGAAATCTTATACTTTAGTGATTATAGATGACTTCTCTTGATTCACTTGGGTATTCTTTCTGAGATCTAAGTCTGATAACTTCAAGGTTCTTACAGATTTTCTCAAGAACATACAGATTGAGTACTCTACTCCAGTTGCATTGATCAGAAGTGACCATGGAACTGAGTTTGAGTCTCTTCTTATGCAAGAGTTCTGTGAGAAGGAAGGTATCAGGCACTGTTTCTCAGCTCCTAAAACACCTCAATAAAATGGGGTTGCTAAAAGGAAGAAGTACCCTAATTGAATCAGCATGCACATTACTTGTAGATGCTCATTTGTCACTATCCTTTTGGGCAGAGGCTGTGAGCACAGCAAATTATGTACTGAATAGAAGTCTTATACACAAGCTTAAGAATAAGACTCCTTATGAGCTACTTAAAGGAAAGAAACCTAAAGTAGACTATTTCAAAATATTTGATTGTTTATGTTATATTCACAACAACAATAAGGAACACATTAGAAAATTTGAAGCCAAGGCTGAAATGGGAATATTTCTTGGATATTCCCAAGTAATCAAGGCTTATAGGGTGTTTAATAAATCAACCTTGGAAATTAAAGAATCTATCCATGTTTCTTTTGATGAAACTAATATGTTTTACAAGGAGAAGATTCCTTCTACCAGTAATTCTTTGCAGGAACCAAACTTGTGTGAGAAGCTAAATGAACTGACCCTCTCCAATGAGGCAGTTAGCCATCCCTCTTCACAAATTGATGAAGACAATGAAGCTGAAGATAATGAAAATGAAGACACTGAAAACAGTGAAGAACCTCCAACAGCTAATATAATTCCATAAAAGGAATTTATTCAACAAGTTGTTGCACAACCAACTCCACCTACTGAATTTGTCACACTTAGAGATCACCATGTATCTCAAGTGATTGGATACATTTCAGTTGGTGTGCTGACAAGGCATCAACTCAACCAAGACTTGATGCATGCTTGCTTCATATCTCAAATTGAGCCCCAATCCATTAAAGATGCAGAACAAGATCCCCACTGGATTGTTGCAATGTAAGAGGAGCTCAACCAATTTGAGAGATGCAGAATATGGGATTTAGTTCCAAGACCCAAAGACTACCCAGTCATTGGAACTAAATGGGTATATATGAACAAGCTTGATGCCCAAGGTATCATAATAAGGAACAAAGCAAGGCTGGTTGCTCAAGGCTATAGGCAAGAGGCAGGTATTGATTATGACCAGACTTTTGCACCTGTTGCAAGGTTGGAAGCAATCAGAATATTCCTTGCATATGCTACCTACAAGAAATTCAAGGTTTATCAAATGGATGTCAAGAGTGCATTTTTGAATGGAGAACTTAAATAAGAGGTTTATGTTGAACAACCTCCAGATTTTATCTCTCCTACCTATCCCTCTTATGTTTTTAAACTGCATAAAGCTCTCTAAGGTCTAAAGCAAGCTCCAAGAGCTTGGTATGAAACCTTGACAAGCTCTCTTTTAGAGCATAAATTTTCTAAAGGCATTGTAGATAGGACATTATTCACTAGACACCATAAGGATACAATTTTGTTAGTACAAATTTATGTTGATGATATTATATTTGGGTCTACAGATTCCAAACTATGCAAGAGGTTCTTTGACCTCATGCATTCAAAGTTTGAAATGAGTAGCATGGGTGAGCTCTCCTACTTCCTTGGTCTCCAAGTGAAGCAGCTATCTGATGGCATCTTCATATCTCAGGCTAAGTATGTTAAGGAGCTTATCAAAAAGTTTGGGATGACTGATGCCTCAGTAAAGAAAACACCCATGGCCACTAATGCTGTAATTGACTCTGATGAACATGGCAAGCATGTTGATCAGAAACTATATAGGGGCATTGTTGGGTCCCTGTTATATCTTACAATAAGCAGACCAGATATAATGTTTACTACATGTTTTTGTGCTAGGTTCCAAGTGAACCCTAAATAATCTCACCTTACTTTCTTAAAAAGGATTTTAAGATATATAAAGAGTTATCCTAATATAGGACTCTGGTATCCAACTGAGTCAGAGTTTGAGTTAACTGGATACTCAGATGCTGACTTTGTTGGATGTAGAGTGGACAGGAAAAGTACCTCAGGGACATGCCAGTTCCTTGGTATGAGATTAGTGTCTTAGGTTTTGTAAGAAGCAGTCGTCTGTTTCTACCTCAACTGCTGAAACAGAATATATAGCAGCTGGCAGTTGCTGTTCTCATATGCTTTGGATTCATAAATAGCTCCTAGATTATGGGTTCAACTTAAATAATTCAACTCTACTTTATGTTAACATAAGTGCAATTTCCATTGCACAAAATCCAGTTCATCACAATAGAACTAAGCATATAGACATTAGGCATCATTTTATTAGAGAGTGTGTGGATAAAAAAAATTAAGCTTGTCTATATGTACACTGATTTGCAAAGAGAAGATATTTTCACCAAACCTTTGGATGAGAGGAATCATCTGTTCTTTATAAATCAGCTTGACATGATCAATGGAGAGGCTTTAATTTAATTTCTGTCTGTGGTTGACGAATTTTTCAATGTTCGTCGAACGGAGATCGACGAACTGTGAAGAGTTCTAGATAAATTCATCGAACGGAGATCAACGAACTCTCTTTAAGTGAAGTTCTTTCGTCGAACGGAGATCGACGAATTTACTTCAGAAAACTTTCGTCGAACTGAGCTCGACGAAATGTTTTCACTTCTTCTGACTGAGATCGACGAACTCTTTTTTCTATAAAATATTTCATCGAACTGAGATCGAAGAATTTTACTTATTTCATTGGACGGAGACTGCCACTTTATATTCTGAAAACCATATATCTAAGTTTTCTTCGAGCTCCGTCTCGCGCTTTCTGTTCTTTTGCACTTGATCTCTGTTTTTCTTGTGTAGGCGAAAACAATGGCGATTCCGGCGAACATTCTTTTTGTAATGAAGTTTGATATGAGATTTGATATTGACTTCGTATCTTTCCAGCATTCTGAACCGATTTTTGTGGAAATTCTGAAATTGTTTGAAGAGCAGAATCTGCAAAACTTTATGACTCACAGAATAAAGATATCAATGATTGAAGTTAAGGAATGGGTATTTACATCTACAACATCAGAGGAAGATACTATGACAGGAACAATATCTAGTAACAAAGTTTCTCTTTCCCCCACCATTTTAACTGAGATTTTTGGCTTGTTTAATGGTACTGAAGAATTAGAGATGGACAATGAGAAATATGAGACCATGTTGATTAAGATGGGTCACTCTGGAGAAAACCCAAACAAATTGTTAAAGAAAAACTTATCTGCTGAATATAAGTTTTTTGCTGATGTTGTCGGAAAAGTGTTACTAGGAAAACACATCGCACACGACTACATCACCAGGCACCAGTTCTTGGTGATGGGTGCTCTGGTTGAGAAGAGAGCAGTAAACTGGGGAAAACTACTATTTGATTTAATCAAGAAGAAAAATAATAAGGAGAAAGTGTGCTTTGGACGGATTCTGGGAATCGTCCTTCATGAAAAGGCTCCTGAACATCTGGTCTCCATGATAGTGTTCATAAATGCCTCCAAAAGGCTTACATCTGCCTTATTCGACAGATGGGAGAGGAAAATCACCAAGCCATCCAAGGCTTCCTCCTCCTCCAGGCCTTCTAAGAGCACCAGGGTTGTGCTAGCCACTCCTCCACTTCCAGAAGATGTCCTCCCTTCCACCCACATTTCTTCACCACAGCCACAACAACCATCATCTTCTCCAGTTCATACTCCACAAACTCACCCACAACATCAACCCACACCAGCATCGACCCCAGTTCCATCTCCTGAGCACATCACTCCACCTCAATCTCCACTTCCACCTCATTTAAATGGCATACACCCTGACACATTTATGTCATCCCACACCTTCAATCTACTGTTTCCTCCACCATCTCCACATCAGGAACCCATTTCCTCCTCCACAACCTCAGTCCAACCTTATACTGCTGCCACTCCCTCTATTCCCATCTCTCCACTCACTCAAACTGACATTCCCTCTACTGCTACAGACTCCACACATACAGATCCCTCCAGTCTATTATCTGCGTGCTCTATTTGTGGACATCACACTCCCTACTCCTCCACTGCTCCAAAATCTCTTTATCTCAATTTTCTGATATTGCTAAAGACCTTCTAGCATTCATACCCTTAATAAACTTATAACTGATGCTATAGCTCCACTTTCTGCATTCATCCAATCTCTTTCTTCCAAAATTGTTGCTTTGTCCCATGTCCCTTCTTCTGGGGACTGGCTTCAGGATCCCCTGAAACCAGTCAGGAGGAGATGCTCTGTGATGAAGAAGCTCCAGTTATGATAATAGCAGCAGAAGATTCAGTGATGTCTGATGACTCAGAAGAAGCAGCCATTCTTGCTGAAATAATTGATCTAGTTGACTCTGATTTAGATATGGATGAGTCAGTTTTGCCAGAAATAAATATTATTGGTGATTATTTTATAAATCCTACAGCCAATTTGAATTCTTTGCTAGATTCTTTCAGTTTTGTCTACAGAGATTTTCTCCCTAGTTCTTCTCATCAGCCTTCTATGGCTATTGTACCATGCTCTTCACCAATAAGCCCCACAGTTGCTAAGCAACTAAAGGCTAGTTTTGCAGTTACAGAGATTCCAATAGTATCAGCTCCCAAGGATATTTCTTCTCCAGAGGCTGTCTCAGCTCCCACTTACAAGATGGATGACAGTCCCCACCCTGATTTAGATGAAATCATTATGACAGATATAGAAGAAAAAAACTTGTTAATTTCTAAAAATGCTGCTGAAACAGTTAATCTTCCAGAACCTCCAGTGCAGACCCAGGCTGAAAATCAAATATCAAAAGATCTTCTAAAAGCTCTTGATGATCTATATGATATTCCTCAGGGATCTTCTGATGAAGATGAGGATGATGATTCTGATGATGACGATTACACAGCTGCCAAGAAGAATGTCTCAATGAAGAGAAAAGTTGTTCCCATTGTTGCTCCCAAACCAAACCCTACTCATGATACACCATATTATATCTTACAAAAGATCACTCCATATCCTGGGATGCCAGCATGGATGTGGCTTTCAAAGAATGAACAAAAAGCCAGAAAGAAAAGCAGGAGGTACTCTCATCCTCCCCCTCAAAGGAACTGGAGAGGTCCTCCTCCTCCTCAACCTGCTGCTGGTGCTTCAGGAAGCAATTCTCAGAGGTCTACCTCTTATGCTCAAACCTATCAAAGACATCAAGGTAGATCCTCAAGATATCAAGAAAGCAGTCAGCACAGGTATTCCAGCAGACAATAACATCAACAGCAACATCAACAACAACATCAGCAACAACAACAACAGCAATAACAACAACAACAACAAGCTTCTGAAACAGAAAAAGCTGAAAGCCCAAAAGGGCCTGAATCTCCACCTATTACATTTGTGGATCCTGAAATTGAAAACACTTCAAGAATGGCCAGATTCAAGGAGCTTGTTGGATTATAAATAATCAATAAAGGTAAAGCTAAAGGGAGAGATCCATCTCAATATTCAACAATGTCATTATACAGAAAGAAATTGAAAAGGTATGAAAAAGCTAATAAATTTTTCAATGTAGATACCTACATGAATCTGCATCCAGAGGATGTTGTTCCCAGAGCCAATTCTCTCAATATTATTGGAGCTGCTGATATGACCATGTCCAAGAGACAAGTAGCTAATACAAATAGAGAAATCAAATTTACACAGCTCTCTGATAAAGACAAAGATGACAAGCAAAAGAAGAAGAAGAAATGATTTACTCTGTTTAATTTTGATTGTCTGAACTATATTTGTTTATTGTCACAAAGCTACTGTTTATGTAAATATCTGCTGAATGTTTCAATTTTCTATCAGATATGTTTATCCTGCTTTGTGAATGTTCTTATTTCATTTGTATTATGACCTCACCCAAATATGGGGAGATTGTTGGATCTCTAGTTAGATTTGGGCTAGGTTCACTAATTAGGATGTTTGACCCACTATGTATAGCCAGTGTCATGTCTTTGAGTCCTAGAAATTTAGGCTAAGTTATTAGGTTCAACCATACATGGACCGGCCAATAGAAGACCTAAGAATACTCAAGACTTAGAGAAAATCAAGTTCAAAAAATGAGTTTGACGTTCGTCGAACTCAGCTCGATGATAGTCGTGCTCCGCTTGACGAACTCAGAGTTAATTCTCTGAGTAGAGATCGACGAACTTTGACCATAGTATTGGCAATTTATTCACAAAATGCAGTTCTCTGAACTCAGGTCGACGAACACAAGTTATCAGCTCGACGAACTTTGACCACAGTATTGGCAAGTTATTCACGGAATGCAGTTCTCTGAACTCAGGTCGACGAACTTGGATCTCAGGTCGACGAACATGATTTCTCTGGTCGACGAACTTTGGTCTCAGGTCGACGAAATCTGTTCTCTGGTCGACGATTTCTGGATGTGCTGGACTGGATCCCCCCTTTCGGTGTAGTAGGACATCTCCGGCTCATGAAACCCATCTAGAACCGGGGCGGATGCGACCAGCTCGTTTAAGGGACTCCCTTCACCTACGAGGCTAGTCGGCCGATCTCCTGCCTCCTCCTCGCCGAACCTGCCCGCACTCACCGAGCTGGGGAACATGGTCCACCCCGAGAAATCTCGCTCGCTGCCTTCCTCTACAACTTCGTTCTCAGGCCGCCTAACAGGGGCATTCTCTCCCAAAGCTGGGGTAGCGACCACTAGGACCGCGGGTTTCGAGCACTCACCGCAAACCCTGAGTGCGAAGAGTACAAGATTCCGGACTTCCTGCCTAAAGTCCTCGAACATTCCAACGGTAGCGAGGGGAGGGGGAGGCGGCGAGTATGTCATGTCAGCTCCTGGTCTTTCTTCTCTAGCCATTGAGCTCACTAAGTATTTTTCGCGTTGGTCACCCTCCACGCTCACTCCACCAAAATATTGAAACTGAGAACCGACTTTTGTGGAGATCGGACCCTAGAAAGGGGTGACCGCACACTTACTTCTCCTAACAAGCATGCATGACTGAGAACTTAAGATTCTAGATTGACCCAAGGCTGCAGTATGGAGGTCCCACCACATATCTGGAAGATCTTAGAGCGCTTACCCACCTTAGCAACTATTGAGCTAAGGATACCTTAAAAAGTCCTACAAAACCGTAGGATGAGAAAGCATCCTTCTAAGACACTGATGTGGGTCTATTTATAGATTTCTGAGTTTGGCCTGCAAATAGCACAACTTCACTGTCCAGAATGGTTATACGCGGCCCAAATCGGTCTGCCAACTGCGTAAATCTGTTGTTTGAAGAGGCTACTGGCGGACCAAATTATACTAAGCACATGCTAATAGCACCTCCATGTAAGAGGGAGAGCGTGAGCCAACTCGTCGAGGGCGAGCGTGAGCCAGCATGCTAGTCACCTGGACAGGTGCGACCTGGCTCTCGCAACTCACCTGCCTCTTAGGCGAGTACGTATCGGGTCCCTGTTGCTCGCCCACAACATAGATGGATTCAGGCTGCCTGCTAAGTTGAGGGAGACTGGCTGCCCCTCGGCTCAACCGTCTACCGAGCTGAGGCGGGCCGGGTGCCTCTGCTCTCCCGCCTACCGAGAACCGACTGGCTTCGCCTGCTGGCATGGTTGCTGAGAATTGGCTGGCCTCCCCGGCTCGCCTGCCTATCAAGCTGAAGCGGGCCGGACTCCCCACCTTATCTAGTTTGGTCGCCTACTTAGGCGGGTACGAGTCTGGCTATTTCGAGGCCCCTGTTCTGCCTTATCGGATCCACTCAGCGAACAATGGGTTGTACAATAAATAAGTGATAATGTTGCATGTATTCAAAAATAGAGTTTCAATCATAATAAACCTAAAATTATGTAATTATACTTTTATTTTATTCCTTGGTCTATAAAGAAATGTGATACATGCAAACATAAAACATACTGCATTCACACAATGATTTTGAAATCAATAATATTTTTTTCAATTGAATTAATCATTGATTTTTCATTACTTTTAGATCTTTTTTAAAATATAACTATAATTGAAATAAATAATATTTTGCTTCATCACAAACATATTAATATCATAATATGATAATGTTCGATATAACTTGGTTTGCATGTATTTAACATAGAATTTTGATTTTTCATAGACTTAGAATTAAATCATTAAACTTTTTGTTTTTTAAATATGATTGATTTTAAGGTCTGGGTATAAGTAAGATGCATGCAAATAATATTGTAACATATCAATACACTAAACATAATACCAATATCTGATCATATGATTCATAATTTCAAAGCGTGGTAAAAATATTCAATTTATGATTAATCCATGATAGATAATCAATTATGATATATAATATCAGTTTAATTGTAAAAGATGATTGTAGTGTATGTGATATTCAAATTTATTCTTTTTAATTTATTATAATGAACTCCTTAAATATGAATATATTTTGGTGGTTTTTAAATTATTTTGCAAATGTTTGATTTTGTTTTATTTTTAGAAATTACCAAAACCATATATAATATATCTGATAGTAAAAGATAATGATACTTAACATAGTAAAATAATTTTTTTGGAAATTCATTTATTAAAGAACTTTAGGTTTGAAATGAGATGCCATATCCATATAATGCTAAAGTTAACATAAAACATGTTGGCTCAAAGGAAAATCCAAAATAAACAAAAACAAAATAGATATTATGTATATCTATTTATACATTTCATTTTGATTTGATTCTACTTCACACATTGGATTGGATACTAATGAATAAGAGATTTAGGTATCCAAAGGGGACCGAGTCGACGACTCCTTTGGGTACCCAAATATAACGTGTTGGCTTATGGGGAGAATGAAATGAATTGACCCTTTCAAGAGAAGTTAATGTATCATTTTTAATTTTGGGTCTTTATACATACTTTAGTTGAACATATTCCAAATTTCCATAGTCATGAAAATGATGCTTATAAATGTCGGGATTTTTAAAAAAAAATTTAATAGAAAATTTGTGAACATTTAATTTAGAGTTGAGAGAAAATTGATTTTGTGAAAGATAATGAATTGAAGATTTACAAGTTTTGAAATGATTTTTCAAACTATCATTGTGTTATTTTCCATTTCACTCTTCTTTTTATACATACTTTTATTTAAAATACTAGTAGAAGCCTTACATAATTTTGAAGATAAACTAGAAATAAAATATTTTTTATTATTTGAAAATTTTTCCATAAACAATTTTAATGTTCTAGTTTATTCATTATAACATTATTTTCTTTTATCAATTTTTCATTATGCTCTTTAAAACTTAAAAGCACTTTTTCAAATTTCTTGAATCATTCTTTCAGATCATTGCAATCATAATAAGATGTAGAAATTTCAACTATAGAGCATGAAAGAGAATTTGATACATCAATATGAAATTCTACTTTAGCGTTTGTTTTTAAACTTATATTTTCTAAACATACTTTTGAATTAGCATTTTTCAATTTCTTAATTCTACGTTTAGCAATTTCAAGCATACAAAATGTAAAAATAGAATTCTTAACAAAAAGAGAAGAATTAGATTTTCTTACAATACTTTTGGATGAGGCATGATTTGAACATATAATTCCTTTGACATCTTCATCGTCCTCTTCCATTGATGAGATTTCATTTCCTCTTTTGCACGATGTGTTTTCTTCTTCAATTACATTTGATGTGCATTCAACGAATCCTTCAATGGAGGAGATTTCTTGAATACTTAAGCAAGCATTCATATTTTTTATGTATTGTACTTATTCTGTTCATGTAGATGGAGGATAATAAGTTTCTTCAAGAGATTTCTAAACTTCATAACTAGTATGAAACATATGTATTTATTTAAAAATATTTTGTTCTACTCCCCAAAATAAACTATTCAAGGATTTACCATTTAAAACCATTTCATTTCTATTTAACATACTCGGGGGCTTTTCAATAGTAATATTCTAATTTTTTTCATCTAAAGATTTAAGAAAATTTTCCATTACAATTTACCATTCTTTATAGTTTTCAGCCATAAATAATGGTGGTTCTAAAGATTTTTCATTTAATAAAATTTCATCCCCTCTAGTAGTTGTGAGATCATGACGTGGCATTATTCCCGGTTGTGAAGCCATTTTGGAATAACCTCCTCTGATACCACGTGTTGGATCTTACGACGTCCATAGTGTATGTGTATGTGTGGGGGTGAATATGGGCTTTATGGATTCTTAAATAAAAATATCAGAGTTAATTAATGAAGTTTCAAAATATTTTATAGAAAATTATATTTTAATATATCAGAAAATAATATATGGAAAATTACAACTAGAAAAAAGAAGAATTCAATATTTCTTCACTACCGTCGACATTAAGTGTTACCGTCGGGCACTAGTTTATGAATATTTAATTCAAACATTTATATCTAATAAAAATGAACCTTGCAATATATTTTAAAATATTTTATAACATGAAAATAAAATAAAGATAACGAGACAAAAAAGAAATACGTTTTTATTTTATTAGAAATTGAATACAAAAATGTTTAATTTCTATAATGTTAGAAATCGAGGCGAATAGAAAAATCCCCTAATGATGATTCACTAGTCCTTCTCCCAAGGAATGGCTGGCTATAACCTATCTTGCCCTAGATACGACCTCTAGCCTCCCCTTAAATCTAACCTCGACCTAGTAGCTACACACAAGGTGGCGAATTTCCCCCTAAGCTGCGCAAGGACCTAGTCACAACAAAATCGTGATTTTCCTACGGAATCCTTCCTTGGAATCTGACGTTCTTTCCGAACGATTTCTCTTCTCCCAATACAAAAAGATGAAATAAAAGAGATTACAAGATAATAAAAAAAGAAGAGAAATTCTGTAAGGCTTTTTGAAGGTGAAGATGAAGGCGGTGTAGACGTCGTCATTCTCGATGTGTTTGCCTTCGTGTTGAATGTGTGTTGTAGCTCTTCTTCTTCAAAATCTCCTTTAGATCTTTGTATTTTCACAAAGGATTTCTCTCTATCTCTGAAGATAACCCTCTCTCCAAAGAATTAGAGTTCTATCTTGGTGGAGGAGGAATCACTGCTTCAAAAAGGTATCTCTGAAGAATGCACAAAGTTTTTAGCCTTTTATAGAAAAATCATTATCGTCGGGCTATATCTAGCTATCGCAGGCAATATCTCCTCAAGTTATCATGTGTCCCATACTGCGATGATCGTGTCGGTTGAAAATGGACGAGTTTGGGTCATGGGGCTATCGCATGGCGATATCTACCTATCGCAGGGCGATAGCGCAGAGTAGTGTGCGTCATGGCGATCATGCGGGACGTGTCCGTCATCATTTTCATTATCATCGGTCAATAGTTGTTATTGTCAGGGATAGATCCTCTTCACGTTTTGCCATCCAAATTTTTTTTATATTGTAGATGACTTTGTTCTCATTTCGGAATGGGGTGGCACGTTCGGTAACTCCTCCCGGATTTAAAGTTGTGGCGTTTGAAGTTTAGCTCACAAAACTCCACCTTTTATTTTTTTCTAAAGTGTACACACCCTTGGATCATGCTCATGACTGAGGAGTTGTCTCATTATTCAATTTGTATAACCTGTACACTATAAATACACAAAAGACTAGATTAAATACATCACGACGTTTGTTATTCTCAAATCAAGAGATGTGGAACTCATGTTCCAACACTCATTGCTTGAACCATCAGGCTTACAGGCCACGACGCGGGTCAGCCTTCCCTTGTTTGTTCATACATACATAACCACATTATGTTTCAAGGCTGGCACTCACGACCACCACAACTGGGCACTTTAAGATCACAGCTCCACATATTGGTCCCCTAGTCTCCAAGCGACATGTCTCACAAACATAGCTCTCTGGGAGCTACCGCTAGCGGTATTACTACCACCGAGCGGTATCTGACAGAACTACAATCCTGCCCCAAATCATGGTGTTTTCCCGGAGCACACCCCCAGTACTACCTACAACAAGCTGCACACCCCAAAACTTTGTAAAACTATACATTTACCCATGGAGTCTTCCCCAGCATGCAAATCAATCATCACCAACACAGTCCAACTTGTCTGGATGGGTTTCACACAACATGTCTATTATGTACTTCGATTCTGGATTCTATATGCAAGTTTATTGCTGGGGTTATCATCGATCAACCTGTTGGAAACCTCTCGTTCTTCACCAATTGGTGAGGGTTTTCATGCACATACCAAATAAGAGCTTCACTTGTCTATGAAGGAAGATCATTACTCTTGTAGATCATTTAAGAGCCATGAAATCACAAGAGATCCAGATAAAAGCATTCACAACACCTTACTCTCCACAGATCTAACCTCGGCTTGCGAATCCGATCACAAGAACGTCTTCACAGCTTTCCTAGAGGCCTAGATCAGCCTTCTCCATCCTCTCCTTTCCTTCTTCTTCTTCTTTCTCAAGGTCCAAGGGAGAGAGAGAGTGAAAGAGAAAATAAGAAGAATTTTACTCCCAACCCTCTAAACAAACACGTGCCAAACCTCAGCCATCTGATCTTTAAAATAGCTATTGTTGCACGGTAGCACGCTATCGCAGCGCGGTAACTTAGGCGGTGTCCGCTTGACCCAGTCAACGCCGCTCTGCTGCTTAATGACCGACTTAACCTTATCTGACACGTGGCCTCCGAATGCCAGCGGTATCGCTATTTCCTGGAGGTAGCAACTAGACGCCACTGGTTCTCGACCCCATCAACTCGACGCCCACTACCGCCAGTGGTAGCTCTACTGCTTGTCGACAGCTCTCAATAACTCAGAAGCTGTTGTTTTCAAACATGTGAAACCTGGGGTGTTACACCTGAAATTTCATATCTCGTAGGCTGATTAAGTAGATATACTAACAATGCAAGTGATGATCATTGGATGACGTTAACAAGAATATTTTAATACTTTCACGGAACTATAGATTATAGATTAGTATATACGCGTTTTCCCAAAGTACTAAAAGGATATTCAGATATCAATTGGGTAACTGATTCGTCTTACGTTAAATCCACAATCGACTATGTATTCTTCCTTGGAGGACCCGCTATTTCATGAGCTTCTGCAAAACAAACTGTTTTTCTAGATATACCATGGAATCAAAACATATAGCTTTAGACACAACATGTGTTGAAGCTGAATGACATAAGAATTTACCTGCTGAAATTCTTTTAGTTGAAAAACTAATACCTGTTATTTCTTTGCATTGTTATAATAATTTTTTTATTGATTTAACTGCTTCTAATATTATTATTTACAAAATGAATAAGTTCATAAGAATAAGGTATAAATCAGTGAAATAAAGAAGAAATGAAGTGATATCACTTAATTATGTAAAGTCAGAATTGAATTTGTCTTATAATCTTATCAATTGAATGCCCTGAAGGGAGATTTTGTTGTCATCAAGGGGAATGAGTTTGAAGCCTACATGATTTGCTGCCAACGGTGGATACCCAACCCATGTGATTGGAGATCTCATGAATTGGGTTCAATGTTGTAGAAATGAAGTCGTTGATGTAGCGTAGTTAGAAGCACAAATTTAAAGGTTGAGAAAACCTTCTCCCCATTTCTATGATGTTGTGCTCTACATAATTGTTTAGGATGAACTTTAAGTTCTTAATGGTCTCTAAAGGCATATATCTTTGTGAGATATTAGTTACGAAATTGTTGGGTAATGTATCCACAATTACCCGGATTTAACGAAGCCTCCTGTCAAGCTAAGATGAATTCACAATGTATTTGATGAAACCTCTTAAGTTGTGCTTGCAGTTATTCCACGCTAAGTGCACACCAATGTCAGGGTGCAGTAGGTCAATATACACGGGTCTGCACGACGTAATCCCTCATTGAGCAGATCAGTGTGTTGGCCTACGTGTACTCTCTCTATTGGAGTGCACTTACTTTCAAGTACAGGGCTGTGATCTTGCAAGAGCAGACAAGGAGCAAGGATGGGTCAAGGAGCACATCATGGGTGGAAAGACGAAAAATCGTCTAAGTGTAAATCGACGAGAATCACCAAGTGATTCTCGCCGATTCGGCGAGAATCACTAGTGATTCTCGCCGAATCGTCGAGAATCACTAGTGATCATCGTGGAATCACTGATTCTCGCCGACTCGATCCAGCTACTTCAAAGCGAGCAACTCTGATGCTAAGTAATAATCGACGAGAATCACCAAGTGATTCTCGCCGATTCGGCGAGAATCACTAGTGATTCTCGCCGAATCGTCGAGAATCACTGGATGATTCTAGCCGTGTCTTTCCGGCTTATCAGAGCATGTCATCAAGTCAAAATCGACGAGAATCACCGTTGATTCTCGCCGAATCAACGAGAATCACCTTCGATTCTCGCCGATTCGACGAGAATCACCTTCGATTCTCGCCGATTTTGCCTTAGACAATTTTCTGGATCCCACTGGACCGGATCAAATGTTAAGGCTCTATTTTGAACCGCTTTTAGGGTTTCTTCAGGTGGGACCCATAACGGTCATAAAAGAGTATTTTACTGTATAAATACACGCGTATTTTTGAACAGTAAAGTAGCGAAGAAGATTTGAAAAAGACGAGCCGCGACGTGACCTAGATCGCGATTTCCGCTCTGCCGCCGCCGCCGTCGCCGCTCGAACAAGTTGATCGCCGGTCTTGATCGTGGTTTCTTCCAGATCTCCCGTCGACAGAAGCTTAGTCAAGCATAGCGTCTCACGTGTCTAACCGGAGATCCTTTGTCTCTTGATTTGTTGATCGGGAAAACTTTTCCCGTCCGAATCGATCGAGAGGATCGATCCTAGTGTAACCGTTGGAAGACCTCGCTGGCTTTGCTACGAAGTTTGAATCTCCTAAGTAAAGCAGCCGCATACCGTTGTCGCCGCCGATCCCGTGAACCAAGCCGCCGCCCTCTTTGCCGCCGCCGGTTCCGGGGAAATTCTCTCCGAGAGAGATCTAGGGTTGTGGACTCTTCGTGGACTTCAAGAACACGTCGTCAACGAAGAGGGACACCTTAGTCTCCAAAAGTAGTTTGTATTTTTTATACATTCTAGTTCATTTTAGTTGTAAAGGAACGTTGGTTCCGAGTTGTAAGGGTTGGGTGCAACCCGTGTTGTGGGAGTGTTGTCTCCTACGCGTGGAAGGGTTCCTTCCGATAGTGCAAGGATTGGATTTCAATCGGTTGGTGAAGTGACCGAGTCGTCCCTTGTTGGGAGATAGGTCGAAGGGGGAAAGTGGATGTACCCAAATCGGGGAACCACTATAAATTGCTTGTGTACCTTCTTTGCTGTGTTGTTTTATTTTCATGTGCAGGTACAATTTTAATTCCACAAAAACGCTGCACGTCACTTATTCCACCCCCCCCCCATAGGTGAAGGTAGTTGACACTAAGTGGACTTTCAAGTGGTATCAGAGCAAGGTTACTCATCAAAAAGGTTAACTCCTTGAGTAGAATCCTGCCACCAGTGTCAGAAGCATGGAGCTGGATCATGAGATCTCTCCACCAAGACTTCCCACATGCACAAAGGAGTATTATCCCGTCTGGAAGATGAGAGTGTCGTATCACTTGGAGGCTATCGATCCTCGAGCATCTTTCATCCTGGAAGAGGGTCCTTTTATTCCTATGAAGACCTCCGGCTCTGGAAAGAATATCCAAGTGCCCAAGTGTATTGCTGAGATGTCGGAGATGGAACTCTCATTATTTAATCTGGACAAGATGATTCGTCAGATTATCATGGATGTCTGGTCTGGACCTTCTCGCTCTAGATTGGAAAAATGTGGGATGGCCAAATCTATGTGGGTAATGATCTCAGAGCTGATGGGGGGATCAAAGAAAGTTGGGTTCTGCCGTCAACTAGAGGATGAAGCCTATGTGGGGGTCCTCGCCTCTGAAGATGAAGGCAAGGATCAATCGGACAACATCAGAGCTCCAGTGTCCTTGTCAGAGACTGAAGAAGAAATTGAGGAAAGCAGTTCTGATGAGGATGACACAACGGTCACTGGCTCTAATGATAATAACACTGAAGAGCAGGTAACTTCTTCATCTTGCCCCATCTCTCTTGAAGTTTCTGAAGACAGGAACTGTTTCCCTTCAGAAAATCCTGATTCTCTGAAGAGAGCCCTTCAGAAAAGCAACCTACTTGTTGAAGAACAAGCTCAGGAGATTGCTCGGCTGAAGATCTTGTTGGTTCTCCAATTGGCATCCAACAAGGTCAAGGACTCTAAAATCTCTGATCTAGAGAGTAGTCTAGAGAATGAGAAAAGGATAGTATCTAACTTTTCCAAGGTTGATGTTATAAAGAGAAAGGAAGAAAATGGGTGGATCTCCCGAATTATCAATTCGTGGAGAAATGGGGAAACGGTATTCCGACCCCCCACTCCAGGCAGGAAGGGTATTCATCATGCCTTCAGGTATGATCACAGGAACAATCGTGGTCACTGCAAGGGTGATCTGTCCTCATGTGGAGACACCCATAGTGCAAGGGCTGTCATGGCCACCCATGAGAGAATACCTAAGGCTCATTCTGAGCCCTTTGTATTCTCGGCCACTGCCCCAACTCGGCGTGAATCTGCTGGTATCAGCTCTCAGAACGCTTCTCACCACCCGAGGACACAGGAAAGGGAGGTTAGAAGTCATGCAGTAAGTTCCCATGGGGCCTCAGGAAGGGGGCTGCCTGAAAGGAAGGCACCACCTCCCAGGCCTCATGACGCTCGCTACATGCATTCCTTCCACCCTTCCACGTGTCACGGTGGAAGAGGCAATTTTGGGAGCAGATCCAGGTCTATCCTGTTTGGACCTAGGCTCATGACTACCTCAGTCACTAGATCAGGTCAGAAGCGGAGATACAACATTCACACGTGCTGGTGTTGTGGCAAGGTGGGACACTTTGCCATAGACTGTTGGCACAACCCCTCTGTGTCAAGGGCAAGGGCCTATCCACATCTTCTGGGCAGAGGTAGTCTTCCTGACAGGATTTCTGAAGGAAGGCAGTCGAGTGTTTATGCTAACAAGAACCTAGGACCCAATATGTATTGGGTTCCTAAGGTAAAGTAACTCTCTTTTGCAGGGCAGTCTAGGTTCCCGTAAATATAATGGGAACTAGACAGTAGATGTTTCAAGACTGAATTGGAACAAGCATCTGGAATAACTGAAGTGATATGTACATGGGCATACTCACATTGAGCACCTGGAATGTTTTAACCAGAGGGGCTAAATGATAACTCTCATAATCCCAGGTACTTTTGATCAGCCCCAAGACTTGAGTCGTATTGTATCGACATTTACATATATATATATATATATTTATATATATATATACACATATATGTGTGTACACCTAAGGATAGGTTAACGCGGTAAACATAAACCTTAGACACATCAATGAAGATTTATCGGAAATTCTACTGGTAGATTCGAGAACTAACATCTACAGGCGTAAATCAGTTCACTGAAAACTAACAAAGATACGTCATTGGAATTCTCGACAACGAAGATATGTCATTGGAAATCTTAACATCAAGAAATGTATGGAAAAGCACGGCTCAAACCCTAAATATATTGGAATTAAGAAATATATATACATATTTAGAAGATTTTTTAAATTGTCTTGATATCAGAAGACTTCGAGAATCCGGCATGGCTCTTAACCCGTAGATTCCTATCAAAGAATCCCTCCGATTTCGACTTAGACAAACGGGAAACCCTCTAAAACCGCTTAACCCGAAGACTTCCGCCGAACCTTAGCGTTTCGCTCTTCACACGGAAATCCTTTTAAACCCGTCGATATTGCATAGTATCCCGCCGACCCTTCATATTCCACAGGAAGCTCACCGAAGGAAACTCGCCGATTGACCGCAGGAATCCCGCCTCTTTCGTCGACAACCGCAGGAATCCGCCTCTTCCCCTTCCGACGACAACCGCAGGCAACTCTCCGTTTCCTCCGTCGAAAACCGCAGGCAACTCGCAGTTTCTTCCGTCGACAACCGCACGCAACTCTCCGTTTATTCACAGCAGAAAAGAGAATCGCGATCTTCTTCCGGGTTCCCGCCGTTTCCGTCGATTCTCACGTTCTACGCTCTTGGGTAACCACTTTCTCACCCTTGCAATGACTTACTGTTAGTGTAGCTTCCCTCTTGATTCCTGATTAGGCGTAGTCTTAGGATTTCAGTCTTGCAATGGCTCCAAGGACAACCGCCGGCCTGGTCACTGGTTGTGAGTTAGTTCGAACAGGGTTCTCACATGCTTCTGATGAATTCAGAAACATTATTATCATGCTTGAAGAGGCTGGACTCTCATTCATACTGGAGCACCCCTGTAAAATCTTGGACAAGGAAGTGATGGAGTTCTTCGCAACTGCCAAACTCCGGAATGAAGACTCTCTCATCAAGAGCAAGGTAGCATGGGCAAAGATCAAGATGTCTGCAAGCAAGCTGACCCAATACTTGCAGCTCACTAGCTCTGCGCAAGAGGATTATCTGGAGGAACAGGATAAAAACAGGTCATTATCATTCTGTGGACTCGCTCGAGGAACTAGATCGATAAAGCGAAAGGATATGAATGAGGAGGGGAAACTTTTGTTAGACATCATTGGGAAAGTACTCATATGCAAGTCGGGCTCTCATGACCACATCTCTGCGGACATGTTCAAGATCCTTGTGGCAATTGTCTGCAGAAAAAGATTCAACTGGGGGGCACTGCTTTTTGAGAAGATAAAGGACACTCTCAGATCTCCTAGCTTTGGCCGAATCATCAGTCTATATCTCAATCAGTTAAATGGAGATAAGTATGACATGAGTAATGGAGTTCCACTGCATTACTTGAAGAAAATGGACTCGAGCGTCTTTGACAGATGGGAGACGCATTGGGCAGGCTACCGTGGTAGAACAACAAGAAGCATCTCCAGCCGAGGACGGAATTGTGGCTGATTCCGTAGTAATCCCCAGTGAAATTCCTGATGCACTGACTGGAGGAATTGAGGGGGAGCCTCTACCCGCTTATGTTAATATAGTATCTAACATCTCTCAGATAGACAGAGATGTAGTGGCGGATATACAAGAAGAAAGTGAAGCTATGCTGGAGAATGAGGCGGCCCTGCACCTGAACGATCTAGGAGCTGGAGGTGCTGTAGAGGAGACTGCTGACGAAGGTTTGGAAGACGATGCCGCTGAGAATGATTTCATGGACGATGAAGACGAGGAAGTAGGAAATGTGGGACAGGAAGCATTGGAGCCTCAGGACATCACTGAAGTTCCATCTGACAAGCACGCTCCTGAGATCGTTCCTGAGACAATTGGTGCAACAGTGGAGGGGGAGTCCTCTCAGCAGAGACTGTCTAGTACTTCCGAGAAATCTACAGAGGCAGCACGTATTCCCCCCTTAGAGGCTGTGCTCGTGTCCAGCTCTACATGTGCATCTGATGAAGAGCAAGGCCAAGGAGTGCCTCAGGATCATCCACTACGAGCTGATCTAGCCAATCACACCGTGAATGTCATTCAAGGTATAGTGGATGATCTCAAAGCATCTTTTGAGAAAGCTCAAAATAAAATGTTAAAAGGGATTAAGAAATCTGAGAATCTCATGCTCAAGAACATGGTGGAGATCAATCACAAACTGGACGTGATGGAAAAGAAGTTTGAAGATAAGTATACAGCGGCCGGCCAAGCTATCACTCTTCTTATGGATGGATTAAAAAGGAACACCGATACTCTCGCAATCGTAAATCAGAATGCTCATGTCGTAGCAAATAACATTCAAAAGTTTGATGGCAATATGGTAACTCTTAACACCAATCAACAAGCCTTGGTCACTGAATTCTCCAGGACTATAAAGCACATTGATGAGTCACTGCATTCTTATGCAAACTCCATTGCAGTCGAAGCCAAAAAGGGGGAGAAAGAATATATAGCTAAGATGGCCGAGCTTCAAGAAATCATCATCAAAAACTTTGAGCAGTCAAACAAATATGTTTATGATAGCTGTTGGTGGATGCTCCAACAAGCGTTAGGCGTTAATATCCCTGAAAATCCCGAGGGTACTCCTGCTCCTGAGATTAATACTGCGGCTGATGAGGGAGCCAGTGCTGAAGAAGCTCCTTTAAGTGAAGCTGATGCTCATAGGGCTGCTAGGGCCACCTCCAAGGCAAAACTGATGGCAATGTTTGACCAAGGAGCCCTAGCAAAAGCCAGGGACAAGAGAAAATCGCAAGAAGGGACATCTAAGGAAACACAAGCTGAAAAGAGAATCAGACTAAAGGAGGAGGAAGTAAGAAACGAAAAGTGGAGTCTGGTATCAAAGAGTATCATCTTGGACACATTCTGGCTACAAGAAAAAGGGGAAATCAATCGGAACGATGTATACAGCCAACATGAGTGGGAGCTGCACAAAACATATGAAGCTAAACGGAACATCTTCTTCAGGACCAACACTGCGGCAGATAAAGCTCCTCCTCCCAGATACTATCCGAAGCCCAAGGAGTACGCTGAAAGGCAAAGAAAGAAGTTTTTGGCTCAGAAACATAAGGATGACCTAGCCAAAAATCAATAGACAGAAATTTATAGCTTGTCATTGTCTCTTGAACACTTTTATCTTTTCTTTTTGTTATATGAACAATCCTGATTATATATATATATATATGTATATGAATTTATGATTGACTCAAGCCTTGATCTGTTTGCCTATATTTTCTTGTGCCGCATCTTTATATTCTCTATGTTGTATATATTATCTGGTTGGTAGTATTCATCTTAGCTAGTAGGATTTTGGCTTCGTCAAATAGAGGGAGATTGTTGGGTAATGTATCCACAATTACCCGGATTTAACGAAGCCTCCTGTCAAGCTAAGATGAATTCACAATGTATTTGATGAAACCTCTTAAGTTGTGCTTGCAGTTATTCCACGCTAAGTGCACACCAATGTCAGGGTGCAGTAGGTCAATATACACGGGTCTGCACGACGTAATCCCTCGTTGAGCAGATCAGTGTGTTGGCCTACGTGTACTCTCTCTATTGAAGTGCACTTACTTTCAAGTACAGGGCTGTGATCTTGCAAGAGCAGACAAGGAGCAAGGATGGGTCAAGGAGCACATCATGGGTGGAAAGACGAAAAATCGTCTAAGTGTAAATCGACGAGAATCACTAGTGATTCTCGCCGAATCGTCGAGATTCATTGGCTGATTCTCGCCGACTCGATCCAGCTACTTCAAAGCGAGCAACTCTGATGCTAAGTGAAGGATCAAGCGCATAACCAACTGTTCCAAAAGCCCGGACTGTTGGAAAGGGTGTTACTTAATTTCTTAAATAAGTAGAAGAGCGCCACGGGTCAAGTGAAGGAACGCCGGACCCAACAATCCCCCCCTGGCGTCCAGCACAACCCGTCGGCTCAGAGGTGGAGTTACCACATGGCCCACATGACTCAGAGGTGGGGTTACCACATGGCCCACACGGCTCAGAGGTGGGGTTACCACATGTCCACGGTTGCACGGCTCAGAGGTGGGGTTACCACATGTCCACAGTTGCCTGACCCGCCGGACCCACACAGGTAGAAGAGAAAAATCAGGATTTAATAGCGCTCCCCCGGTCTTGAACACGTGACCTGCTCTGATACCAATTGAAGGATCAAGCGCATAACCAACTGTTCCAAAAGCCCGGACTGTTGGAAAGGGTGCTACTTAATTTCTTAAATAAGTAGAAGAGCGCCACGGGTCAAGTGAAGGAACGCCGGACCCAACACTAAGTAATAATCGACGAGAATCACCCAGTGATTCTCGCTGATTCGGCGAGAATCACTCGTGATTCTCGCCGAATCGTCGAGAATCACTGGATGATTCTCGCCGTGTCTTTCCGGCTTATCAGAGCGTGTCATCAAGTCAAAATCGACGAGAATCACCGTTGATTCTCGCTGAATCGACGAGAATCACCTTCGATTCTCGCCGATTCGACGAGAATCACCTTCGATTCTCGCCGATTTTGCCTTAGACAATTTTCTGGATCACACTGGACCGGATCAAATGTTAAGGCTCTATTTTGAACCGCTTTTAGGGTTTCTTCAGTTGGGACCCATAACGGTCATAAAAGAGTATTTTACTGTATAAATACACGCGTATTTTTGAACAGTAAAGTAGCGAAGAAGATTTGAAAAAGACGAGCCGCGACGTGACCTAGATCGCAATTTCCGCTCCGCCGCCGCCGCCGTCGCCGCTCGAACAAGTTGATCGCCGGTCTTGATCGTGGTTTCTTCCAGATCTCCCGTCGACAGAAGCTTAGTCAAGCATAGCGTCTCACGTGTCTAACCGGAGATCCTTTGTCTCTTGATTTGTTGATCGGGAAAACTTTTCCCGTCCGAATCGATCGAGAGGATCGATCCTAGTGTGATCGTTGGAAGACCTCGCTGGCTTTGCTACGAAGTTTGAATCTCCTAAGTAAAGCAGCCGCACACCGTTGTCGCCGCCGATCCCGTGAACCAAGTCGCCGCCCTCTTTGCCGCCGCCGGTTCCGGGGAGATTCTCTCCAAGAGAGATCTAGGGTTGTGGACTCTTCGTGGACTTCAAGAACACGTCATCAACGAAGAGGGACACCTTAGTCTCCAAAAGTAGTTTGTATTTTTTGTACATTCAAGTTCATTTTAGTTGTAAAGGAACGTTTGTTCCGAGTTGTAAGGGTTGGGTGCAACCCGTGTTGTGGGAGTGTTGTCTCCTACGTGTGGAAGGGTTCCTTCCGATAGTGCAAGGATTGGATTTCAATCCTGTTGGTGAAGTGACCGAGTCGTCCCTTGTTGGGAGATAGGTCGAAGGGGGAAAGTGGATGTACCCAAATCGGGGAACCACTATAAATTGCTTGTGTACCTTCTTTGCTGTGTTGTTTTATTTTCGTGTGCAGGTACAATTTTAATTGCACAAAAACACTGCACGTCACCTATTCCCCCCCCCCCCCATAGGTGAAGGTAGTTGACACTAGGTGGACTTTCAGAAATATCTCTTGAGGCACCACCTATGTGGGGGTAGTCGTACGATCGTGATTTTAGGATCCGGCCTGCACCCTAATAACTCATGAAAAAACAAGGAATGTGCATGACTATTAACGCGCCCACCGCCATAATCCAAGAACAACCAATTTTTTGTGTGCTTATTCAATTTACTGGTCAAAAGATTATAATTTAAAGCCTCTGACACATTATGCTCTTAGGTAGAAAAATAAGTAAAAAGTATTGGTTCAAGGTAACCATTCCACCTATACATATTGCATTAGATAAAACTTGTTTAATCAAATTTGTATTTATTTTTATTTATTATTAGTAATATCATAATTTATGAATTTCATTTTGGGTTTTTTGCTTTTGTGGGGGATTTTTAGAAATTTTATAATAAATTTTTTTCATAAAAAGTTTTATTGGAGCCTTCTTGGCGTTTGGGCTCCTCACAATTGATGAAAAAGCTCCAAAACTAAAAAGTGAGGCAAATCAAATTTTTGGAGGGAAAGGATAAAATCTTTAGTCACACCTTGCCCATTTACTCTCAGAGTAAGTATATAATATTTTTCCCTCCTTATTTGTTCAAAGGAACATAAGGAGGATATATGGACCACACACGCATGCTCGCACCGTATCGAACCGAATCCAGATTTTGTATTTTGGATTTGGGATTTGGGGAATAATTAAATTGAATTGTATTTTTTGTTGAAAATAGTTTTGATATTTTTGAGTCCTTAAAATCCAAGTTGCGTCAACTGTGTTGCATCAACTTCTTCTAGCTTGCGTCGATTTCTCTGCACTTGCGTCGAAAAGCACTCGACGCAACATGCGTTGAGTAGTTTTTGTCAACTTGGCAGCGTCGATAAGGACTTGACGCATGCATCGGTTGCCTTCCGCCGACTTCACCTGCGTTGAGCAGAACTCACCGCCTATGTCTTACGTCGATAATGACTCAAAGCTGTGTTGATTAGAACTCGGCACAACTGTGTCGACTTCCCTGCTAGTTTTCCGTTACACATTATTTTCAGTTACACGTTTCTCACCATTAACTCTAACGTTCACCTGCACAATTTAAGTTCACTAATTGTAATCGTTAAAATTTATTGCGTGGTTATTTCTTGCCGTTTTCGAGACTCATATTTAGGAGAATTTTTTGATTCGTTTACACATACACTTGAAAACATTCAGTCGCTCTTTTTCTCTCTAGCTCTTCGACGATCGTATTAGAGATTTCTTTTCCATTACGTTTACTTCAACAATTAGAAGTTCGGGTGCTCTATGCTTCTTCAGTGTCAACCACATTGGAGTTTCAGGATCTAGCCGGGTGTTGTACCTTAGAGAAGTGCTTCGCCCGACCACCCAACTTTCCCGCTTTTATGACAGTGACTACACGCCTTACCTAGGCTAGATTCTAAACTATATACTATTCTGTTTTTTATTTCTCACATCTTATGTTTATACTAGTTTTAAAATCTTATTTTCAAGATCTGAATTATTATTGTTATTAAATGTTTTCAAAACGAAAATTATTCATTATTTTGGAATATAGATAAAAATATTCCTACAATCTAAAGAAGTTGCAGGTAAGTACTACTTGGTTGACGTAAGGTATCCTTTGGAAAGAGGAACTTGAAAGACTTATCCAGAAACGCGCTATCATCTAGCAGACTTTGCATGTGACAATCGTCTTATACGAGGACATCAAGAAAGGTTCAAACAAGCACGCTCATCCTTGCGCAGTGTCAGAGAGCGCGAATTCGGAATCCGAAAAAAAGTGGGCAATCCTTTGGGACATGTCACAATACAGCTTCGATAGGGCATCATGATATTATTGTGGCTACAATGACGGTTCATAATTTCATTCGTCATTCATCAAATGCGGACCCTGATTTCATGGCATGTGACGCGGATGAAAATTTAGCAAATCCAGAGGCTAATGAAATTACAATACACCGACGTGGAACAATTGAAGTGTGTCAGAGTAGGAGTCTTGGTGTAAGGACATCAGAAATGTATGCATTATGAGATGCAATTGCTGATCTACTACAAAGTGCTAATAGGTAATTAAAATTTCACAATTTCTCAATAATAGTTAAATTTAAAAGTTTGTATTCATGCATATCTAATTTGCCATATTTTGTAGGTGATGAACATGATTGCGAGTTTAAGGCAGAGATCTGCGATAATGTTTCTTGCTTTCATTCATAGGACATATTTATGACTAAATTTTATTATATAAAACAATTTTACGGTTATTGTTATTATTTGCTTATGATATTTATGCTATTTTATTATTTCAGTAATTAAAAAAACAGGACTTACCATGAGTAATATATTTATCGTGAAAAAAAATTAATGTTGATTATGATAATACATATTAACAAAAATGCCACTGCAGTTTTAACAAACTGTTTTTCCATTCTAAACAACTCTATCAACGCTGTTTTATCAAAATGTTTCTCCATTCTGAACAGCTTCATTCCAACAGCTTCATTCCCACAGCTACTTTTGTCACCGCCACCGACGAAACAAACTGACCCATAGCCTTATATAAGATCCCTCAAAATTAAACTAATGCTTTGTTTGGCGCGGCGTTTGGAGCGAGGCGTTTGGAGCTCTCCGTTTTGGGGCAAACGCCGCCGCAAGACGGATAACCAAATGACCGACGGTGGCGTTTGCTCCGTTTGCATACGCCGGGCCGTGGGAAAAAAAGGAAAATGGAGGTATTCCAACCGCGGCCTCCCCCTCCGGTTCTAACAGCCCGCCTTCTCCTCCCGCCTCCTGAGCAAAATGCTGAACCAAACAAAGGCTTTATTTGGTTCCACTTTTCCTCTTGTCGTTTGGAGCAAAAGCCACGGTACGTCGGGTAACCAAACGGCTCCGACGACGTTTGTTTAGTATGCCCCCTCGGTGTCCTGAAAAAAGAGCAAAAAACTGTCTGAAGTGGCTCCTCCTCCACTCCGGTTCCAAAGCCGGATTTGCTCCCGCGGGTTCCGCTCGCCACCCCCTAATCAAAAGAGGCCAAAGCGGTGCAAATGCAATCTTCCTCACATACATGTCCGCATCCTCAGCCTCGCAGCGGCAGCGGTGCCACTGGCGAGGAAGAAGACGCATTTCTACGGTTCGTGGCATACGCGAGGTCGATGCTTTTTTTGGATGATGGAACTCCTGAGGACCGCCATTACGAAGAGGACTCTCAAGACCGATCCTGGAGTTGGATAATATCTCGGATCCTCAAAACTTGCGTCGCCTATCCAAGCGGAGTCACCTCCGCGATTCTTCTCTCCGATCTTTTCCAGGTTGTCTATCCATTACCGAAACACTATTGCACCCACGAATTCCACATTGTAAAAGTTTTCTGATGGAAGCATAATAACGATCTATGAAAACCTAGAATATCGTAAAAGTTTTTGTGCCTGAGTTGTTCTGGGTTTTTGAACTGCCAAACCACTTTCGCAGGCTTGGTGCGAACAGCGCAAGTATTCAAACTCAAAAAGGAATCTGGAGTGGATGGTCCCATTGAAGAGGAAACACAGGAGAACAAGATTTCCAAACTCAGTCACCATCGATTCAATTTACGAGAAGAATTTTCTTTCTCCAACTAGTTGCCTGGAGGCTGTTGTTTTGTGTTCCTTTCTTCTTCCCGGTACTCAAAACCCTTTTTGTTCTTATTGATTTTTAGGGAAATTCCAATCCTAAGGCGGAACGGCAACAACTATATCCTATGTTCTACTATTTTAGGATGGAATCCTGTTTCCCCCAATTTGTTTTTAATTAGTATCTTGTTTTTTTTAATATTTCTCACATGTTACAAAATAAGTAAAATTTATTTGGCGGATTACCAAATCTGCACTAGGATTCTGGAGTTAACCAGAATATTTTGAACTGAAAACAGAATATTTCTTGCAAGTTAGAAGGATTTCTGCAAATCAAAGCATTAAAATTCATAAAGTTTCACACTATCTTAGCTTAGTATGCTAGAAATTATGATTTTTGTGGGTCAATATTGTAATTGACCATGTTAAACCGTTACATGCTATCATAATGACCCAACACATAACTAAATTGTTGGTGCAAAAATTGTCACATAACTTTTCACACTCAACGACCGCCTGGGAAGTCTGGCAGAGAGATCAGAGACCGCAATCGACCGGTTACTAACCCTGAGAGAGAGCCGCTGACAGCGATGGTCACTATATTTAACCGCCGCGGCGAATACCACTTGTGGCGGTCATTGTTATTTCTCAAGAGAAATTGAATACACGTGGGTACTGACAAGTACAAGTGGGAACAAAGAGAAAGAAAGCAACTGAGAGACGGATTCAGTAACCGCACCTACAACATGGTAGATTCTGGCCTAAGTCCTCTGTGCGTTTTGAACACTCCTGACCCCTTATTTAAACTTGTGGATAGGCTGCCCGAATGGCCAAAGGCATTTAATGCAACATTAAATGCGCAACCACCCGAGGTACATGAAGAGTCGGATGGTGAGGGTGAGAAGTGACCACACGGTGACCGCATGTGCTGCTGCCGAGGAGAAGGGTCTGTGCGGATTCTTAGCGAGTATCCGTCACGGCTTCTCTGCTGATAAGTTGAAGAGGTTCCCAGGAGGGCGAGCAACCCTTCGATCGGGTATTGTGGTATGCGCCTATGCTGATGAGAGCCCACAGCTTCTTGGATGGTGCCCGCGAGTTCTTCTGAGTGCCCGCCATGCTGTTTTATGTCAGGCACCGTCTGATGCTTTTCCTCGTCGTAGGAACCGGGTTAATGTAATCCCCATATTTTCTTGAGCCCGCAAGGGCTCTGAAAAATTACCGAGGTAACCATAAATACTGCGACTCGATTTCCGTGCCGCCAAAAATCTATAAATACTGCAGAGGCGGGCCCATATCTCCATCCGTACATTTACAATTCCCTGTTCTGCGATCTACTCCCTCGGGGATGGCTAGCTTGAATTAGACTGCCCTGGCTGAGTTGAAGGCGAAAAGAGTCAGCGAACTCCTCGACGACTCGACCGGACCTCAAATGTTTTATCCTAAAATGAATAAAAACTAATGCTAGCTTCCAGTTCACTGGTTTATAGTGAACTGGGCTTCCAGTTCACTGTAAAACAGTAAACTTGAAGCCCAGTTACCTGTTAACAGTGAACTGGAAGCCCAGTTCACTGTAAAACAGTGAACTTGAGCCCCAGTTCAGTTCACTATTTTACAGTGAACTGAGTTTCCAGTTTACTATTTTACAGTGAACCGAAAGCCCAGTTCACTATGGAAGTCAGTTCAGTGGTTTTCACTTTTCACTAATTCTCTTTATTTCTTATTTATTATTATATATACCCATTCTTTTTGTTGTTAAATTATTTAATAGCTGGTAATGGATGCGAGTGGATCTGGTTCATTAAATGTTCAATATAAGATTGATCCAGACTGGAAGTATGTGCGTCAGAAATCTGCAGCTAATAAAAATGATTTAACTTGCAATTTCTGTGAGAAAGTCATAAAGAGTGAAATTTTTCTTGTAATCTGTTGATGCATCTGATTGCGTAAAGACTGAGGAGAGGATGTTTGAATTGCTTGATAGAGTAGTGGAATGTGTTGGAGAGGCCAATACCGTTCAAGTTCTTACTGATAGTGCAAACAATAATGCACTAGCAGGTAAGTATATTACTAATCATCATTATTTAATATTTATTTAATTTTAATGTCATATATTGAGTTGGAACCTGTTTGTTATGAAACAGGAAAATTATTGGAAGCAAAACGACCATTTTTATATTGGACACCATGTGCCGCCCATTGCATCGACTTAATGCTGGAGGATATTGGAAAAATTCCTCGCATTAGTAGAACAATTAAAAGAGCAATGAACGTAAATATTTATATTTACGTTCGGCCTACACTAGATAACATGCTAAGGAGCTTAACATGGCAAGTGGAGCTTGTTAGGACTGCTGTTATTAGGTTTGCGACTTCTTTCCTGGCTCTTCAGCGCATTCATAAGCAGAGGACCAATCTAAGAAAGATATTCACTTCACCTGAGTGGATATCGAGCAAGTGGGCAAAGAAAACGGGAGACAAGCAGGTTCAAAGCATTATATACATTGTCTCTTTCTGGAGTAGTATTGTGTACATTTTGAAGATTTTTGGACCTTTAGTTCGGATACTAAGATTGGTAGATGGGGAGAAAATACCGGCTATGCGTTATATCTATGAGGCTATGAATAAAGCGAAAGAGATAATCATGAAATCTTTCAATGAGAAAGAGGAAAAATACAAAGATGTCTTGGAGATTGTGGACAAGAGATGGGAAAATCAGTTTCATCGACCATTGCATGCAGCGACTAATTATTTAAATATGGAATTCTTCTATTCAAACCCTAAAATGACATTAGATGGAAAAGTCATGAGAGATTTATACCAAACAATGCAAAGGCTCATTCCAAGTTCTAATATTCAAGATAAAATTACGGGCCAACTAAGTTTATATAGAAACGTTGAAAGTTTATTTGGAATGCAATTTGCAGTTCGACATAGGAAAACAAAATTCCCAGGTTAGTAAATTAAATATTACTCAAAGTTTCAAGCAAACAATTTATTTACTAAGAATGATTTATTAATTTCTTGATATTTATTTTTTGGTTAGCTGAATGGTGGCACTCATATGAAGCTGATACTCCCAATCTGACTAAATTTGCTATAAAGGTTTTAAGTCTCACTTGCAGTTCATCTGAATGTGAGCGTAATTTGAGTTTTTTTGAACATGCACGTTTTTTTTGAACAAGTATGTAAATATTAATTTATATCATTATATGATTAATTATTTATTTCATTATTTGTTATGTTGCAAGTCCATAACAAAAAAAGAAATCGAATAGCACAACAACGCCTAAATGATTTAGTATTTGTAAAATACAATCGCGTCTTGCGTCGGCGATATGATTCACGCGATCGTATTAATACGATTTCGCTGAAAGATATTGACGATAACAACGAATGGTTGATGAGAAGAAAAGGATGAAGATGAGGAGGTTGAGCAGGATGACAATTTAGTTTTTAATGACGATTTATTGACATGTGGTACTTTAGCTAGGGCCAGTGGAGTAGAAGAGGACTTCTACTCCACACACTTATCCAAAGGGAAGAAGATAGCTGACAAGGGGAGCACATGTAAGATGAGGGAACCTACTCCAACAATCCGTACAGATGATGTCGACGATGAAGACGAAGCCGAGTTCAATGGAGAAACAGAATATTTTAGTGAAGAAGATGAAACTGTAATTGGTTTAAACGATGAGTATTTAATACTTAATGATGACGAGATCACGAGAACGAGGAAAAATTGAAAAACTATGTGATGACGTGATGTTATGTTGTTTTCTTGCACATTAGTTTAGAGTTTATGATTGTTGACTTGGTTGTTTATGTTTGTTTTTTGGGCGAAACATTGCAATCTCTTAATATTTTTTTTTCAAATCATTGTTTTCAAATGTTAATAGCATTTCATCTCCCTGACTTTCTATTTGCTATGTAAGTTTGTGACTGAAGTTAATAATTCTCATTATTGTTCAATTGGTGATAGAGCATATTACTTTGGATGATAATTCGTATGTGTTTGCCCGTAACTTACTCCATTTACCTTGTTTATTCTCTTTGAATTTAATTGAAGCATTATCAAGTTGGTTTAACTTGATTGTATTCGATTGTATGATATTCTAATTTCAATAGTGAATGTTTCTGACTTTGTTAATTTCATCACTTACAATAATTATTTGTTAGATTGTTACTTATACATTACATGTGCATCATTCTAAAATTTTTAGACATTTCATGACTCTCACTCATTGAAGTTTTTTACTAATTCTAAAATTTTAAGACATTTCATGAACACTCACTCATGAACACGAGTTTTTTTGAACATGTACGATTTTTTTGAACAAGTATGTAAATATTAATTTATATCATTATATGATTAATTATTTATTTCATTATTTGTTATGTTGCAGGTCCATAACAAAAAAATCGAATAACACATCAATGCCTAAATGATTTAGTATTTGTAAAATACAATCACGCCTTGCGTCAGCGATATGATTCACGTGATCGTATTAATCCAATTTCGCTGAAAGATATTAACGATAACAACGAATGGTTGATGGGAAGAATGAAGGAAGATGAGGAGATTGAGCAGGATGACGATTTAGTTTTTGATGACGATTTATTGACATGTGGTACTATAGCTACGACCAATAGAGTAGAAGAGGACTTTTACTCTACACACTTATCCAAAGGGAAGAAGATAGCTGACAAGGGGAGAACATCTAAGATGAGGGAACCTACTCCAACAATCCGTACAGATGATGTCGAGGATGAAGACGAAGCCGAGTTCAATGATGAATCAGAAGATTTTAGTGAAGAAGATGAAACCTTAATTGATTCAGACAATGAGTAATTAATACTTAATGATGACGAGATCACGAGAATGAGGAAAAGTTGAAAAACTATGTCATGACGTGATGTTATGTTGTTTCCTTGCACATTAGTTTAGAGTTTATTATTGTTGACTTGGTAGTTTATGTTTGTTTTTGGTGCGAAACATTGCAATCTCTTAATATTTTTTTCAAACCATTGTTTTCAAATGTTAATAGCATTTCATCTCCCTGACTTTCTATTTGTTATGTAGGTTTGTGGCTGAAGTTAATAATTCTCATTGTTGTTCAATTGGTGAAAGTGCATATTACTTTGGTTGATAATTCGTATGTGTTTGCCCATAACTTACTCCATTTACCTTGTTTATTCTCTTTGAATTTAATTGAAGCATTATCAAGTTGGTTTAACTTGATTGTATTCGATTGTATAGCATTCTAATTTCAATAGTGAATGTTTCTGACTTTATTAATTTCATCACTTACAGTAATTATTTGTTAAATAGTTACTTATACATTGCATGTGCAGCATTCTAAAATTTTAAGGCATTTCATGACACTCACTCATTGAAGTTTTTTACTACTCATTCTAAAATTTTAAGACATTTCATGAGCACTCACTTATAAGAGATTTCCAAAACCTTTTTCATCTGGCATTCGCGAATTGGGAGCCCAATTCACTAATTGAGCGAATTGGGCGCCCAATTCGCTCAATTCCAGCGATGTGGGCGCCCACTTCGCCCAATTTAATTTTCCCCCCATTTTTGCGCTTCACGTGCCTCAAGCGTGCGCCTGTGCCTTGCTCCTAGGCTCTAGGGTCCCTTTGCATCTTGGTGTGCCTTGCGCCTTGTTGCGCCTTGCTCCTTTGATAACTTAGGTGACCTCCCTGAGAATATAGTTGAGTCGAAGGAAACGTGGTAGTAGGAGCGACCATTGGAGATGATCTAACTAAACAAGAAGCCTGCTGCAGACAAGGCCAGGAGAGGCAGGTAGTCTTCAGCGAACAACAAACGTCAGCGACAAGTGAACAAAGCAGGAGGCAGGACAACTGCGGTGTGCAGATAGAGCAGACTGCGTCCTGGAGAAAGCAGCGATGACAGGCGAGCAAGCGGTCTGCGACTAGAGAAGCAGTCTGCGACGAGAGAAGCGGTCTCCGGCAGGATGAGTGGCTACGGCGGGAAGATGATAGAGCAGAGCAAGCAACAACCACAACAAGTAAAATTGCGGCTATGCGATCAACTGTGCGGCGACCAGGAGAGCAATAGCTCCGGTGAAGAGAAGTTGCGACCTGACGAGGATCAATCAACGAAGACGAGAAGATCAGAGGTCGCTAGGCAGTCAGCCGCAGACTGGCGAACAGTGACTAGCAGCGGCAAGAAGGCACACATGACCTGTCAGTGGCAACAACAAGCAATCAGCGACAACAACAAGCAATCAGCGGCAACAACAAGCAATCAACGACAACAACAAGCAGTGGTGGAGACCAAAGGACAATTGCCAGAAGCACTCCTTTCGGCAAGAAGCAATCGGCGGTCAAAAGACCTGCGACTTGAGATGCAAACTGAGAAGGGGCAGAAGAAGTGCGGCCTGAGGAACGACGGCCTAGAAATAGCGGCGACAATCAAATACCCGCTACTAGGCTAGCAGCAAGGCGGGCAACTTCTGCGGATAAGGAGCGCGGTTAGGCCAGCCACGATTGAGCAGGCAACGACAAAACCGACCGAGTATTTAGCGGCCAGGCGAGCAAGGATCTGTGGCAAGCAAAGATTTGTGGTAAAGCAAACAGCGGCAAGCAACAATTTGCGGCTAAGCAAGCACCGACCGCGAGCAGGAAGAGAAATCATGCGTTGTGCGGAAAGAAAAAGAAGGTTGCGACAAACACCCAAGAGGGTGGGGCCCATAATTAGAGGAGAAAACTATAAAGCAGGATATAGAGGGACGAGAGTGGAAGCCACGGGAGAGTGGTGACACAGAGGAAGGCTGTGGTTTGAAAGGCAGAGACAGCAGGAGAGCAAACAAAGAAAGCTGCGGTTATAAAATTTCTAACCGCCCAGAGAGAGCAATCAAGGGTATTTGACCGAAAAATATCGTAGGATCGGCAAGCTCTGATACCATGTAGATGAACACGTAATTGAGAAATAAAGATATGATTTTATTAATTCCAATCAAAAATTACATAACATATGTATTTGAACACACACATATATATATACAAGTGACAGGCACGGGCCTTCGGCCCTAGGGACATTCGGCGGGGGTGCGACAATCGGCGAGGTGCGACATTCGGCGGGGTGCAACATTTGTCAGTGGTGCGACATTTGTCGTGGGGACGACATTTGTCGTGGGCGACGACAATTGTTGTTGGAGCTACATTTGTCGTGGGCGGTGACATTTGTCGTGGGTGGCGACATTTGTCGTGGGAGGCGACATTTGTCGTGGGCGGCGACATTTGTCGTGGGCGGCGACCTTTGTCGTGGGTGGCAACATTTCTTGTGGGCGGCAACATTTGTCGTCTGTGGCAAGATTTAACGTGGAGAGGCGATATTAGTCAGGGAGGCGCCATTGGTCGTGGGCGGGACAGTGGTCGTGGGCGGGAGTGCGGTCGTGGGCGGGACATCGGTCGTGGGAGACACATTGGTCGTGGGCGGAACATTAGTCGTGGCTGAGACATTGGTCGTGAACGGCGACATTTTTCTATGGGCGGCTACAATGGTCCTGGGTTGCGACATTTATTGTGGGAGGCGACATTAGTCGAAGGCGGCGACATCGGTCAAGGGCCAGAGGTAAATAATACTCCACTCTTGCTTCGAATGTTAATCTAATTTATGAAAATAAATGTATTGAGAAAATCCTTTACTCACAATATTTATATATACATGTCACATCCAAACTTATTATCTATACTTACTCCATATAAGTACCCATACCAAGGCCTGATTCTCTCACAATCATAAATCTATCACTGTTAAACATGAACTTTATAGGGGGAAGATCAATTAAGGCCAGAGGTAAATAATACTGCTAATTATTCGGACAAACCTTAGCCCAAAAAAATAATGTTGAATAAGCAAGGCTGATAAAGTTTTTTGTTATCACCAAAAACCAAGGCTCCACTCTTACTTCCATCCATTCCAGGTATGATGATCAATAGAGCATAAATAATTGCCCTTGAACACAACAAAAATGTTGAATTTAAGATTAGAATCCCTTGTACTATCCCCACGGGTAACTCCGACAGAACTCACATGTTCAAACCTAATAACATAAAAAAACATATCTTATTTTTCAAAATAAATGAATTACCTATAAAAAATGGATTTATAATTATAATATGAGTAAAAACAACATAAATCAATAACATACTGTGTCTTCATTGCATAATTTTAGACAACAAATGTTGTCAAAAGAATATAGATAGTTGATATGGAGATGTGCATGCTAACCAATAGAGCATAAATAATTGCAGGAAGCGGATCGCATGGAGCAGAAAATGAAATTTTATTTATACGAAAAGAACCTGAAAGAAATCGCATGGAGAAGCCGATTGTTCATATCTGGAAGTCGATTGTATTTTCTCTTGACACGTCTATACTAATGTAAGATTAGCATTAATATATCATCAGTTAAAAATATAGAAATGGGTAATAGTGAAAGAAATTAAAAATACCTTCAATTTATATGTAAGGCTGAAGTCTAACTCCTGACTCAAGGGAACTGCAGGGGGTTGCTTGCTTAAATCAAGGCCAGGCCACTCTGGTGGATTAACTACAGCAGAGATCACATGTATAAACCTATTAACATAAAAAAACATGGTGTATTTGTCCAAGAAAATGAACTATCTTTAAGAAATGGAAAAAAAAATACAGCTAATGAAAGCTGATAATCTCAAATACTACTCAAGGGACAGATCAATACTTACTGTCTGCCAATGTCCATTTATAGTGTCCAAGCTTGTGGTATATCTAACATGAGGGATTTGACTACCAAAAAGTGTTCCATTTAGCAGACTTCCAAAAATTAAGTGAGTTTGTACTGTGGTTTAAAATCAAAAAGATATTTTCAAATTTGGCAGATGTAAATTGCAACAAAATCAAAAAGATATTTTCAACTGTAGATCTGAAGCTTTTATGTGTATATTGGATGTATAATTATTTGTAGGAAGCCAACACGCGGACTATGAAGCCTAAAAAAAATTTGTGCAATAAGGGAAGATTGAAAATGATCTAAAAAGATTATAACTAAAACTTTCAATCAGTTATTTAGATGAGTGGAGAAATAAAATTGAATGAGAATAATTTCATGCACTCCCACATAACAGGAATCAAATACTTTGAGTATTCAAGTAGACCTATGGAAACAATTAATGAAAGAGCTAAGGAAAAAAAAATAATCATGCAAATGCCACCGAATGACCACCAAGACACATCTCAAGAAATAGAAATCTGCCTCCAACTGTAGTCTATCAAGGCACATCCTAACCAATAGAAATCGTCCATACCTGCAGATTGCATTGAATAATCCCAATCTCCAAAACTGAATGCTGTGTTGGGATGTGATGACTTTTACCGTGAATCTGAAAATCCCAGTTAATTGAAAGAACTCACAATATTGAAATCAGAAAAAGCCAGTCCACTATATCTAACTGGAGGAAATCCCAACCGGTGGGAAGATGGAACATTCGGGAAAAAATGCAGTTTAATTACTGAAAAAAGTAAAGGCATCTCCAGCAAATGCTAATGAAATTATTTAGACATACAGTACTGAACATAGATGAATTCTTTCATCTATGTTAGACGGACATGGAAGAATAGTGTATCGGAACAACGATTGCGTTTAGTTGTTTTTGAAGACGGAAACTTTGAGGCATTGAGAGAGATTAGGAGGACCTTGAAGCCCTAGAATAGAGGCATTCGGGGGGAAGTGGAAGGCAGGCGGAGAAGTGAAGCTCGAGATGGAGAAATCGATGAGGGTTTGCAGGATTACCTAGGCTGCTTTGGCGGAGGGTGGATGTCGCGTGGAGGATGCTATGAACGAAGGAGAAGACGCCAAGTATTGTCTGTCGCGTTGGAGAATGTCGCGTTGGAGAAGCCGGCGAGGGTTTGATCGGTGGAGAAGTTTGCGCTAAGGAAGAGAATAGGGAAAGGTTTCTGCACGGAAATGATATACAGGACAATGCGGAGTGCGGGAAATTAAAAATTACCCTAATACCTTGCATATTCAAAAGTGTTTGAATTCAAAGACACAATCTTTTGGCATTCAATTTTAATTTAAGGGGTATTTTTGGCAATTTGAATGTTGCACCAAAGAGGGGTTTTCGCTTATAGAATAGTATAGATATATATATACAGGAGAAGAGGGGAGAGCCTAAACTCTATGCCAAGATGTGAGACTAAATCCTAAGAGGGCTTTACATGGGCCTTTACGATGAGCTTTCTTTATTCTTTCTTCAACAATTTCGTACTTCCCACTCCCTTTTGTGAAGTCACTACTTTATGGGCATTTAATGACTCTTCTATATATAGAATGGGAATCAATCACTTGTATTATTTCCATTTTGCATTTTTCTGCTACTTCATCTTGTTTTCATTCAAGGGTTTCCTTGTATAAAAAACTGTGGGATGGAATCCAACTTCTTCAGGGCACTACTTCACATGCCTGGGGCCTAATTTTTAATAACCTCATTATTCTCTTGTTTTGATATTTACTTTCTGTTTTTTTACTTTTAACACAACATATAAAGTTTGAATCTGTAAATCGACCAGGTACAAACATATACATGCTCAATTTGGGGGACCTGTGGAGCTCTTGTACCATTGATCTATATCTACATCGCAGGTCTCTATACATAGCAGTTTTGCTTAAATGTACAAATATATTTAACAACAATGCTTGATACTGTTTGAAACTCCTGCGGGTAATGTTTTCTCAAATTAGTGACAACTAAAATCTCTTCAACTGAGGAACTTGCTGCTATGCTTACTAAAAAATTATCTTTTCATATTCATGAGCTACCATACTTTGTTACTTGGGTTTTGCATTATCTAACGTTCTACATGTCTTAAAGCCTTGGTATCAGAATAAATATAGAAATAATTAACATCTAAGTCGTATATCTTATGGAACTACACGTTGAACCCTATATTTGAATAAAGTAGTTTCATAATTCTATAATCCAAAAGGTTGCATGATCTGTGTTGTCGAACTGCAAGACATTATATTAGAATGAGTACACTGCACTTAGGTTTCCTTACAATCTTGATTTCGACATTTCTGCATGTTTGCACCATTGTAATAAATGGTTCATAATTTCTTAAATACCGCCATACTATATATAAGAATCAAATGCAAACAAGTTTTAATTGTTGTACAACTCATTAGATTCCACCGATCAACATGGAACAAGCAAATGAATCAAACAATAGACTGAAGTGATACACACATACAATGAAATATTAGATTTAATGAGCTGTACAAGTTAGATGTTTTCGTTCGAGTAACCATTGCTAGAGAGTGAATTTTGATGAATAGTAAATGATACACATCTTGATTGTCTACACTTTCAAATACCAGAACAACACTTTTGAATTGACTAGAATCTAATGCAATGCACCTAAATACGTCAATTCTGATTAGGGGTGTTCATGAACCAAATCGAATAGCTTTTCAATCAAATCCAAATTTTACATAGAATGCATAGATTCAGGTTCAGATTCAGATTCGTTCGAATATTCAGTATCGGATTCAGATTCGCCATTAAATATTGAATTCAAATTTAAGTTTGAATTTAGATTCGAATTCGGATTCGAACATGAATTTGAATTCAAATTTTATAATATTTAAATTTATATAATATTCAAATATAGTTATATTTAATATTTATTTACATATATTAATTTTATTTAAATATATATTTCAGTATTCACGAACTATTCGCAAATTCTTCGAATAATAATAAAATTATTCAGATTCAGATTCAAAAAATATTCAAATTCGAATTCGGATTCGAATCCGGATTCAAATTCAAAGTATATGAATTTTAATCGAATCTTCACGAATCAAATCCCGAATTATTGACGAACTATATTATTTGTGAACAACCCTAATTCTGATGCGCAATTAATTAAATGATATAAAATTAAAACTCTTACAAATAACCATAGTTGGTTACAAATAATTCTAATCATGCGAACATGTAGTAATTGCATGCAAAATCACAATTGAAAGAGCTAGAAATTAAGCACATGACAAATAAAAACCACACGCTTAATGAAAAGTAGATAACAATATAAACTGAATGTCACTAAAAAATATGAGCAAATTTTCCGAAGTCAATGGAAATGAAAATAAATGCAAAGAGTTACTGAGTAATTGAGTCCAGGGCAGATGTGATACAATAAGTGATCTAATAAGCCGAATCTCGAATGGAAGATATAGTGTTATGGTCCCACAATTATTAGTTATTGCACATATTTATTAAATGTCATATTTAGCCTCGTTATGTCTTTATGTTAGATGTCATTGTTATGAGTCAATATTATTCATCTTTATTTTGTGTCAACGTCTCTCAGTGTTATTATTTTGAATCATTGTTTCTTAGTGTGTTTTAATATTTTGGATAGTTTTATTTATTTTTATTTCATGTTATTGTGTAATATTATATGTAGATTCTTGGGTCATGACTGAAAGGGATCATTGAATGTCTATTATGAAATCTATTACTCTTTCCGGATCTCTCTTTCTCTCCTCCTTCCGAGGTTAGAGTTGAGCAAGACTCCCCCTCTTCCCCCTTCTCCTTCATTTACCTTCCAGTGAGCACAACTCTATCCCCAATGTCTCACCATCCCTGTCTCCACTTTCACCGCCTATGAAATATTGATGCGCTACGTGTTAGGCCATAACAACTTAATATTATGTTAAGATAATAGAAGGTGAAGGATGGGGTTGAGAGAAAAAGAGAGTTAGGGAAGGAGAAGAGATTAGGGTTAGGGTGAGAAGGAGAAGGAGAATACCTGAGTAAAAGTCTTCATATTGCTCCAAGGGGGTTCCAGGTATATATAACCCGAAACCATGGGGGACCGGCCGACCCCCAAGATGGGCTGAACCGTGTGGTTCAGCCACACCTGTCTCCATTTTAGTGAATGGGGCTGAACCAGAGTATACTTCTCATCGCAGTTGAAACACAACTTTTTTCCTTCCTTGCCTGAAGTTCAGGCCATGTCAACTGCATCACCGTTGGCCGACCGGTCGCCGATTGGTCTCTCCTAGCCGGTGTGGGGGCAGTGACGGCTCTTCCTGTGATTCTGGTTCGCTGTCAGTTGAAGCGTTCCTCATGTATCCGTGCCAGGCTGATAGCATGACACAGTATGCGGGGCATATAAGCATGAACCTCATCCCGTAGGTGATCCTTTAGACCAGAGACAAAACAACTCAACAGTGTTCTCTCCTCCCAACGGACCCTGTTGGCCACCCTCTCAAACTCGGTGCGGTATTCCATCACCGTTCCCTTTTGTCGTAGTTTCTGCAGCATGACCTCGACGTATTCGTATTCTAAAGCGCCAAAACGAGCTGAAAATTCCCCTACGAACTCGGTCCAGGGCACGTAATCCCATCCCCTTAAGAACCACTGCGTCCACTGGTAGGCGTCATCCTCCAGGTGAAAAGTTGCCAGCTGCACCCATTGCTCCTCGGGGATTTCCTGATAATGGAAAAAATGTTCCGCCTTCTGTATCCACTCGAGCGCATCCCCCCTCTGAATTTTGGAAAATTCATGCGAGTCCTCTTGGGTGGAATGTGGGCCCGCTGATGCTCTTGTCCAAACCCTCCCGGCTCCTGTCCGTACCCTGCTGTCCTCAGCTGCTCCATAGGGGGGTAGTCCCTGGGGTCTGGGAAAGTGCATTCCTCCTTGGGACGCAGTCGGAAAAAACCGTTCCCTTCCTTGTTCGCCTTCGGGGTGTTGTCCATCCCCGTAGATACTCGCCGGTGGTGGCCGCATGTGCCATTGGTCGCCATTTCCGTAACCCGTAGGTTGTCCGACAACCCATGGAAGGGGTAACAGTCCAGCGACACCTCTAATGGAAGCACCCGGAACCCCAATAGGTCGAAATTGCCCCGCCGCATGCTTCGAGGCCGCCCAAAGGCCGTACGGCCTGCGCCGACCTCGCACCAGCCCGTCGATGAGCCGCCCATGGTGGAAGTTCTCGCCGCCTGTTCCGGTGGTCTCCAGGGTCCCGTGCGTCCCACTCCGGCATCGACCAACGCCGGTTGATGCCCGCTCATGCCGGAGGAGGGATGCGGATTTCCGTCGAGTCCGGCTGGTGAGAAACCGCTCGAACCCGAAGTCGGAACCTGCTGCGGAAACAGATCGGGGGTTTCCACCTCCGATCCTTCGTTAGCCGCGGCCTTCCCCTTCAGGTTTTGAGTTAGGAGGGCCTCGATCTCCTCCATGCGGGCGTCCATTCACTCCTCCAATTGTTGGGTTGAAACCTTCATCCTTTCTTCCATGGCCGCGATCGTGTCCGTCAAACCGACGTAGTTTTCCTCTAACGATGCCAGTCGGCCGACCTCTTCATGCAATATGGTGTTAACCATGGTTGGAGGAAGGAGTCCTCTGATACCAAATGTTAAGATAATAAAAAGTGAAGGATGGGGTTGAGAGAAAGAGATAGTTAGAGAAGGAGAAGAGATTAGGGTTAGGGTGAGAAGGAGAAGGAGAATACCCGAGTAAAAGTCTTCATATTGCTCCAAAGGGGTTCCGGGTATATATAACCCGGAACCAAGGGGGCCGACCGACCCCCAATATGGGCTGAACCGTATGGTTCAGCCCCGCCGGTTTCAAATTTTAGTGAATGGGTGCTGAACCGGATGGTTCAGCCCCATTTCTCCTTGTAGCCTCCTTAGGTCGTCGAGCATATTTATGCCCCTTGAATTGTAACATGTTCGGGGGCATAACATATTAGCGCCAATCACCCGTCTTCCACATCCCGCTGTTTATAAAATCGAAGTTTTTAGTATTTTCATCGAGCTGAACAAGTCTTCTCTGGTATTCATTCACTATCAATAACAAGCGCAAAATCATCTAACCCTGCCTACAGTCGATGACATCATATCAAGCTGCGCACCCCGTCGGTCGTCGAAGCCATTTGACAGTTCTCGTAAGATGTCATCACCGAAGTGAGCAACCTAGTGCCATGTGATTGAGTCCTTCATTGAATCTCGCAGACTGCGCACAACCATTATTTTAAATGTTCTCCGACATGTCCAATATGTCATTTTTGAGGGCAAAACGATATGTTTTTCTAAAAAAATTAGATTGTCTTTTTATTAAATTTAGGCCGACATATCCGATTTTTTCCGATATATCAGCTGACATAACTTTTAAATATATCATCCGTTATTTTATTTGTTGTTATATTAACAGACTACCATTATATATTTAAATCACATTTATATTATATTATATATGTTTAAATCGATGAAACTTATTGTTTTGATTTTTAACGTTTTATTCTTATAATCAATTTTTTATAATATTAAATATATTTTATAATGTATCATTTTGTATTTGTTAATAATATTTTATCTTAAATACTATTTGATTTTATTTTGTAATATAAATAACTCATTTTTAATCTATTTTGTGAGGTATCCACTTTCCCTCACAAAAGATGGGTGAGTCTGTTGATGCACATGTTTATGGGTGAGTCTGTTCATGTCCTTATGTTTCCCTAGGATGTTAGCAACTAGAAAAGTTCGAATTCTGGGGCGATGTGCATTGATAGAGGCGGACGATGTCGAATGATGTTTTTTTACTCCCATTGGAACCTGGTTGGAGGGAGGAGCCCTGCCATAGCTATCTGGCAAAAGGCATCAGTATGAGAAAGTTAGCTTAACCGTACTTGGCCTGATTATCCTAAGTATATTCAAAGGGAATCAAAACCACTACTGGAGTTAATCCCTTTACAGTAGATATTAAAGTACCTAATTAAATTGAAATTAAAAGGAATTAATAAAAATAAAAGCTTGGAATGGTCCATTGCGACACAGCCCCCCTACACAGCCCCTTGCCGTGGCTATTCCAATTGTATGCACATCTCCGAAGGCATCTGTAAAAATATAACATTGAGGTCGATTTAGAATCATAAAAATAGCCCAAGTTCAGGAGTAAAAATTGTACATGTTACTTTACACAACCATAATGAAGGAAACCCTTGCAATATACTTTTTGTTTGTGTACGTTGCATTACCAGGTAATTAAAGTATTAAACTGCTGAAGAAATCCTGATTTTCTGAGACCTTTGGAGTTCAAAATTATCTCAACAATTGTTATCATTGTTATTATGCAATAAAGTTAGTTAAACCTGATAAACCTCGGGTTAATTTATTCCCCCGACATATCTCATGCAGAAGTAAATCTAACATTTCTTGCTTTAATTATAACAGTTTCTTCTTGAAAAGTAAACTTGCTTTCCAGCCATTTTCCACATACTGAAGTTGTGCTTCTAGAAAACAGAAGTAATTTGATTTTCTTGATTTTTTCCTATCTATTTTACATGTCAAGTGTCCATTACCATACTGCTTTCATAGTTCTTATTTTGACATGTAATCTACACCCCAGATACTATCATCTCCTTGAACCGGATAATGGGATTTTCAAGAAGGGAAGGGAGGTCCTCCTTACGGGATGTAGTCTTCGCTCTGCCATGGAAGGATATCATCGTCTTTTGCCAACAGAGTATCTAGTTATATTGTTAGATGAGGTAATGTGTATTGCTACAGTATGATTGGATCTATAATTTAACCTTTATCAATTTATCTTATTTAATATCTTGTAGATCAATTAAAAACACCTGCTATTTATGTTGAAAGTCAAGCCACCTTGCTCTCACCGGGGGGGGGGGGGGGTGACTATCTCTTGCTTTGGTGCATTATTACATTGTGATGTCTATTGGAAATAAGAAAAGTGAAGGAGAACTTCATAACCTAAAGGTGCATTCTTCAACATGGTGTCAGAGCCTGTGAATCCCCCATCGACGTCGGCCTAAAGATTCAATTGTGTATCATTTCGTATGCTGTTTCGTTCGACAACGTCCCCGCTTCTCTTTCCTCCTCGTTCGATTGGTCTGACCGCGCCGTCTTTGTCGACCCGCTGTTTCACGCTCGTTCCTTTCTTCCCAAGTCCGGGGCTTTAAGTTTCGTCCATTTTTTGGGATCGACGACCTGCTGCAGTTGTCTTCCCTACAGCTCGATTGCCTGTTGCAATAGATTGCCCTAGTGTTCTTTTTCCAGTTTTTGCCGCAGTTTGCAGTTGCTTGATCCCCGAGCTTCCTGAAGGGAGTTCTTCATGTGTTCTCTTATGGAGGATAAATCAAAGAGTGATAATATCTCTGAAGAGGCTATTGATCAACCTAAATACTATGGTGTTGGACGTTTACATGTTGATGTCAGTCATGCTGTGACTCACATCGAACTGAAAGGGAGACACTACCTCCTATGGGCGTTGTATATGCAGATATTCATTGGGAGGCATGGAAGACTTGAGTTCATTACTGGATCCATACTTGCTCCAAGGCCGACCCCTCTTATGAAGAATGAGAAGGTGAGAATCTTATTGTCATCAATTGGCTTGCCAACTCTATGGAACCCAAGATTGCCAATCAATTCTTATTTTGTCAGACTGCTAAGGAAATGTGGGAATTCATTGAACGAAATTATTAAAAAAAAGGACAAGGATTTGTCAATTTCAAATTGAACACATACGTATGACAGGTATGAATTACTTTGAGAAATATTATAGTTAGTCGGCTCAAATTGGGTAGAAATTGATCAATACTCGGCTATTCAGACCATTGAAGATTACAATATTGAACTTATGCAACGATGGGTATTTGAAATGCTCTTTGACCTTCCTTCAGAACTTGAATTCCAAAGAGTTCATATGTTAGGAAGATTTTGTTTCTGATTTGGACACTGTTTCCCATTAATTTGAGGAGAAGCTAATCGTATATACTCTCTTCGTACTGATGTGTATGTGGGATATGAAAAATCTGTCCTTGTGGCTAAACAAAGGAAGTGGAATTCTTAAAACATAAAACATGAAGATAAGTGTAAGATGAAGTGTCCCCACTGTGGGAAGAAGGGAGACGAGAAGGATAAGTGTTGGGACTTGCATTCCAACTTGGTACCTCCGGGTTGGAGTAGTGGCACTGATGGAAGGTATGCAAGATCACAAATGTCTACATACGACATGTTGAAGAATACATGTCACCTTATGGAAGAAAATGAAAGTTTAATTAGGGAGCTAAATGCCTTGAAGGCCAGTGTTGGTAGACCTCCTGTTACACAGTTACAGATATGTCTAGTATCGCTGCTCATGTTCAAACTATCTCTATCTGCTATGAAGCTGACTACCCCCCGATCATTGACTCAGGATTTTCTGACCATATGACATGATCTTCTAGTTGGATTACTTCTATCTCTGCTGCATCTGACAGTTTTAAACTTGTTGATGGGTCTTCTGCATCGATGACTAGTAAAAAGATGATCCAAATCTCACCTAATATCTCCCTCAAATATGTAGTTATTATTCCTTCATTACCTACTAACTTTGTTTTTTGTGAGAAGTTTAACTAAATAATTGAATTGGGCCATTACCTTCTTTTCTTCTCATTGTGTTTTCCACAATCTGACGATTGGGAAGACGATTAGTGGTGTATACGAGTCAGGTGGTGTTTATGTTATGGATATTAGTCTTGCATTTGGTGCTCAAAAATCTTCAAGTAGTAATCGATTGATAATGCAGCATAAAAGAGTTGGGCATGCACTCTGCAGACTTTCCATTCTGCTTTCCCTAGATCTTTTGATGTGGTTGAAACCAGAATTGACTGTCATTCTTGTGAATTTGAAAATCATTGTAGAACCAATTATGCTCCTGACAGTAGTTGGAGTGTTAAATGTTTTGATTTGATATATTTTGATATTTGGACTTCTCCTATTTGCTTTATGAATAAATTTTGCTATTTTGTTTATTTCATTGATGATTACTCTCATTTTACTTGAATTTTTCTCTGTAAAAAGAAAATTAAAGTGTGTGATATATTTTAGTTATTTTACCACTATTTGCAGACCCAATTTAGTGCTCAAATTAAATTTCTTAAGATTGACAATGGAGGTGAATTTATAGGCTGAGAACTTCTGAGGTTCCTGGGTGATCTTGTCATTATTTTTCAAATTTTATTCCCTGAGACTCCTCAACAAAATATAGTAGCAGAAAGAAAAAACTACAATATTATTGAAACTACTCGTTTATTACAAGAGATGCATGTCCCTAAGGGACCGTTTGATGAAAGAGTTCTCACGTATGTATACCTAATTAATTAGATGAGATCTGACACTTTGGAGGAAAAGTATCCTCTAAAACTTCTATGTACAAATCTTCCGTCATTTAATCTCCCTCTTAATGTTTTTGGATGTATTGCCCTAGTGCATATTGTGAGACCATATAATGAAAAAATGGGTCCTCAAGCTATTAAATGTGTTTTTGTTGAATATGCTGCTAACCAAAAATGTTATAAGTGTACTTACCTTCACTGCATTGAAGGATTATATCTAAAGCCGTTACCTTTTTGTGCACACTTCATATTATTCGGAAGAAGGAAAAAATGTTACATATCAATAGAAGTATGGAGATGAACGTTGTATGATTTCACCTCTCCCAGCTGGAATGTTCCAGTTGAAAGGGAAGTGATGCAACCTGAATTGCATCGTATTTTACTTTTATTTCCCGCATTTGTATTAGTATCGCATACGACTTCACACATGTTTTTGTTTTATTTTGTTTCACTTATGTGGCTTTTGTATCGTTTTTAGTTTATGTGGCTTTTGTATCGCGCATGCGCACTTTTGTACGAGTTATTGACGTGACCGATCAATAAGACTATGAATGTAAAGATTCAAATTAAGTACTTGATAATATGTTTTAAAAAAGCATATATTTTGAAATTAAATTTACTTTTAAATATTATTTAATATGTGGGAGAAACCTAAGTGATTTGGCTCTTGATTTTTCTAATCATTTATCCTATCATGTATTAAACTGAAACCTAAGTTACCGCTAACCAGCCCTTTGAAACCCCCACCTCATTTATTCTATCATTTATTAACATTAAAAGTCCCACTCTTTATAGCCTTGCTCCTACCCATTGAGAGGTGGTAACCTGGAATAAATTTGAATCGAGACATTTCTCTTGGTTTGAAGCCAACCAGGAAATGTCCGTTCATCCTCCACCTTTTGGAACCGCCTCTTCCAGTCTAGCTGCCATTGCCGGAACCTCTGAACTCCGACGACCATTCCTCCAACTGCTCCCGTTGTGGTCGACGAAGTTACCGATGGTTTCTCTCACGCCTGAACACCGACCCCTCTTCTCCAAACCTCGCTGTCGCCGCTGACTACAACTCATCTTCCTTCCAGCTTGTCCCCCTTTGCTACCTCGCCCTCCAGCGACATAATCCCCGCCGGCCTCCACCCAGTCCAACAACTCCTGCGCCCAATACTTACTTCCAGATGTCCGATTCTTCTCAGAATGTTGTTTTACAGTCGTTCATCACTACCAGTCCTGACGACTGCTGCAACTAATTCCTCATCCTTCTCTGTTTGGAGGTATTGGTTGCCCTATGGTATATCTCTCTTTTTATCTTGCTTGTATTTGTTAGTATAATGACATGCATAATTTTATTTGATCTTTATAATCAGTGCTTGCTTGCCTCAGTTAATATTACTCTTTTTTGTCGTTAATTTCAAAATCGGGCTTGTTCATTTTTTTTTGTTGTCGATTGTGGAATATATTAAATCGAATCAAAACAATGTTTAAATGATAGCTATTCACACGTTTGCGAGCTATATGTTAAATATCGTATATTATTACTCATATGTCTTGCGCCACACTATTTGAAAAGAGACTACAAATTTTACTTTTAAAATTAATATCAAACCCTGTATTTTGGAATACATCAGTTTGACATCAAAGATAGGTTGGATTGAATCCTATCGTGAATTCGACGATCCGTTAATTTTGCTAAAAAAACTTTACTGAAAAATGAGAAGTAAATTCATGTGAGTTTTATTGTAAAAAACATTATAAACTATTTCCAATGTCATTTTTTTTAACTTGATTATATAAATAAAATCTTTAGGGTCTTAAAAAAGAGGTTTAAAAAACTAGAGTATTCTTTGCATTAAATCTTTCCTTTATAAAAAAATTAGCTATTTTGAAATGTTTAAGTCTTAATTTAAACGCGTAAAGAATAACATAGGTAGTTTTGACGAGCGTCTTTAAAAGTAAATGGAAAAAGTTGAGATTCTCTCCGCTAATATTAAATTGGATGTGAACGAGTTATCAACGGCTATGATTGGCCGGTGGGTTCGGCCCTTAAAATACATCAATAATAAAGTGAAAAATATAAACTAATATAGTGTTTTGACTCGCGGCGACGCTCCGGATGCAATCGCGGAGTCCGATCGTCGATCCGGGCACGTCATATATGGAAAGTTGCCAAATCAGTCCCGTAATACATCTATAATAAACTGAAAAAATATAAACTAATATAGTGTTTTGACTCGCGGCGACGCTCCGGACACAATCGCGAAGTCCGATCATCGATCCGGCACACCATATATAGAAAGTTGCCAAATCAGCCCCGAACGGGCCCAAAGCGCGTCCTCGTCTCTGCTCCGCATCAGGTGAAGCCAACACATTTTTGGGAGTGGGGTGCATGGTAACAAGTTCTCATCAAGGTGATCTAGCATTTTTCTCTGGATGATAGGAATCCGAGGAATGGTCTGGCAGACCCCCTACTATTGGGGCTTGAGAGATGGATTTTGCATACATATATTAGTTGTTGCTTGAGGGATGGCTTTTTCATGCAAATCTTATGAAGCTACCAACGAAGCGCTCATCAATTCGGCTTTGTTGGCTACTTAAGTCCGTATAGGGGCCGACTCTAGTTATTCAGGTGTCCATGGACTCGGTACAACATGCTAGATCTTGTTCAGTTTGTTTAGTTAGTTTTTTGGCCATATAAATTGAAACTGAGAGCTTGTTCAGTTCTTTTGAATTATCTTGAGATTTGCGGTCCAATTCAAAATGTGTAGTTATCGTACTTGGCCTGAATTTTTATGATCCGGACAATCTTATTTACCATGCATTAATATCTATTGGGTTTAACTTTGGCTCCCTTATTTGGCGTGTTTTTCTTTATAGTACTTAAGCGACATTATTTTCCCATTCATTTTTCTAATTGCAACATTTAATCTTCCAGTAGATATCCATTTGCGTCATATCTTGTTCTTTTTAAACTTATCTGTGATGATTTATATTTGTTAGAAAAGCCCATGTAAATAGCTCAGTATTTGGCCCATTTATTTTCTTCTTTCTTCTCCTCCTATTAGTCCCACATCATTGTATAGGATTTTTTCTCCTCTTCTCTCTCCCATATATTTGTATTCTCTCCTTGTATTTGGATACCGAAGTAATACATACAAGCTTTAAGCCCTTTCAACATGGTATCAGAGCCAGGATATCCGACCTCGCGGTTTCACTTTCTCTAACCGCACGTCTTGTCTTCTTCGCCTGTCCGCTCTTCCTCTGCGACCTGGTCTTCTAACTCGCACCGAGTAGCGGCCTTTTCTACCCGTCTCTTCTTTCCGCGGCTTCTCCCTTGCTAAGCCGCTGCACTCTCCTCTTCTTCTCTCCCTTCCGTGGATCCACCGTCTGTCTCTTTTATAACCTCTCTTCTCACCCTGTGGGCCCCACTTCTCCTCCTGCGGCTTCTCTTGCCGCTTGCGGTTTGCCTGCTTCAAGCCGCTCGAGTTCTTACTCGCGGTCTCTCTCCTCTAGCCGCTTGAGTTTCTTCTCGCGGTCTCTCTCCTATAGCCGCTCGAGCTCTTACTCGCGGTCTCTCTCCTCTAGCCGCTCGAGTTTTTACTCGCGGTCTCTCTCCTCTAGCCGCTCGAGTTTCATCTCGCGGTCTCCTCTCTATCCCCTCGAGTTCCTACTCGCGGTCTCTCTCCTCTAGCCGCTCGAGTTCTTACTCGCGGTCTCTTTCTTCTAGCCGCTCGAGTTCCTACTCGCGGTTTCTCTCTTCTTGCTGCTCGAGTTCCTACCCGCGGTCTCTCTCTCTAGCCGCTCGGTTTCCTCTCGCGGTCTCTGCTTCTGCTGGTCGCGCGGACTGTCTTCCTTCTAACCGCTGAGACTTCTCCTTCTCTCTTTCCGGCTGTCTTTTCTCCCTTCTTTGCTTCGCCGCTGGTGGTTTCTCTGTAACCGTGCGGGTTGTCCGTCTTCTCCCGCACCTGGTTGCGGCCTCGGTTCTTGCCGCGCGCTCTCCAATTCGCGGCGGTCTTCCCCGGCTCCATGGGCTCCTCCATTGACTCTACCGGACAAGCGGCTAATCCTCCTGCTGACCGCTCGACTTCTCTTCCTGATCTTCGCAATGAGTTGCGGATCACCACTATCTCCTTATCTGGAAAAAAGAACTTTGTTCCGTGGGTCCACTCTGTTCGGCGTGTTTTTCAGGCCAAGGGCCTTGCGCTTCACCTTACTAACGCTCCTCCTGTCCCTAATACGGAGGATTGGTTACGCAATGACGACCGCGTTCAAACATGGCTCCTTAATTCGCTGGAGGGTGAGCCATACCAAATGGTCATGTAGCATGAGACTGCCAAAGCCATGTGGGAGGAGCTTCACTCCTTATACTCTGACAAGGATAGTCTTCAGCACCTCTACGACATTATTACCGACCTTCAGTCTCTTGATGCTAGCGGGGCGGCTGACATGACTTCCTTTGTTGCTCGGGCCAAGACTCTGGCGGAGGCCTGGATCCAGCATCATCCTTCTACCACCGACCTTGCTGCTCAGCGCGCGCAAAAGGAGGCCGTTTACATTGCCATGATGATGGCTTGTGTCCCACCTCACCTTCAAAGCATTCAGGCTCACGTGTTGGCCTCGGCTTCTACTCCCTCCCTCTCTGATGTCTGCTCTATGCTCCTTCGAGTATCACCACCCCTGGATCCTCCGGCACCCTCCTCTCCGGCTCTCCTTCAGCAGGCCCTTCCCCCTTACTTCCCCCACAGCCTTCTGCTCGCGGTGGACGTTCCGGCTCTCGCGGAAGGGGACGTGGGGGTCGGGCCCGCTCCAAGTGTTCCTACTGCGGCCGGGATGGCCACACAGATGCTGTTTGCTACAAGAAACATGGCTATCCTCCTCGCCCAATTACGGCTGCTGTTGATGGCTCCTCCTCCACTGGTACCGACCTTGCGGCTGTTCGTCTCCAGCTACAGCAACTTCAGGGACTTCTTAGCCCTCCTCCTGCTTCTGTTGCCTCCACCTCTACTACAGGTATTCCTTGTCTTTCCTCCGGTTCGCGTTGGATCTTGGACTCAGGGCTACTCATCACATCACCTCGCTGCGGCCTCTCCAGTATTCAGATGTCCCTCATCTGAGATCTATCACCGTCGCTAATGGTGCGACTGCTCCGGTATCCGGCTGCGCCGACATCTCTCTTGCCCCCCCTCTCTCTCTTCGCTCGGCTCTTTATGTTCCGAGCTCTCCTTTTAATTTGCTTTCTGTTGGCCGCCTCATTCATGATATGGATTGCTCTGTCACATTTACTCCCTCTTCTTTTTTGATACAGGATTGGCGGACCCGGACTACCATTGGTAGGGGACGACTGCAGAACGGGCTCTACCTTCTAGATACCTCTCCCACTATTCTCTCATCTGTCTCCGCTGCTGACTGACATCATCGTCTTGGGCATGCCCCTCTTCCTGTTCTCCAAAAGGCGCTGCCTGATGTATCTTTACATGCTTTCAAATGTGATTCTTGTGTTTACGGCAAACAACCGCGTACTTCTTTTCCTGCTCATTGTACTCGGAGCGCTGCTACATTTGATTTACTACATTCCGATATCTGGGGTCCTTTTAAAGTTACCAGTATCTCTGGATACCGTTATTTTATCACCTTCATTGATGATTACTCTCGCACCATATGGCTTTACCTCCTCCGTGACCGCTCCGAGCTCTCTCACATATTTCGCGACTTTATCCAAGAAACTCGCACGCAATTCTCTAAAACTATTAAAGCCGTGCGCACCGATAACGCTCGCGAATACACCGGCCATGAATTTGCCAATCTATGTGCAGAATTTGGTATTCTTCATCAAACCTCCTGTCCCTACACCCCCCAACAAAATGGTGTTGCCGAACGAAAGAACCGCCACCTCCTCGACATTGCCCGCTCACTCATGATTCACATGAATGTTCAAAAACTTTACTGGACCTTTGCGATCTAGACTGCCTGTTTCCTCATCAACCGTCTCCCTTCCTCGGTTCTCAACTCTGCCACTCCATTCAGTCTCCTCTTCCCCTCCACTCCGGCTTTCCCTATTACACCAAGGGTCTTTGGCTGCTCTTGTTTCGTTCACCTCCTGGGTCCCTCCTCGGATAAGTTGGATCCCCGCGACGTCAAGTCCATTTTTGTCGGCTATTCTTGCACCCAAAAGGGCTACCTGTGCTACTCTCCGGTCACTCGAAAAGTCATCGTCTCCGCCGATGTTACTTTTGGGAAGATCAACCTTTCTTCTCCCCGCCTCCTGCTCCTTCCTCCACGACGGCATCTCCACCACTCCCTATACCCCGCCCCGTCATCCCTACTACTGCGCCTGTTCCCCTACGTCCTTCTACCCCTACGTCTGCTCCCTCCAAGCCACCAGTTATCCAGGTTTACTCTCGCCGCCTTCCTCCTCGTTCCGCTACCCCTCTGCAGTCGGCCTCTTCCACGACTATCCCGCGCCCTGCTGATCAGGTATCTCCCTCTACCGCTCATCCACTGGCAAATTATGTCTCCCTGCATCGCCTCTCCCCCCAACTACACACATTTGCCACTTCTCTTTCCTCCATTTCGGTTCCTAACACTGTGCAGGAGGCGCTACAACATCCCGGCTGGAGGGCTGCCATGGAGGAGGAAATGACTGCTCTCTGGGCCAACCAGACCTGGACTCTCGCACCGCTTCCCTCGGGTCAGAAACCGGTTGGGTGTAAGTGGGTCTTCGTCGTCAAGCATGCCGCTGATGGAACGATTGACCGTTTGAAAGCTCGGCTGGTCGCCCGGGGCTTCACCCAATAACACGGGATGGACTATGAGGAAACCTTCTCTCCGGTGGCCAAACTCAACACCGTTTGTGTTCTTATCTCGGTGGCTGTCCATCGCCGGTGGCCCTTACTGCAACTGGATATTAAGAATGCCTTTCTGAATGGCGACTTGCAAGAAACTGTCTATATGCAACAACCTCCCGGGTTTGAGACCACGGAGGAGTCTCAGGTTTGCCGTCTTAAGAAAGCTCTGTATGACCTCAAACAATCACCACGGGCATGGTTCGACAGGTTCAGCAAAGCTCTTCGGGAGGTTGGTTTTTCTCGAAGCACGGCAGACTTCTCTATGTTCACTCGCCACCGTACAGCGGAGACGGTTCTTTTGTTAGTATATGTTGATGATATCATAATTACGGGAGATGACTCACATGGAATACAGGAGATCAAACGATATCTCGGTACAGTTTTTCAAACAAAGGATCTGGGACCCCTTCAGTATTTTTTGGGCCTTGAGGTTGCTAGACGACCAGATGGTCTCGTTCTTTTCCAACGAAAGTATTGTCTCGACCTTCTCCATGATGCAGGTTACTCGGGATGTAAACCGATCAATACCCCAATGGATGTGAATCACAAGTTATGTGCTCAGGCCTCGGACTCAGATCTTTTACTTGAGAATCTTGAATACTATCGCCGTCTAGTTGGCAAATTGATTTACCTCACGGTAACTAGACTCGATATCTCCTTTGCACTTGGTATTGTCAGCCGATATATGCATTCCCCGCGAAAATCTCATTTTCAAGCAGTTGAACGCATTCTCAGATATCTCAAAACAGCCCCAGGTCAAGGATTGGTCTACAGGACCTCATCTTCAGCTTCTACATTGATAGCCTACTCTGATGCTGACTACGCTGGTTCTCTTGATGATCGACGGTAAACCAGTGGCTTTTGCACCTATTTTGGAGGACACTTGATTACGTGGCGGAGCAAGAAACAAGCTGTTGTGGCTCAATCATCTGCTGAGGCTGAATACCGTGCAATGACATCTGTAGTTTCTGAACTAACATGGCTGGAGAGTCTTCTTACCGATCTGGGTATAAAACTTTCTTCCCCAGCTCTTCTCCTTTGTGATAGCCAAGCGGCGATACATATTGCCAGGAACCCGGTATTCCACGAGAGAACTAAACATATTGAAGTTGATTGCCACTTCATCCGAGAAAAGGTTCAAATGAAGAAGATCGATCTGAAGCATGTTCCCGGGACAGAACAAGTGGCGGATGTACTCACTAAAGCTCTTCCTTGTACACTCTTCTATCAGTGCTTATCCAAGCTTGGTGCATACGATTTGTACGCTCCAGCTTGCGGGGGAGTGTTAGAAAAGCCCATGTAAATAGCCCAGTATTAGGCCCATTTATTTTCTTCTTTCTTCTCCTCCTATTAGTCCCACATCATTGTATAGGATTTCTTCTCCTCTTCTCTCTCCCATATATTTGTATTCTCTCCTTGTATTTGGATACCGAAGTAATACATACAAGCTTTGAGCCCTTCAACAATATTCATCTTCTCCGTATTAAGCCTACTCTACCAATTTGTTAATCATTCATAATTTTGTGATGAACAAAGTTGTTGCCACATGCTAAATGGAATTAGGGGCTTATTGAATTTCCCATGAATGCTAACTTGTTGTTGCCTTTTTTAAACGTATGAGGCGACCTTCAGTTTATATTATATAATACGTATGATATATGATAAACCTGATATTGATCTTCTATTTCCTCTTGTAGAAATCAACTCAAGTTTTTGAGGATTAAATTTGGAAGAAATTTGTGCATTCAAAATTGAGATCTTGTTTGTTTAACTTTTTTTCTTACCTTTGCTACAAGAAAAATGGCTATTTGATATTTTCGGCTGTGTTTGAATGACTTATTTTTCCTTGATTTATAGAGAGCAAGTAATCGCTTTAAACTGTTAAAAAACAGCCATGGAAAATAATGGATTTTTCTGCTTCTCAAAATTTTAGAAAGCAGGTTGCCTATGGTCAGTTGAAGGGGATTTCTCTGCACTTCAGTGCCTCTTTTGAACGCAATGACACATCACGCTCTTTTGGGGGCTTGTTTTCCCCGATCTAGTGTTTTCTAGTACCGTGAGGAATGACACCTTCATGTTGTTCGTGGCTAAGTGTACTTGACGACACTTACATTTGATTGTCGATGGTTTCGTTCTGGAAATCTCCCTTGTTAATGGGAGCAGGGAAAATGCGGAAATGTATCGTTATTGTAGAAGGGCCCTCTTATATAAGGGGTAATTACATTTTCACTTAATTCTAACGCCAACTCAAGTTGAGCATGCTATATTTCTCATGCCCAACTTGTCAATAAAATTACAGGAAACATTCACCCCAGACTCTCTGTAAAAATATCAGTTAATTGCCCCTTTGAAGGAACAAATGAAATGCAGATGATCTTCTTCTCAATATTCTCCTTGATGAAGGTTCTGCCCACTTCAATATGTTTGGTGCGATTGTGCTGAATGGAGTTATTGGCGATACTGATTGCAACTGTGTCAGAATACAACCGGATAGGACTGACCTCATTTAATCCTATATACAAAAGGGAGCGTAACCACAATCCATCATATAAGTTATGTGACATAGCTTTAAATTCTTCCTCTGCACTAGACTTTGAGACAACATATTGTTTTTTTACTTCTCCAAGTAAGCAGGTTTGCACCAACAAAGGAGCAATACACAGATGTAACCTGCCCAATCTGCGCCGGTATGAACTTCAATTTTCAATTCAGTATTAGGGGTGAAGAGGATTCCTCTTCCTGACGAGATCTTTAAATACCTCAAGATCCTATGAGCAACATCAAGATGTCTTGCCTTTGGGGAATGCATATATTGGCTAACAACCCCCACAACATAAGCTATGCCAGGGCGAGTATGAGATAGATATATTAACCGTCCAACAGTCGTTGGTAACCAGTAACATCTTCAATAGGATCCTCATCATCCCTACCATGGCTGTGGTTGACCTCCATATGACTATCAACAGGTTTACACCCACCCTTACTAGATTTTTCTCGAAAATCGAGGACATGTTTTCTCTAAGAGATGAAAATACCCCATTTTGATCTAACTACTTTAATCCCCAAAAAATTCATAAGTTTTTGCTGATCCTTCACTTCAAACTCCTTTGTCAAATTCTCCTTTAAATCTTTCAATTCTTTAACATCATCTCTTGTTATGACAATGTCATCAATATAGACAATGAGGGTCATTAACATGCTAACCCTCTGTTTTATAAAAAACTATGGTCGATGTGACTTTGTTTGTATCCAAGAGAGATCATGACTTTGTGAGAACAACTAAACCAGACCCTCAGAGATTGCTTAAGGCCGTATAGAGTTTTTTTTTAGTTTGCAGACTTTCCCTTCAGAATCAGATGGAGAAATCCCAGGGGGAGAGACATATATAACTCTTCTTCTAAATTTCCATAATGGATGACATTCTTTAGTCGAATTGGGTAAGATCACATCCCTTGCACGCAATAACAAGACTCGTATAGAGTATATTTTTGCAATATGGGCTAAAGTCTTGATTATTGATACCTAGAGTTTGGGTATATCCTTTTGCCACCAACTTTTCTTTGAACTGTTCATCCGTGCCTTCATAGTTCTGCTTCACAGTGAACACTCACTTACAACCAACAGTCTTCTTACCGTTTATGAGGTATGTTAAATCCCATTTATAATTTTTCCTAAAGCTGTAATTTCCTCAATCATTGCCTCTTTTCACTTTTGATGCCTAAGCGCCTGCCATGTGGATGGAATGAAAACATACGCAAGAGAAAAACAAAGGCTCTATGTGAAGGAGTTAGTGTCATGAGAAACATAATGAGACAATGAATGTTGAGTACAAGATCTGATACCTTTACAAAGAGCAATGAAAAATTCAGAGGAATTTACCCATGGAGTTAGCACTGAGACTAGTAGCGTGGGTTGAGCCTGTATGCTAGGAAATTTACTTTGTCTAGTGCACACCTGTAATTATTGTTCTTTACGGGGAGGCTCCCCATGATTCGGAGTCTCTTCAGGAGGTAAAGTATGTGGAGGAATGGAGTATGGTGGAGGGATAGATAGGGACGTAGTAGGGGAGTTCACTTTTTCCGTAGGTGCAGACTCCCCCTGAAGTGAGGTCACATAATAAGGTTCGAATTCTCAAAATGTAATATCCGCAGTGACAAAGAACCTCTTCGTCGGGGATGATAACGTTTATACCCCTTCTGAGTAGGAGAATTGACAGGGAGCCATCAGATCGTGATCGTGCACCAAGAGAGGTTCACCACAAGGCGGGACCCACATTCGTGTATTCACGCAGGAAGGCTTGATCAGATCGCCGATCCGACTCCGCGAATGTGTCCAGATGGTCGCCACGAGTCAAAATCATATGCTACTTTTGTATTTTTAGATTTATCTTCATGTATTTTGAGTGGCTCCACCCCCAACCAATCATAGCTGTTGATTGTGGGATGCCCTAGTTTTGTTTTCTTATAAATAGGTGAGTAGGGGCTGGTTTTGAGGTCATTACAGGTTTTGGAGAATTTTATCCTGAAACTCTTCGATCACCCCACGGTGCCAACGTCGTGGAACCCTAGGTGACAACTCCTAGGTGCTCAAACTCCTCCCCAAGGTACTACCCATCCTTAGCCTTCATCTTCCCCCTCTAAAAGCTATAGCCGCACCGTCCACAATCTCCCCCACCACCGACAATAACCCCTGCATCCCGGCTGCCTGCTGCGGGTCGCCCCTCCCTGTTGCTCCCAATCGGCTAGCCGTCGGCTCCCCTTCATCCAGCCACCACTGCCGCCCCTCTCCCCACCACCCCAAGCCACCGCCGACCCCCTCTGTCTCTCTATCCCCAAGCCTCCGGCTTGGCCTTCATCTCCCTTCCCTCTCGTGGATCCACTCCCCTCAACCCTAATTCTCTAGATCAGTCTAGATATGAGAATTTCAGCCCCAATCCGCCATCCCCACCACTCATACTTCATTCTTTAGCCCAGATCCGCTCTCAAACATCAGATTTATCTACCCCTTGATCGGATCTATTTCCTCGTGGCCGGATCTATCTATTTCCGGCACGATCTCGCCACCCACCACCAAGGACAACCACCGCCATCACCGCAAGGCGGGACCCACATACATGTATTCGCGCAGGAAGACTTGATCGAATCGCCGATCGGACTCCGTAGTTGCGTCTGGGACGTCACTGCTCGTCAAAAAACTATATTACTTTATTTTTTTCAGTTTTATTTTGATGTATTTTATGGGTGAACCCACCGGCCAATCATAGCCGTTGATGGGGGATGCCCTAGCTTCTCTTTTATTATAAATAAGATGTAGAAGAGCTGGTTTGAGGTATTAACTGTGATCCCTCCTCGGTGCCGACGCCGTGGAACCCTAGGTGACGACTCCTAGGCCGTCAAACTCCTCCCCAAGGTAACCCCTACCCCCCTCCATCATTTCCCATCGTCTTCTCCCCTTTTCCACCACCGGAAACCCCAAAATCCTCCTCCATACCGCCGGCCAGCAGTCCAGCCAGCCGCCGCCTCCTTTTCCCTGTTTCCCTCCGCCGGATTGCAGTCTCCCCACCGCCGGCCTGGAGCCTCACCACCGCCGGCCTGGAGCCTCACCATCGCCGGCCTCCCCCCAAGCCTCCAGCCCCACGCCGGCCCTCCCCTCATCAAAACCGACCCCCCAAAGGCCGGGCCTGCCCTAGCCGGCCACTCCTCCCCCTTCCCTTTCGTGGATCCACTTCCCACCGCTCCAAAAACCCTAGATCTATTTTGATCTAGTGCTACCACCCTCCGATCCGTTATTCCCTCCACCAAAACCTTCCATTTTGCTCGGATCCGCTCCAAATCACCGGATCTACTCACCCCCGGTCCAGATCTACTCATTTGTGGCCGGATCCGCCGTTTTACCATCCGTTACCGCCACTTTTCGCCGAAGGCAGCCACCGTCATCGCCGCCTCGCCGCTGGTTCCACCTCCGATCGCTCGTTTTGCATCCGGTTCGTCAAATCCTCCATCTCCTCGGATCAGCCCACTACATCGCGAGTATCAGTGGTATCGTGTTCTGTAACTTGACATTTTCATTTGGTTGTTTATTCATATTGTGCTGCGATTATGGTTATGTAGTAGTTGTTCTCTTTATACTAATAATTGTTTGTGGATATATTCGCCGCCTCTTGCCTTGGACCTCCGAGCGGAGGAAGACGTTGTCGAATTCCTAAAATTAATTATTTGCTTCTTTATTTTGACTAACTGCGTGGTGCTATTGCTCTTCATTGCTTGAATTAATTGTTGTTGTCATCCGACTGCCGCATTGCATTTAGGTGTTGCATTGGCATATTCCCTGCACACACACGTAGAGTCCTAGAGCCCGAGCACCACTAGCCTACCCCTACATCATTTGGTATCAGAGCCCAAGGTTAGGCCATTTGCATGCTCCGTAGTGGTAGGACTTTTAGAGTAAGCATGGTATAACCACAGAACACTGAGGACCGAGCGACGAGTTCGAATTCGGACGCCGCTTTTGCTGAGTTCCAACGCCTTGTCCTAGGTCACCTTGACACCATAGGAGCCCAGTTCGACGATGTGCGTCATGACCTTGCCGAGCTGAACCTTCGTTTAGGCCACTTAGAGGATGTCAGAGACACTCCGACACAACGTGACGATTCTCTTGAGGACGACCCTGACGCTTCTCCACGTCGAGGGCAACACCCGAGGGATGGTCCACCTCCCGCAGACCGTCACCATCGTGATAGTCCTCATCTAGCCCCGATTCCGCCGGTAAGGCGACATCCTGATTTTGCGAGAGATCATAGGCAAGTCCCGACGAGGGATAGGCTGCCACCTCAGCGTGATGAGTAGCAGATGCCACGTCAGCCTCAGCCGGACCCCAGAGATCGTGTTCCCCCACACAGTTGCCGTGACCATCACCAGGATGATTATTATCCCCCGGGTCGGAGAGAGCGTGGTCCCCCACCCGCCCAATACGACTACGCCCATGATGACTACCCCGAGGACTACCCCGATCCTCGGAGAGGGGGCCACTATCATGACATCACTCGCCGCATCCGACTCGACGCCCCTTCGTTCGATGGTCGCCTAGATCCGAAAGCCTTCAGCTATTGGCTCTTGGACATGGACCACTACTTTGAGTGGTACGACATGAGTGACGAGCGTTGTGTCCGCTTTGCAAAGATGAAATTGATCGGACAAGCTAAGGTATTCTGGATCAGTGTTGACAGAGCTCTAGAGCGGGATGGTTACTACCCCATCGCCAGATGAGACGAGATGAAGGAGAGACTGAAGGAGAAGTACCTCCCCGCGTCATACCGAGATCAGCTATTTGAGTAGCTACAGAACCTACGGCAGGGGACACTTACCGTCGCCGAGTACATGGCTCGCTTCGATGAGCTGGTCGTCAGGAGTGATATTTCAGAGGAGCCTATTGCCACTACCGCCCGCTTCAAGGCGGTCCTTCGTTCCGATATTCGGAGAGAGTTGATTCCCCGCCGCTTGGAGACTGTTGATCAGATATTCTAGCTCTCCCTCGAGTACGAGCAGTACCTCCGATCGTCTAGTACGAGGCAGTTCACTTCGGGGACTGATTCCTCGACTTTTAGGAAGCCCGCGCCGCCCCAGACCACCACGGCTGCACCCTCACGTATCCCCGCGGATGCGAATGGTAAAGTCGTAGCCACTGATGGCCAGCGATCTGGGGGCATTGTATGTTTTAGATGTTCTGGCAGAGGCCATGAGGCGGCGCAGTGCCCCACACGGAACCTGCTCGTTGAGGAGGAGCAGGGTTTAGAGGTTGAAGATGCCCAAGAGGAAGTTAAAGCCGAAGTTGAGGAAGGTTGGGAGAGTGACGCCGAGCGATCATTAGAGGTGGGAGTGATTAGACGCCTCCTGCACACCCCACGTGTGGACGAGGATTGGCGGCGCACTACCATATTCTACACGTACTTTCCTAGTATAGGCGGCCCCTGCAAGCTAGCTATCGCTAGTGGGAGTTGCGTGAACATCGTGGCCCAGAAGGAGCTTGACCGTATGCAGGTGAAGGCCGAGCCTCACCCACACCCATACCGTGTCGTCTGGGTCGACAAGACAGTGATCCATGTCACCCAACGTTGCTTAGTCCCGATCACCATTGCGTCCTTTCAGGACAAGGTCTGGTGCGATGTCATTCCCATGGACGTCGCCCATGTGTTGCTTGGCCGCCCCTGGCTATTCGATCATGATGTCACGTGTTTCGGTCACTCGAACACGTGTGTATTTTACGATAAGGGGCGGAAAATTACGGTGACGCCCACCCAGCCCCAAGATCGATCCAAGGGTGTGGTAGAGCCATCTGTGAGCACGAGCGCCTCGCGACCACTACATATTTTGAGGCGAGGTGAGTTCCTACGAGATAGTGCCGAGTCAGACGTCATTTATGTAGTCGCCGCTACCCAGGTTACTGAGGACACCCCGGTTGACCACCCACCCGTGGTGCGTCCCCTTTTAGGCGAGTTTGCGAACATCATGCCAGACGAGCTCCCCGATGAGCTGCCTCCCCCACAGGACATTCAACACGCCATTGATCTAGTCCCGGGAGCCTCCCTCCCGAACCTGCCCCACTACCGTATGCACCCGGATGAGCATGCTGAGCTCAAACGGCAGGCTGACGAGCTTCTCCGGAAGCAGTTCATTCGTGAGAGCATGAGTCCTTGTGCGGTCCCTGCCCTTCTTACCCCTAAGAAGGACGGTAGTTGGCGTATGTGCATCGATAGCCGCGCCATTAATAAAATCACGGTCAATTACCGTTTCCCAATCCCACGATTAGATGACCTACTGGATACGATGTCCGACGCCCAAATCTTCTCCAAGATCGACCTTCGTAGTGGGTACCATCAAATACGAGTTCGTGAGAGAGACGAGTGGAAGAACGCATTCAAGACCAAGGACGGTCTGTATGAGTGGCTAGTTTTGCCATTTGGGCTATCCAATGCCCCCAACACGTTTATGCGAGTTATGACACAGGTGTTGCGGCCCTACATGGGCAAGTTTCTGGTGGTGTACTTTGATGATATACTAGTCTATAGCCAGACTCAGGCCGCTCACCTCGATCAGCTGAGACTTCTCTTTGGCACCCTTCGCCAAGAGAAACTGTATGTGAACCTGAAGAAGTGCGCATTCCTCTCCGAGTCGGTCCACTTTCTGGACTTTATTATATCATCCACTGGCGTCTCCGTGGACCCTGAGAAGGTCAAATCTATTCGAGATTGGCCTGTGCCCAAGAATATCCACGAGGCTCGTAGCTTTCACGGGCTTGCCACCTTCTACAGGACGTTTGTCCAGGGGTTCAGCACGATCATGGCCCCCTTCACGAGCTGTCTCAAGAAGGGAGAGTTTCAGTGGACCCCCGCAGCCACTAGAGCCTTCGAGGAGATTAAGAAAAGGTTGACGACAGCTCCAGTCCTACGACTGCCGGATTTTAGCCGCGCTTTTGAGGTCGCCTGCGACGCGTCGGGTGTCGGTATCGGTGGCGTATTGAGTCAAGAGGGACATCCAGTTTCTTACTTTAGTGAGAAGCTGAACGAGGCTAAGCAAAAGTACTCGAATTACGATCGAGAGTTTTATGCGATAGTCCAGTCTCTACGCTACTGGAGGTACTATCTCTTTCCCCGGGAGTTCGTGTTGTACTCCGACCACCAGGCCCTACGTTACCTGGACTCACAACGCAAGCTGGGCCACCGACATGCGAAGTAGGTCGAATATCTGCAGGATTTCCATTATGTTCTCAAGCACCGCGCTGGTGTAGAGAACAAGCCGGCTGATGCGTTGAGTCGCCGCGTATCCCTGTTGCAGATGATGACTGCGAGTGTCGAGGGACTTGAGAGGTTGATTCTCGACTATCTGACGTGTCCTGATTTTGGCGGGATTTACACCGCCCTATCTCGAGACCCACCCGACCCAGTTGAGGGATATCAGATCTATGAGGGATACTTGTACCGGGGTTCCCATCTATGCATTCCCCTGACAACTTATCGAGATTATCTGATTTGGGAGTTGCACGCGGGCGGGGCCGCGGGCCACTTCGGGCGGGATAAATCCATCGCTATTGTCGAGGACCGTCTCTACTGGCCCGACCTTAAGAAGGATGTGGTCCGAGTTGTGCGCCACTGTCGTATCTGTCAGACGACAAAGGGTAATTAACAGAACACCGGTCTTTATACGCCGTTACCCGTACCACACCGCCCTTGAGAGGACATCAGCATGGACTTTGTTCTCGGACTTCCCCGCACCTTGCGGAAACACGACTCCATCTTCGTAGTGGTTGTTCGGTTTTCGAAGATGGCTGACTTCATCGCCTGCCACAATACGACAGATGCGACCCACGTTGCATCTATATTCATGAGGGACGTCTTTCGATTGCATGGCCTGCCCAAGTCGATTGTGTCGGACCGAGATGTGAGGTTCATGAGCTACTTCTGGAAAACCCTATGGCACAAGACTGACACTATCCTTAGGTTTTTCTCGGCTTATCTCACACAAACGGACGAACAGACTGAGGTAGTGAATCAGAGTCTAGGGAATCTGTTGCGGTGTCTGGTAGGAGAGCACGTAGGCAGTTGAGACTTAGATTTGCCGATAACAGAGTTTGCCTACAATAGCTCAGTCAATATGTCCACCAGGTTGAGTCCATTTCATATAGTGTCAGGATATGACCCGAGGAAACCCATAGACCTTGTGCCGAGCCCTTTAGAGTCCCGCCCTAGCGAGTCTGCGGAGTCATTTGCACAGCACTTGCATGATTTGCATGAGTCGGTCCGCCGACAAATAATATTAAGCAATGAAAATTACAAAGCCCATGCAGATAAGCGAAGGCGAGAGCAAGTATTTAACATAGACGAAAGGGTAATGGTGTGAATCCGCCCCGAGAGGCTCCCTTCGGGGCCTGCCAAGAAGTTAAGCGCGAGGCGAATGAGTCCGTATTCCATTATTAGTCGTATTGGAACCAACGGCTACCGACTTGACATCCCGGCCAGTATGGCAATTCACCCTGTGTTTAATGTTGAGGACCTGACTCCATACTATAAACCTCATGAGTATGTGGATCCGAGCAGTGGAGGTGCCCAGCCACCCCCGCTCCCGCTGTCGCCACCCTACCACCCTCACACATCACCACCATCTGATGGACCTCCTAGTTCACCCGTTGTTGCCACCCACCCACTCGGGAAATCGTCCCTTTTGATTCCACCGCAGGCACCGATCGCACCGGGATCCACCTTTCGAGAGGCGAGAGATGGGAGCATCACGGAGATCAGAGCCGACCAGTTTGTTCCCACCTCGGACGGACCGCGTTGCCGCTACTTGGTACATTGGCGGGGCCGCCCTGACACTGACGACACTTGGATACTATCGGTAGAGCTCGATCGGCTTGCCCCCGGACTTCGACCTCAGTACGATCATCTCCATTCATCGGAGATGAAGGCTTTTCAGTCGGGGGGAGTTGATGGGGAATCATCGGATGCACCTGAAGGGGTTCGCCGCAAGGCGGGACCCACATACATGTATTCGCGCAGGAAGACTTGATCGGATCGCCGATCGGACTCCACAGTTGCGTCTGGGACGTCGCTGCGAGTCAAAAAAGTATATTACTTTATTTTTTCAGTTTTATTTTGATGTATTTTATGGGCGAACCCACCGGCCAATCATAGCGTTGTTGGGGGATGCCCTAGCTTCTCTTTTATTATAAATAGGATGTAGAGGGGCTGGTTTGAGGTATTGTAGAATTTGGAGAAGTGCTTTCCCGGATTCCTGCGATCCCTCCTCGGTGCCGACGCCGTAGAACCCTAGGTGACGACTCCTAGGCCGCTAAACTCCTCCCCAAGGTAACCCCTACCCCCCTCCATCATTTCCCATCGTCTTCTCCCCTTTTCCACCACTGGAAACCCCAAAATCCCCCTCCATACCGCCGGCCAGCAGTCCAGCCAGCCGCCGCCTCCTTTTCCCTGTTTCCCGCCGCCGGATTACAGTCTCCCCAACGCCGGCCTGCAGCCTCCCCACCGCCGGCCTCCCCCCAAGCCTCCAGCCCCACGCCGCCCCTCCCCTCATCAAAACCGACCCCCCAAAGGCCCGTCCTGCCCTAGCCGGCCACTCCTCCCCCTTCCCTTTCGTGGATCCACTTCCCACCTCTCGAAAACCCTAGATCTATTTTGATCTAGTGCTACCACCCTTCGATCCGTTATTCCCTCCACCAAAACCTTCCATTTTGCTCGGATCCGCTCCAAATCACCGGATCTACTCACCCCCGGTCCGGATCTACTCATTTGTGGCCGGATCCGCCGTTTTACCATCCGTTACTGCCACTTTTCGCCGAAGGCAGCCACCGTCATCGCCGCCTCGCCGCTGGTTCCACCTCCGATCGCTCGTTTTGCATCCGGTTCGTCAAATCCTCCATCGCCTCGGATCAGCCCACTACATCGCGAGTATCAGTGGTATCGTGTTCTGTAACTTGACAATTTCATTTGGTTGTTTATCCATATTGTGCTGCGATTATGGTTATGTAGTAGTTGTTCTCTTTATACTAATAATTGTTTGTGGAAATATTCGCCGCTGCTTGCCTTGGACCTCCGAGCGGAGGAAGCCGTTGCCGAATTGCTAAAATTAATTATTTGCTTCTTTATTTTGAGTAACTGCGTGGTGCTATTGCGCTTCATTGCTTAAATTAATTGTTGTTGTCATCCGACTGCTGCATTGCATTTAGGTGTTGCATTGGCATATTCCCCGCACACACACGTAGAGTCCTAGAGACCGAGCATCACTAGCCTACCCCTACATCAAAAAGCCTTCAAGTACCCCACAACTATGCCCATTAGCAGATTCAATCTTTTTTGTGCGCTCAAGAGAAATTAAAGTACTATGTTTTATTTATTTTTTCCCCAAGGACTTCTTTTTGGTATCTGCTATGATAATTTAGCTTCTTTAAAGCAGGATAACGATGAAGATGCTATGTTATTGGGTGCACAATTCTGCACAGATTCTTTCTCCAGCTTATTACTTGATGATGTCAAAGATGGTGTTGCATTTTCTTTCTATGCAAGGCAAGTTTATATAGATTATTAAGAATCTCAGAGGTCTGATGTTTATATAATCAATTTTTGTTAGTTTATGCATTTTGCTTATGTTTTCATCATGATCAAGGATATGATAGTCATTATGCAATTTTCCTTTATTATTTTTATTGTTCCCATCCATTGATATCCTAAGAAAAAACGTAACTATTTTAAACAAACAGTTGGTTATGTGGCTCAATTTATCCCTGCAAAATGTTTGTGCAGTGTTTCGAGTCCAGTGCCTTTAAATAATGGTCATGTACTTTATTTTTACCCAAAGAAGTAAAAGAACTGTGCTAATTTTATTTTTGTCGTTTCTATGTTGTTTGTCTTTGTTATATATGTATATATATATATATATATAGAGAGAGAGAGAGAGAACTTCGATGCACTTTTTTGCATCTTGTTTGCAGGATTGAGTCTATTGACTCATTGGAAGCTCAGGGCACTCTTGGAAATTTACAGAGAAAACAGATCACGCTAGTTGATAATGATGGTGTCAAGTTAAAGTTTCTTTTATGGGGTGAACAAGTTATCCTAGCTAATCTTTTCAGGTCTATGGTTCTATTGGCCTTTTGTTACTTGTCTTATTTTCTAGTCACCCACTTCTCACATTGTCTTTCAATCCTCAGTATTGGATGCATGCTTGCATTAGAGACACCTTTCATGACTACTGTTCCTGTTTGTGGAGGGGTTTGTGAAGAAATTTGCCTTGAATATGGCAGTGCGACACAGTTATATTTGGTTCCATTCGCCCAACACGAGGAACAGGTTATTTACAAGCTTGTGAAGTTACAAAAGATTTAGTTCATTTTTCAATCTTATACGAGCTATTAAATCTAAGTTTTCATGCTGCTAGGTACATTTTACTTCCACCCAAATGAGGTACCAAGGTACAATGTCCTCTTCCATCCAAAGCCAGAGTGTAACCAAAGACTCCCAAGTAACATTACCACTTAATCCACAAGGTTTGATAGATTTCAGCTGCTATCCATTTCAAGTAAGTCCAATTATCCTTTTTACTCTATTTTAATTTTTACTATTCTGTTAGAAAAATCGAAAAAGAAATCCGTAATAATGTACCTATATGCTTAGGACAACCACATTCTTATCAAAATTTGCCATAGCTTGCTTGCTTTTGTGACACTGAGTTTCATTATTATCTGTTCAACCACAGTCAAGTAAATTTTAGACGGCCGAATTTTATATGTTCAAGTTCTGTTGTTGAATTTTATATGCATCCTTGGTATAATTTTTTTACCTTGGTTTGAGTGGTTCTATCTTTTAGAACATACTTTATGTAAAGGGAGAGATGAATGCCAGTTTTAATTTTGGAGACAAGTGATGTACTGTTATTTTGTGTTATTGGTCTCAAGAAAAAATGTACTTGGTAAATATACCCACCATTCATTTCAGTTTGGATGGATGAAGGAATGCAATAATGAACATTAGCGAGCACACTAAAAAGTTTATGATCGCTTACATGTGAAAAAGAAGAGGGTTTAGTTGAATAATGATAATTATGGAAGTTACTAAAACATAGCAAGATAGCGTTGAGTTGCATTCCAATAAAATAATGTACTATTCTTAATTCTACATTTCTACTGCAGGAATTTGTCATTTGATAGATTAGGTATGTTCTCACAGAGTTTTGGTTGAGGACGATGAAGAACTAGAGGACGTGAAACTATTGACAAAAGTGGTAGTACGAATATTAATCAAGATGGTGGGGGGTGGAAGAGTGTGTTATCATTGTGGGGGAGAAGGCAGAGAAATGTTGGAAACTTCATGGAAAGCCGTTTGGAAAAGGAGCTATTGTTGTTGATTTGGTAAATACTATCTGTGAAGATCCTTTATTCCGGTCTTCCCAAAAGATTTCAACGATCAAACTTAATTTCAAAAAAAGGTCGCAACATAAAAACCACAGTACAAAGATTATGAACACCAAAATTTTTATTCATTAATTTATTTATTTACAATAGTTGGTACAGAAAATATTAAGTACTTAACCATATTCAATACAAAAATCACAATCAGAATCGGTACACGAGGCTTTGTGCCTTTCCCGAGCTTCGCCAATGCCTATGAATATCTTTAACCATACCTTCGCCAACTCTTCAGGGCCTCTTTGGTGCAATGAGAGACGCTCCTGTTGCCTAAAAAAGTATCCACGAAGTGTTAGTCATAAAAATATGACTATGTGAGAAAAGTACTTTTTGAAACAATTATACATGCAGACAATGAAGAATAACAATATACGTACATTACAATAAATCATAATTACTTAAAATGTTTTTTCTCAAAATTGTTTCCGGAAAACCTCACCTTTTAATTACATCAAATAGGAAATATTTAGGTATGCAACTTGAATTAGCCACACCACTTTAGAGCAAAAATTGTAAGTTCACCCATACTGGTAAATTCATTAGTAGATTGCTCTACATCATTGGATTCAAATCCCTTATATTTCCTTATGCAGAGTTTTAAATTAATTCTTATCTTTATCATAATTTTTGTTAAAACAAGAGTTTTTAATAAAAGTTTTCCCCTCAGAAATATGTATCGCTTTCATGTTTTTTCTTCGTCCACATTTATTTCATAGCAATATATCATTGAGTTAAACCCATATGCACAGACAATGTTTATTTAAAAGGTAAAACATGGATATGAAATTACGTGAATTAAACTTAATCTAAGAAATAAGAAACTCACCAAGGCCTTGCCTTTATAAGTACTTTTGTTCGCATTATTGTCACAATTATCTTGCGACGTCATCCTCTTGTTACTTGGCTTCGGAAACCACTGAAATACTACACACTTTTATTTGGGTTGCATCACTTGATATTTGTAGCGTTAATGTTTTAAAGGATTCACTAATTGGCGCTTAAAAGCCATAGAAATACAAAAACCAACATAAACAACAAAATAAATAATGTTAATACTTGAAGTCTAACCAAAAACAGTCCTCTACCGAGACTGTAAATCCATAATCAGCCGTTTAAACAACACAAATTAACCAAAGACAACTTATAAATAGCTCAAAAAAAATAGTCTCAAAACAATCCCCAAAAAATTCATACTAGACCTTTAAAAACAACAATGTTTAATACCAAAATCAGTCCAAAACAACCCACTGAAATAGCCATAAAATGACCACAAAGCTGCCTCAAAATAGTCCCGAATATAGTTATAGTAGAAGAGTAATGGCTAAACCAATAAAAAGAGGAAAATGAGCACCTCACAACAGCCACAACAGCTACATAAGAGGCAACACAGCAGAGGAACCAGTAGCAGTTCAGGAGCAGCAACAGCTCTGGAGAAGCAACACGGAGCAGCAGCAGCTCGGGGCTCGGGAGCAGCAGCAACTCGGGAACAACAGCAGGGAGTAGCAACAGGGAGCAACAACAAGGAGCAGCATCATGGAGCAACAACATGGCAACCACACAAACAGGCAAGAGAGGAATAGAGGAACAACACAAAAAAAGAGAAGGAGTGAAGAAATGAGAGAGTTTCAGCTTTATTTATAGCAAGAGATAAGTGATCACAAGACAAAAATCCAATCAAGAGAGTTATTGCACCTCTTTAAGGTGTCACCAAGCAAATCAAGCTACACCACCAGCCAACACGAAGCCTTCCAAGTGTCAAAACAATTCCAAGGTGTCACCAAATCAGTCCCAAAGCACAAATTAGCCAACACTTGGCTTATCTAAGTGTCAAAACCAGCCAACACCATACCAGCCAACACACTAATCCGGACCACTATACTAATGGTATCCCACTTAATACAAGCCTATTTTAAATGACAACACACTTAACAAGCCAACATAATCACATTATTTGGCTAATGACACCCATAATAAATAAATAAAGCAAATTTAACTAATAAAATGAAATGAAACTTTAAAGAAAACTTGAAAATTGTTCCTAAAAAATTCGATTTGCCTCTTGTTCACATCAAAGAAAAATTAAAATTATTTGACGCATTTTTTGATCGTCACAATTCTTCTCTCCTTAAAGGAGTTTTCGTCCTCGAAAACAAACTTTATAAATTGAAAGTTGATAGCTTGAAACAAGACTTTTAAGAAAAGAACTAACTGTTTATTTATACACAAGGAGTTAAATACATATGTACATATGTTTCATACTATGCATCCGTTACAATTTATTTCCTGCGATACGGTTCTAAATTGAACGCTCGCGGCTGAATTAAACGCTCTTCAGGAACTTATGGAGGAGGAATTAGAGTAGGGACATGAGCAGGTACAGGTGCCGAAGCTAACGATTCAACAAACATTTGATATACTTGGGCTTGCGGTAGAAGTGGTGGTTGTCCGCGAGAGTTAATTTTCTTTGTTCTGGAGTTTTAGACACGTTCTCTTTATATGGCCAGGTTGACGACAATAATAACAAGCCCCAATTAAACATTCTCCTCGATGAAATCAACCACATTTGACACACTTCGTCGTAGTTGTTTGGGATGCATTACTGGTTGATGGGCCTGTCTGGAATGTCTTAGCATCTTTATTTCGGGGTTCATCTTGCGTCTGCGTTTCTGTTATTTTTCTTTTTTCCACTATCTCGACGCTTCTGCGACTTTTTCTGATCAATCTCTACTAATCGTGCCCTCTTGACCAGCTTCCCATATTCTAAGATATCAAGAGACACTAACAAATTACGAATATCGTCTTGCAGTCTTTGTTGAAACTGTCGACAACGATCTTTTTCGGAGGTCACGAGAGAATCGACATAGTATGCCAACTTGGAGAATTCACTCTCGTACTGCAGAACTATCTGTCCCTTGAACGAGTCGCAGGAATTGGTCGTGCAAGACTCTTTTCTCTGACCGCAACACAAACCAGTGTGTAAATTCTTGAAGGAAGTTTGGCCACGTTGCAATGCCACGTCTAGCGAACTTTGTAGCGATAATATTATTTCACCCACGCTTAGCTGCGCCTTCAAGCAAAACCGAGGCTAATCTTACTTTTCGATCTTCTAGACAGTCCATAACTTGAAAGATCGTTTCTATGCGGAGAATCCAGTCTTCGGTCTCTAAGGGAGACAAGCCTCCAGTAAAGGTTGGTGGTTTTAACTTCATGAAATGTTTTAGGTCATAGTTCATTTGTCGGTGTTGAGGTGATGGTGCTACCAGAGGAAGATCAAGATGAGGGTTCATTGGATATTGTCTAGTAGTAAGATCAACAAAAGGGAGTGTTGGTCCTAATACAGTTAATGTAGGAAATACTAACTTAAGAGCTTCCGCAATTGCTAACACAAATTCCGAAGGGTGCTGTTGACGATGTCCATTATCGCTTTCCTTGGATCTTGCTCCTTGCTGAACTTCACGTTCTTCTCGAATCTCTTAATGACGTCGACTGGAATAAACTTGGATGGGTTTCTATATGTAAGTTTTAAATTAATTATGTTACATTTTTAACTTATGTTATGACTTTGTACTGTCTTCGGCACAAATTATTGAAAACCGTTCCCGCTGATACCAAGTTGTGAAGACCCTTTATTCCGGGCTTCCCAAAAGATTTGAAAGATTGAACGTAATTTAAAAAAAAGGTCGCAGCATAAAAATCACAGTACAAAGATTATAAACTGCAGAATTTTAATCACAGTACAAAGATTAAAAACACCGAAATTTTAATGATGAAATCTGTAAAAAACCGTACTCACCTTAAGCAGGTCGGGGAGAAGAGAATCGTTTTCCACTGCCTGAGAAGAGAGTAGAGGATGGAGGAGCTAGATCGTCAGAGCTCGCAAGAGTAGAGATGTTGATGTCGTTTGTTGAAGTCGTTTATTGAGGCCGATCACAAAGAACATACGCTCGTAGGAGAAGAGTCAGGATGCCTTGGAAACGAATTCCAATTCCCACACAATTTTGGGTTGCCGAATGGCATAATTGGAATTAATAGTTGAAATTCAATTCCAATGCTCCAATTCTGTCCTAACGAACCGGTCTTAATGGTTACTAGCTAAAATTCCTAAAACCTAAATACAAACATTAGTATTGCCCCCAAAAATATAAGTCGAAACTCACAAATCCCCATATTAGAAATTCTCATGAAGCAACAATTACAATAAGCCACATAATTTACAAGAACAATAAGCCACACAAAGGCACAATACCGAAGAAATGTACGAGAAGAAATAATATTTTCAAATTAATTTTTTTTTACTACGCTAACATCAAGCTGAAATACAAAAAGTAACAAAAAATAACTAGAGATCTATTATGAGCTTTTGATTTTGAACGGGTGCGCAATTTTAAGTGGGGGAATACTTGGAGAAGATCTTGTCGACCAATTCTTGACTTAGCCTTCCCGTTAGTGATTGATATAATGGGAGCCGAGATCGATCAAGAGAGGAAGAGGATTAGGGAGTTTTTCTCAACTTTAACCTTAACCCCAACTTGACGAGATGATAATTATAGGAGAGTAAGAGTGAGACTAAGATATAATTTCGTTCATGCCATATCCTTGCTCTCCTATTTTTAGTGAGAGAGGAAGGTTCGCAGAATATTACAGTTATGTCCCTCACTGGGCTACAAGATGCAAAAATATAGTAGTGCTTGAATTAATCAAAAATATTTGCGAGAATTAAAGATACAGTCTTGGTCACATGTCAACAGCCCCTTTGTGGGCTCATAACATCACCTTTCCCTTGTTGATCAAGCTTGCCTTCAAGCTTGAGTGGGAAGTGGTATGGAGCTCTACCTGTCCTGACATCTTAATCATCGTTGTAATCTAGGGGATCATCAACCTCTAACCAAACAAAGATGCTCGCACTTGTGTCATGGTGTATATGGGATGTCACATTTGAGATAAAGCCCTTCTGCGCCTCGTTCTGTTATTTCTGCTCGTGAAAAGGCGCTTACTAGTTGAGATACAACTGTAATCATTCCCCTCGGGTGCAGTTGAAATGATGCTAAGGTGAGAAGATTGGGTATCCTCCTGACGACAGTCGTTGTTCCCGCTGTGCCAGCTGTGATACAAATTATCCATGTGGAGACGTTTCTCATAGATACTGGCCTAACTCATTATTGTGTTGAGGTTTCGCGGAGCTAGCTTGAAATTTTACATCGAGACACAACTTATTATGTTGGCTGGCAGTTGGTATAGTAACTTGATGTTTCAACATTATAGAAGGTACATATTAGTAATATACGAAACTCTTCATGTGATTGTTGACCGGCCCCGATTACTTGAGGGAGATGAGGATGCCCAACAAAATATTGTGGAGAGGAGAGGTGGTCTAAAGCGTAAATTGCTGGAGTTTTTGAAGGATGCCCAATTTAAATTGATGCCTTTTGCATAACTTGAATGTACCACAACTATGTAGTGCCAATGAGATGGAATGAAGTCATATCCCTATCCAATCCTTTAACAACACAAGCTGGTTGACGAAGAAGTGATCATAGCGTGCGAGACAGGCCAGGGGGTTGTTCTTGCCATCAAATATGGGAAATTCACCTTCACGTAATGCAGAACAGTGCCTCCCCCGAACATATTTAATGAGAATCGAAGTACACAACATACTGCGAACGAACCTAAGTGGAATTCATTGTGGGATGGTATACCGAATGTAATGAAAGATACATTCCATTGCGGCAGGCGACTAGGGAATCGATTGTGTCCTATTATTGCTTGGTAGGTCATTAGTTTTGCATTGTCTCCATAACTTGTTCGAGGATTAGTACGCCTTTGCACATGGTCATTTGATGCGCTTGGTGCTGCTCGAAGGAGGCAGAAGTGGAATCGAGGGCTGGCAATCTCGGTTCTAAGTGTCGCACATTCGATCGATGGTGGTAGAAGCGGAGGAGCATCATAGGATGGTTGAGAAGCCCTTCAAAGGTAAGTATAGGTCGGTGGTCTGCTGGGTGAGGCTTTACGACGGCTTAAGGACTGCTGGAGGGTGGAGTGAGCTCTGGGAAAGTCGTGTGTTAGGTGCTCGACGAATTTGCATTTGCGGGTTTATCAGGTATTGGCGCTGGCGGTTTTTTCTTGGACATGGAAGCGTATGCTATGAAATAGCTCGGGTTGGATACTGGGATGGATCCCGATCAGAGACAAGTCGAGACAACAACCCCAATAGGTTATTGACGGCTTCGGGCCTTGGCGCAAAACACGTTCTCGATCAATTCGTCGAACGGTCTAGTTAACAGTAGTGTGGGTTTTGATCCAGTTGAAGTGTTAGTTGAATGGTGTTGGGGTGTGATCAAGAAGAGAAGGGGATGTTGGTTTGTGTCAATGGAAGAGGCTCTAGTACTAAGATGTTGTGTAATGCCCCAACCTACTGTGGTTGTGCTACAGGTCTGTAGACTAGTGACCCCAACCCATCTCCACGGATCTAATTGGCCGCAACCGGTAATTCCAATGTGGGTTATAATGCTCCTGCCTACTGTGGGTGCGCTACAAGCAATGAGAACTAGTTTAGAGCTCCCTTATTTAGGTGGTCTGGGGTTCAATCCCCAACCTGAACAACCCACATTAGAATTAGCACCTGCGGCCAATCAGATCCGTGGAGATGGGTTAGGGTCACTGGTATGCCGACCTGTAGCGCACCCATAGTAAGCTGATGCATTACATTATGTTCCTCTGATCATGAAGGGCTGTGCGGTCCTAAAGGGGAGAAGTCCTGGAGAGGAACCCTTGGACCCTTTCCAATGGTGAGGGTTACAATGGGAGCCGAGCTCGATCGACAGAGGAGGGAGCCTTGTTCAACACTAACCCTAACTTGAGAAGATGAATATGATAGGAGACCAAGAGAGAGACTAAATATAATTTCATTCATACCATATAAGTCCCCTTGCTCACTATTATATAGTGAGAGGGGAAAGTTTTGAAAATGTTACATTTATGCCCCTCACTTGGAATTCGGGATATGTGAGAAAATATAGTGGTGCGAGAAATAATAGAAAAGGTTATGTGTGAATTAAAGATATAGGCTTCCGTGGCCACGCACTGTCACCTCCATTCGTTGGCCCATAATTGAATCATGGGCTCAAATTTTAAGCCGACTTGGAGGATATATCAAAGTTGCAATCAAAAAAGGTTTACTTGGAACTTTGAGTGAGTTTTAAATTAAAAGATAATGGTTAACGATATATGTATGAATGCAAAAATGAAAATGTACGATTTGGTTAAAGATAATGGTTAATATTGAACATTTTATAAGTGTTTTCTCAAGATGATAATATAGCACAAAAGTTTTAAATCAAATTGATTTATTATTATTATTGATTAAACAATGATGTATGCCTTCGGAAAAATAAACTTAAACAAGTAAAATATATGTAGTGAGAGATAAACAATGTTTTTAACGCTACCCGATGATGGTCTTTTTGACTTGTTTTTAATATTAGACAACTTGCAGACAATTCTAACCACAACAAGCGAATTGGAAAGTGTCTTCGCTAAATTCGTGACTTGCGAGTAGTCCCTAAGAGGCTAAGATAGAGTAAAGATATGCTGATAGTCAATGTTGTCCCCAATATTATGTGATGCAGTGGTAAGGTCGACTCGGGAGAACGCTCTAAATGCTGCTTGAATGCAATACGGTGGAATGCAAGTGCAAAAAGTGGTTTGCTCGAGAATTGCAACAAATAATTAATTATTATAAAAATTAACAAGTGTTAAACTTCACCAAAACTTTGATTAAATATAACAAATATTGATCACAAACCAAACGAGACGCAGTTAATCAAGCACACACAAAATACGTCCCATAAATTGTACTACAAAGTGAACTAATAGCACAATAAACTAGATATCCATCACAATACAAGTTGCCAAAATAAACAACAAAAGAAAATGACTTTTACTCCAATTTACACGTGCTGGTGACGATAAAGACGGTTGCTGGCGGGCATCCAATGTTTTTGCGGAGGGGGGAATGCGTCAGAAGAGGATTTGAGTTGAGGGGAGGTCTCGGAAGGTGTGATAGTGACTGGTTCTACGATTATTGATAGTGGGGGCTCACAATAGAAAGGATTTAAGGATAGGTGGATGCGGGAAATGTATTTGTTTGGCCCGGGACAGTGACAAAAGCGGCAAAAATCCACTTGCGGTAGTAGGAAAAATCCAAACTGCAGGTTACGGGGTGAAGGCATTATGCGGGAATGTTGCTGGGAGCGCTGAGGGGTAATTCTGGAGAGGGGAAGAATGACTGGAAGTGAAGTAGACTCACGCGAAGGAGGAAATTCTATCTGTGGTCATTCAGGTCACAGAGGAATGGAAGTGGCTTCTTGCGAGAGAAGTGGATGAAATAGAGGGGAAAATGAAGAACGTGGAGGGCTATAGTTTCCGACGGTGGTGAAGGAGGGAGTGGCTTCAGGCGTAGTTGGTTTTGGTATGGAGGGAGGCCGCCGGGTTGTGGGATAGCGAAAATTATGGGCCGGGAGATAGCGGACGGGAGCGGGAAGAATCAGTGGTCTCTGACTGGGATTGGCCAACGGGGATGGGGCGTGGACTGCAAGAGTGACTATGGGGGCTCGAGGATGGAGGAGATGGTTTCACGGTTATGGATGAAGGGCGACAGAGGCTTCTCGGCGTCGCGCCGGAAGGAGGAGAGGCAGAGGGTTCGACTTCTCTCCGATCCATGACCGACGGTTCCAGGAAAAAACTCCAAAGCCTTCGATACCATGTTAACACCAGTCGACGCCTATATATAGCCCTAACACCAAAATCACCTAATAATTTCATGCCTAAATCTGAAAATAAACCACCCTGATCGGACGACTAAGACTATTTGGACTGGTCGAGGGCTAAATACATCTCGAAATAAAAAACACAAAATATGAAAGTGACTCGACTCAAACATCTGGATGTGACTACAGACTCGTATCGTCCGCCTGGGCTGCGGGTCATCGCCTCCTACGACAATACACACAAGTCGGTCGCGGCGCGCCATCAACTCCCCCGGGCTTAAAAGCACTCAACTTCGGTGAGTGGCGGTAATCGTACTCGCTGTGTTGCCGCGAGGCGAGTCTCTCAAGCTCCTCTGAAGAGATGCATGTAGCATCATGCAGGGGCCGACTACTCCAACAGATAAGATAGCGTAAAATATCTCGCCTGCCCGCGGTGTAGAAGTCGTGATCAATGATCTGAAGCTCGTCGTCAGTAGAAGAGGGTGACACGAATGTATCTCCTTCTGACAGTGATGTATCTCCATCTGACAGTGTTGTATCTCCGTCTGGCAGTGATGTATCTCCGTTTGACAATGATGTATCTCCATTTGACTGCTGTGTCGGAGGAACCGTCGATGGTGCAATGCGATCTGTATGGCGCGACTCCGCGGATGGTGACCAAGAGGGACTGGTGGGGCAATAAGAGGTGAAGGCTCGGGTAGAGGAGCTATGGGATGTGAAGACTCTTATAGAGGTGTGAAAAAGGGGTCCACGTACGCGTGCTCCTCGTAGTAAGGAGTCAGATCCTCTACGTTGAATACTCACCTGATGCCCATACCATGAGAGATGACTATCTCATATGCATTCGTACCAATCCGTTGTACAACTGTATAGGGGCCCATTTTGCGTACGCTTAATTTTTTTGATGGTCCTTGCGGGACCCTCTCAGATCGAATACGAATCAATATTTGGTCTCCCGCCTCAAAGATTTGTTCCCTCCTGTGCTGATATGTTTGATCTTTATAATAATCATTACTGTAATTTTGTTACGGACTAACAAGTGACCCAATCGACTCATACAAATGAAGCGAATGATGCAAATAGTGAACAACATATTCGACACACTTCCTAAGGGAAAGCCTGACAATGACTCAGATATTACTAACATGGGGTGACCTATCAGGAGGCTTATCGGGTCGTCAAGAGAAAAATCCGATGTGATTGACGCCATCACCCGTAGGGTCGTCGTAGATGGTTACAAAATAGTGTGATGCACAGGTGTGATGGATATCTTTTAAATGATAAAGTCCGTCAGGTGGCTCAACAGGGTGTGTATACCAAAAGTCATCACGTCTGAGATGATCACTAGTCCAAATACACGACCCATCACTAAAATGCAGGCAGGGAAGCTCGTCAAATGAACCTCTCAGGGGCTTAATCTCGGGGAGGTCAACAATGACTTGATGACCCTCAAAGAGGAAACACTAATAACGGTAGTGTCCATGGGAACAAGTAGGTCACCTACAACAAAATCAATGATATCCCCATGAACCTCCCAAGGGAGTGGTGGCTCATCAGGATGCTTATCCGGAGGTTCAACAATGCCATTATTAATAATGAGATGATCCTCCAGATGAGTATCACTAATAGAGGTAGTGTCCTCACAAGTGAGTGATGCAGTTACTATGAAGTCAACAATATGCTCTAGGCTCTCAGTAGTGGTGTGACTCGAGATAGTGACAGGGGTAGAGTAGGCAGAGCCTCTACTCGAGTTTGGGTTACTCCGTTTAGTGTTGAGAACCGGATCCCTAGCCAAAGGGGGCACTAATTCTAAGTGAGTTGCGGAGAATGGATATTCCATCGCAGTGTCACTGGACCGCTCGTCAGCACACTAATGACTATGCTCACTAACCACTATAGTATTTCTCTTCGTCTGTATCATAAAGTTATTATCAGATTCAACAACAAGATCACATGGACACCGAGCATCGTCAAAAGAGGAAGTAGCAAAATCAGGTATCAGGTCTCTCATATCAATGGGAGCACTACTTGACGTATTAGTAGCTTGACTCAAATCCCTAGACTTTCTTTCTAAAGTAGAAGATCAAATTGAGCATCTAAGAGATCAAAGCGGTAAAGAATTAATCGCTGAAATTCAGCCTTAGGTAACTCTACTTGCAGAACACTAGAAAGGTCTTGAAATGTGTTGTGATCCCGACGAGGGTGATCTCTATAGTGTTCCTGAGGGTCATCTAGAAGATAGTTCCTAGCATAATCAGATCGTGCTCGTGGGTGAATGTGGGCTCTAAGAACGTGCGGGGGTGATCACACATATCCAAACTCAGATTCCTCAACTAGAGGAGATGTGTAATGACGTCGACCTGAACGATACTCAACTCTATCATCATAAAGTCGTAGAGATGTGTAATGATGATAACGTGCACATCTTTTGTCGTGGTGATCATTTCTAGTAAAATGGAATTGCGTTGAGGGGTCTACACGATCCCTAGGAGTGATGTGTGATGAGCGATAATACTCATTATGATACCCTGAGGGTTTCTCTAAAGGGGCTGTATGAGGTCGAATATAGGTGGACTCGGGATCCCCAAATAGAGGAGATGAATGACGATAACTAGACATAACTGAACCTAAAGACACTGTAAACCTACCACTTTAAATGTGGCCCAAACCTAGGGCTCTGATACCAATTTGATGCAGTGGTAAGGTCGACTCAGGAGAACGCTCTAAATGCAGCTTGAATGCAATCCGGTGGAATGCAAGTGCAAAAAATGGTCCGCTCGAGAATTGCAGAAAATAATTAATTATTATAAAAATTAACAGGTGCCAAACTTTGCAAAAACATTGATTTAATATAACAAATATTGATCTCAAACCAAACGAGGTGCAGTTAATCAAGCACACACAGAATATGTCCCGCAAATTGTACGACAAAATGAACTAATAACACAATAAACTAGATAGCCATCACAATACAAGTTGCCAAAATAAACAACAAAAGAAAATGACTTTTACCTCAATTTACACGTGTTGGTGACGACAAAGACAGTTGCTGGCGGGCATCCAAAGTGTTTGTGGAGCGGGGAAGACGTCATAAGAGGATTTGGGTTGAGGGGAGGGATCAGAAGGTGTGATAGTGACTGGTTCTACGATTATTGACAGTGGGGGCTCACAGTAGAAAGGATTTAAGGATAGGTGGATGAGGGAAATGTATTGGTTTGGCCTGGGACAGTGACAGAAGCGGCAAAAATCCACTTACGATAGTAGGAAAATCCAATTGCATGTTACAGGGTAAAGGCATTGCTCGGGAATTTTGCTGGGAGCGCCGAGGGGCAATTCTGGAGAGGGGAAGAATGACTAGAAGTGAAGTAGACTTACGTGAAGAAGGAGAAAATTCTATCTGTGGATATTCAGGTCACGGAGGAATGGAAGTGGCTTCTTGCGAGGGACGTAGATGAAATAGAGGGGGAAATGAAAAACGTGGAGAAGGGCTGGAGTTTCAGGCGGTGGAGGTGGAGGGAGTGGCTTCAGGCGGAGTTAGGTTTTGGGATGGAGGGAGGCCACCAGGTTGTGGGATAGCGGAAATTACGGGCCGGGGGATAGTGGACGAGAGCGGGAAGAATCAGTGGTCTCCGTCTGGGATTGGCCGACAGGAATGGGGCTTGGACTGCGGGAGTGACTAGGGAGGCTCGCAGATGGAGGAGATGGTTTCACGGTAATGGATGAAGTGCGGCAAAGGCTTCCCGACGTCGCACCAGAAGGAGGAGAGGCGGAGGGTTCGGTGTCTCACCGATACATGACCGACGGTTCCAGGAAAAAACTCCAAAACCTTCGATACCATGTTAACACCAGCCGACGCCTATATATAGCCGCAACACCAAAACCGCCTAATAACTGCATGCCTAAATCTCGAAATAAACCACCCAAATCGGACAGCTAAGACTCTTTGGACCGATCATGGGCTAAATACATCTCAAAATAAAAAAAATACAAATACGAAAGTGATTCGACTCGAACATCTGGACGTGATCACGGACTCCGATCGTCCGTCAGGGCCGTGGGTCATCGCCTCCTACGAGAATACACGCGAGTCGGTCGCGGCGCACCATCATTACATGTACAGGTCATGATTGAGAATATTGAGTGAGTAGACAAAATGACAATTCCTCGTTGACTTTCGCCGCCTCTTGATTTGTATCGTCACAGATGTTCTAATACTAGAGTGAAATAAAAAGTGCAATCTTATTCATCCACAAAGGTGACATTATATAGAAAATTTATGGACTCATAAACTCAAAATGATAATGTGGGATTAAACCGAACACTCCAAATGGAGTCCTATATGGACCTAAATATTAATAAAAAACTAATAACTCTAACAAACTTCAACACTCCCCCTCAAGATGGAGGGAAACCTCCAGCTTGAAAACATCATATAAAAGTAGTGGAGGTGGGCAATGTTGGACAAAACATCAAATGAGCTATCGTGGAATCAAATCGGAGACAACCATACATGACACAAACCCATACACAACGCAAGTCCCACTCACAATGTTGACTCGCTGAAATCAAGTCAATCAACATTATCTATACCACATTTGGAAGATAATAGAAGATGTGGGGCTAATCATCAAGCGGACAACATGAGATAATCTGTCGGGGATAATCCACACAAAGGGAGGTCCCACACGACACAGTCTCACACGTCACAACCCGCTAAAATTTTGACAACCAACAACCATCGTACCACAACACATGTACCAATCAACAGAGAAAAATAAAAAAGGCACAAATAACACAAGAAAAATGCTGGGAGGACTGTGTGGGACTAAGATGAAATTCGAGAAATACCATCCGAGTCTTCTTCGTCCCAAATACTCGTCATCACACGGGACACGTGCAACAAACACGATCAACAACCAAACAACGACACTTAAAAACACAAAATACCAAACATCACGAAGTTTCATCATCGGCGAGAGATCAACACCCCCTACGGTGTAGCAGTGGATGGAATCGACAGAAACACCAGGCAGCGACTGGATATGCAGGAGATCATTGACAGGAAGGCCGAAATGGAATACCAGGGACGGGATCACCTCCATAGAGGCGTGGAAGTTCCGGATCAGCAACTAGGAACGGTCTTGGGACACAACCAAGTAGGTAAAGACTGCAGAAAGAAAAGGACTGCAAAAAATGATACCAACAGGCGTCATCGGCAGCAGATGAATTGGCAGAAGGCATCATCGGTAGAAGCATGAAGAAGAGAAGACCTAGAGCAAATCTGGAGCAGCGAGAATCAAAAATGATAGATCGATGAAGTCGTCTACTGGATCAGCTTATGCATGATCGACGACGAACGGAAGTAGCAATTAGCGAAATCTGTGACAGAAGCAGCCGTCGCGGTCATTGATGAAAGCAAAATGCTAGATCGATGAAGCCAGCGGAAGACGCAACGGAAGTCGTCGAAGATGCCAACTGTGCTTGACGGGATCTATGATATGGAATCGATAAGAGGGTGTCGTCAGTGGGAACAACAAAAGATCATCAATGAAAATAGTGGCCGGATCGTCGATGTGTTTGCGGAAGGGATCAGATGGAGGGATCAATAAAAACTGCCAACGAGAGTAGATAGTAGGGAGTATCGACGGGATTGATGAGCCACGAGATCTACAAAAGCATGAACAAGCGTCATATGGGACCGAGAAAATATAGCTCGGTCCCATATGGCATGCACACGGGAGTGGAAAGGCGGATTAGGAGGGAATAATATCTCGCTTTGATACCATATTGAAATTAAGAAGAGAAATAGAATGTGCAATCTTATTCATCCACAAATGATCATTATATAGGAAATACATGGACTCATTAACTCGAAACGACAATGGAGGACTAAACCGAACACTCCTAACGGACTCTTATATGGATCTAAGTATTAATCTAAAACTTATAACTCTAACAAACTTCAACAACAAACAAACCTTCTGTCACTCTTCTCCTTCTTTTATATTTGGAAGTCCTTCTCTAAGGATTTGCACTTGCCCTCTCTATGAAATCAGACACTCATAAAGATAGAATAGGAAATGTGTTACAAGGTAGAACCATTCTTTCATTCAACTAATCTTGTTTTTACAACATAGCATTTCTAGAGTTTGAGATCAACTAAAGGCTTTGAATGTGTTTAAATGTGGTGGTTGGATTGTGGTGGATGTGGGGAAGATGAGTGATTATGATAATCCAATGAGACACGAAGGAACCATAGAGATAAAACATGCATATTAGTCAAAGGAATTTATTGGAAGTTGTTGGATGGTGGAAAGTTGTTCGATTTGGAACATTTTAGTGTAGAAAATATCATTTTCACCCATGGTTAGCGGGGTCTACTAAATGATTGGTTATGATGATGGCTTGGTTTAGGGTTGTTTGGTTTAAGGGAGGTTTCTTATTCTATTTGGATCTTTTGGTTGTGGTTTTGTTAGATTCAACTCAATTATTCACACATGAAATACAAATTACATGAAGTCTTGCATGAAATAAAAGATAAGTGATGCGGAGCAGAGACGAGGATGAGGTTTGAGACCATTTGGGGCTGTTTTGGCGACTTACCATATATGACGTGCCCGGATCGACGATCCGACTCCGTGGATGCATCCGGATTCGCGTTGCTAATCAATTTCATATATAGGATTGTTCTTTTCGGTTTTTATTTCATGTAGCTTTGGCCCCGAGACTAACGAGCAATCATAGCCGTTGATTCCGGGTGCCTTAATTTTATTTCTTATAAATATAAGGTTTAGGGCTGCCGTCATTCCTATTGCTGAATGTTTGAAGAGCTTCTTCCTTCATTTCGGTGATCTCCGTGGTGCCCACTCCGTGGTGCCCACTCGTCAATGCAGTTTTTTTTTCTGCCCAGATTTCAACCGGCCCCCACTATTCCAAAAGCCAGTAAGCCACCCCCTTCCTCCATCAGATCCAAGTCTTGACCACCATCAGGTTACCTTCAGGCCCTCAACCAGCCACCCCCACATCAAGCCACCTCCCCCGCCCCTTCCTCCACCCTTTCCAAATCAGGTCGCCGGCCATTGTGCTGTCCAGATCCGGCCAGCAGCCCCCTCCCTTCCCTGTTCCAGCCTTGCTGCTCCTCCCCCTTCAGCCCGCCTCCACTCCACCAGGCCACCAACCACCCAAACAACCCCCTTTAGCTGTTTTCCCACAAAACCAGTCTAGATCGGACCTCTTCCATCCAGATCTAGCTATTTTAGCCGGTTCTAGCCATCCCTTGCCCCAATCTAGTCCTCCTAATCCTCAACCAGCCTTCCCCTTACCCGATTCGGTCCAACAACCACCAAAATCCCTCTTTGAGCCCTCAAACGTTCAGATCTACTATTATTACATCAGCCCTAATATTTGTATTGTGTTTTGTATTGGTTTGTTCGGTTATAAACATTGTTATGGTTTTGGATTATTACATGTGTTGAGATTTCCTGTTCATTATAGTATTTCTCTCTCGGATTAATCTCTAACTACAGGAAGAGTTTATTCGCTGAACGCTCGTGCTTTGGCCCTCCTCACGGAGGAAAAGTTAAGGTGTTTCACTCTAATTAAAATATTTGTCTTACTGTGACTAATTTGCGTGAGATGTTAGAACTTATTATGTAATTGTGATTTTTCTGTTGCGCTTTTGCATAGCATGTAGGGTTTGATCACCGATTTTCCGACGCCTATAGATTCGTCCTGAATCAATTGGTATCAAAGCAAGGTTGAGCGCATTTTTTGATACGCAGTTGCAGAGTCTATAGGTTTGTTCGTCATGTCTAGGTATCACAACTTGTCCCCACCTCACTTTGGAGGTCTCGAGTCTACTTGTACACGCTCTCATAGAGCCCCGTTAGAAAGACCGCCACGGTACTACGATGATTATTCTCGATCGCAGTACACCACCGTCAGAGATCGTGTTGACCCACCAACACAACCCCATTATGTTAGAGACGATCAGTATGATGATCGTCGTCGTTCATATCCTTGCACGCGAGCGGATCATGTTGACCCTTCGACACGACCCGATTATCTTTGGGATGACTATTATGAGGATCATCGCTCTGAGAGAGATCTTGAGAGTCAGTTTCGTACTGTTGCCCCTTCCTTTGACGGTTCGTCGAGTCCCTAGTCTTTCAGTTATTGGCTCTTGGATATGCAATATTATCTCGATCATTTTCAGTTATTCTGTGAGCGTTGCGTCAATTTTGCGAAACTTAGACTTTTAGATCAAGCGAGGGATATTGGTTTAGCGTTGAGATGACCCGCGAGCGAGACCATCTTCGTCGAATCACTAGTTGGGTGGACATGAAGCGTACTTTGTGTCAGAGGTATCTGCCTTCGTCGTATCAGAGTCGCTTGTTCGACCAATTATTTTCTCTTTAGTAAGGATCCATGTCTGACACTGAGTACAATGATCGCTTGGATGAGTTAGTTGTGAGGAGCGATATCCGAGAAGACCCAGCCATGACCACTTCCTGATTTCGGTCTGGGCTGACATTCGTATTAAGGTGACTTATCATAGCTCGAAGACCCTCGAGTCGACATATCAGCTCGCCCTTCGTTACGAACAGTTTTTGAGATCCGCAAGAGCTAGTCGATGGGATCCTTACCTTGACCTCTGCAGTACGAGCCCCTCCCACACCGTGGGCACCACTTTGCCTATCATTGTTACGTCAGACATGACTGAAGTGATAGCTGATACAGATTGCTCACCCCGGTGAGGTGAACCCAGCGAGTGACCTATTTCTTGTGCCTGACCCGTCTCTTGTGACCCCGGCTGAGAGTGCGCCTGAGCGACCTATTAAGTCTGCAATATTGTGTCCCTCGCCCACACCTCTTCTTCTGCCAAACACCGGGTCAGTTAGTACCCAACCACAGACCTCATTCTTGACACCACACCCACAGACCCATTCTTGAGTATAGGTCTATATCACCCTCCCATTGTCAATGCTCTGAGTCACATCACGACCGAGAGCCCAAAGCCTGATGTTGATCTCGTAGTGGCTGTTCCATCCATTCACGGGGACACTACCCCTCGCGATGGTACTCATCTGGAGGACTATGACGACCCCCTATTGAGCCTCCTAATGAGCCACCACATCCTGGTGAAGATGAGATTCGGGCGAGCCCTGCATGTATGAGTATCGATTTATGGACGCCGCTTCCATTATCATCCCTGACCGCACCCCAGAGGATGGATATTGTGTGAAACATCTAATATTTAGGGCACCACCTACTGACAAATCGCACTCTCGACGAGTTTTGGGATGCACCACCTGCTGACCCATCAGAAGAGCTCTTTCATTTCGGGGTCACGCACCACACTCGAGATCTACATCTTCTAGTCGTTGTACACGTTTTTCACCTAGGTGGTCGTCGCATTCGTGATGACTTTTCATACACACCTCCTGGTGATCCCCCTGATGTGCCACGTTTCCTGAGAGACACTTGGATCTTCACGAGCTTGTATTTGAGTATATGTGTCTCACGCGATCCTCTAAGCACTCGCCACACACGATATAAGTTTTCTATACTCCACCGAGAGAGCCACCTAATCGGCCACCACATTTTAGCGACACTCCCGATCATCGCTAGATTTTCCGATAGAAAGCATGTAGTGTTTTTCGTGTTTCATTTGCATGAGTCTGTTGAGTCGTTTTGTCATCAATTGAATGAGTCTGTTGTGGTGTCTGTTCATCGTTTGCATGCGTGTCATGAGTCGGCCTTAAAATAATCCATATTGGTAATAAATCCTAAAAATCACATGCAGATGTTCAAGGACAAGTGCAGGTACATCATGAAGGTGAGCAGATGATGGTAAGAATCTGTGTTGTGAGGCTCGTGCGAGGCTTGCTAAAAGTTTGAGCGTTCGGCGGATGGACCCCTACTAAATCCTGAGACGCATCAGGACAAATGCTTATGAGTTGGACATCCCCGTGAGCATGGGTACCCATACTGTGTTCAATGCCGAGGACCTGATGCCATACTTTGCATCTCACGAGTATTCGGGCCCACATCTTGGCGGCCCTCACGAGCATTCATCACCATATTTACCACCCATCACTCAGTCCACCCCCGAGCCCTCGCCACCACATTCGTTGCCCCGTGCTCAGCCTGTCCCTGACCCCCACTTACCCGGGATCCTGTCCCCACCTGCTTCACCGTTGGCACCTCGAATCCCACCGAATCCTTCTACTAGTGTGTTGAGAGATGAACTTATCACTGAGATCATTACGCATAAGTCTGCCCCCTCTACAAACAGTTTTGTGTGCCTCTACTTGATTCGCTGGCATAGACGACTCTTCACCGACGACACCTGGACGCTATTAGTGGAGCTTGATCGATTCGCCCCGGGACTTCGACTTCAGTACGACCGTCTCCATTCATCGGAGATGGAAGCTTTCAGTCCGGATGTGTTGATTGGCGAGGACACTTTTCCAGCGAAGACACTTGGACGACCTCTGGTGGGCCTCTTCGAATTTTACCTGACATACAACGAGAGAATTCTGATCCCTATTCATCGAGAGATGAATTCTTTCAAGCCTGGGAGATTGATGCGGAGCAAAGACAAGGGAGAGCTTTGGCCCATTCAAGGCTGTTTTTGGCGACTTACCATATATGACGTGCTCGGATCGACGGTCCGACTCCGTGGATGCGTCCGGATTTGCGTTGTGAATCAATTTCATATATAACATTGTACTTTTTCGGTTTTTATTTCGTGTTGTTTTGACCCCGAGACCAACGACCAATCATAGACGTTGATTCTGGGTGCCCTAATTTTATTTCTTATAAATATAAGATTTAGGGCTGCCTTCATTCCTATTGCTGAATGTTTGAAGAGCTTCTTCCTTCATTCTGGTGAACTCCTCCGCGGTGCCGACTCCGTGAAACCCCTTGGTGACGACTTCTCGGGTAAGCTTTGTATCTTTTGTTTTCCCCTCCATATTTTCTCCTTTTGTCCTGCTGTCCAGCCACTGTCAGTGCAGTTTTTTTCTGCCCAAATTTCAGCCGGCCCCCCTACTCCAAAAGCCAGCCGGGCACCCACCTTCCTCCATCAGATCCAAGTCTCGAACACCGTTAGGCCACCTTCTGGCCCTCAACCAGCCACCCCCGCATCAAACCGCCTCCCCTGCCCCTTTGCCCTTTCCAAATCAGGCCGCCGGCCATTGTGATGTCCATATCCAGTCAGCAGCCCCCTCCCCTCCCTGTTCTAGCCTTGCCGCCCTTCTCCCTTTAGCCCGCCTCCACTCCACCAGGTCACCGACCACCCAAACAACCCCCTTTAGCTGTTTTCCCACAAAACCAGTCCATATCGGGCCTCTTCCATCCAAATCCAGCTATTTTAGCCCAGTTCCCACAATCCCTTGCCCCGATCCAGTCCTCATAATCCCCAACCAGCCTTCCCCTTACCCAATCCTGCCAATCCAGTGAGAGGAAAAATGATTATCGTATTCATCTACATAGGGGGGAATAGGTATGTATATATAGGGGATATAAGGGGAATACCACCCACACACATAAACTTGAAATAAAATAATGGACAGCTGAAATAACACGTCAATACTCCCCCTCAAGCTGACGCAAAAGGTCAACCATGCCCAGCTTGCCACATGTAGAGAGAAGTCTGGAAGGTCCAACCGCTTTGGTGAAGACATCGACAATCTGCTCTGCGGAGGGAACATAGGACGCTTCAAGAGTCCCTAAACGAATGTGCTCCCTGAGAAAGTGAATATCAACCTCAATATGATTAGTCCGCTCGTGCAGAACTAAGTCAGAGGCAAGCATGAGAGCGGACTGGTTGTCGCACATAAGAGTCGAAGAACCAGAGGGAGGAGAGCCAAGCTCGGTCAAGAGAGTACGCAGTCAAAGGAGCTCAGTAGCGACATGGGCCATAGCCCGGCACTCAGCCTCAGCTGACGAGCGAGAGACAACACTCTGCTTCTTGCTCTTCCAGGAAATAAGATTGCCACCAGAGAAAATGCACATTCCTGAGGTAGAACGTCGATCAGTAAGGGAAACAGCATAGTCAGAATCCGTGTAACAAGTGAGAGCAAGGGCCGGAGATGAACGGTAAAAGGGCCCTAGTCCAGGAGAATCCTTCAAGTAGTGGAGGATCCAAATGCTGCATCTAGGTGAGAAGTCCGGGGAGCATGCATGAACTGACTGATTACACTCACAACAAAGCTAATGTCAGGGCGAGTGTTGGTCAAGTAGGTAAGTCTGCCAACAAGATGCTGATATCTGCCCTGTTCCGGGAGAGGATCGCCAGACTCGGCGTGAAGGCGGTGGTTCAGATCCATGAGAGTAGACACATGAGAGCACCCAAGAAGGCCAGTATCACTTAAGAGGTCGAGTGTATACTTGCGCTGAGACAAAGAGATCTGCTGCTGAGATCTGGCAACCTCAATCCCAAGAAAGTACTTCAGATGCCCCAAATCTTTCACTTCAAATGCCTTCTGAAGAACCCCCTTGATCTGAAGTATCCCCGAGCTATCGTCACCGGTAAAAATGATATCATCCACATAGACAAGAATAATGACCCTACGACCATCTACAACTGTCCGAACAAAGCACGTGTGGTCGGCATGACATCTGATGAACCCACTCTGAAGCACAACAATACCAAACCGCTCAAACCACGCACGAGGAGACTGCTTCAGTCCATACAAGGACTTCTGCAAAAGGCAAACACAACCCAAATACTCCCCCTGAAGCTTGTAACCAGGGGGGGGGGGATCCATATAAACTTACTCAGCAAGATCGCCATTGAGGAAGACATTATTCACGTCCATCTGATGAAGAGGCCACCCATGGCAGACAACGAGAGAGACAAGCACTCGGACAGTAGATAGCTTGGCCATCGGGGCAAAGGTCAAGCTGTAATCCCCAGGAGTCTGAGTGAAGTCCTTCACGACCAGACGTGCCGTGTAGCGTTCAAGAGAACCATCAACATTATACTTGACAGTGTAAACCCAACAGAAGTCAACAGTTTTCCGACCTGCAGGAAGAGAGACCAAACGCCAGGTGCCCGCCTTCTGTGGTGCGGACATCTCATCCTCCATGACCGCCACCCACTCAGGGTGCTGGAACACCCCAGTAATCTAACTCAGAACTCTGATCTGGTTGGTAGCAGTCAGGAATGCTCGGTAACCCTGAGAAAAACTCTGGTAGGTCATATAATTTGCCACAGGATGGTCAGTAACACAAGAACGCTTACCCTTGCGACGTGCAATAGGTAAGTCATAGGAGGGAAGAACATCACCTGCCAGAGGATGTGGCACAAGGTCCCGTGAGCTGGGCGTAACCAGTGAATCCCGAAGAATGGGGTGGACATGAGAGGGCCCGCGTGAGCCATGAGTGTATGGTTGCAACGAAAGAGAGTCCTGCAGCGGAGCAAAGACAACCAGAGCCGACTGTGGAGGAGCAGAAGGAGCAACAGGGACAGGGGAGGTACCATAGAAGGGGACATGCTCAAAGAACGTAACATCCAGGGAGTGAAAACTCATGCGAGAAGCGGGGTCAAAACACCGATAAACCTTGGAAGAGGAGGAATATCCCAAAAATAAGCACCAGATAGCTTTGTCCGAGTCGGACGACGGTCCTGGACAAAACACACACTTAAACACCCGAAGAGGGACAGAAAATAGAGTTCGGCGGGGAGATAGAAGACTAAGGGGTACCCGACCCGCTAAAGGCTGACAAGGCAATCGGTTGACCAAGAAGGTACCTGTAAGAAGGGCGACACTCGAAAACGACTCGGGGACGTGAGACCCACGAAGAAGAGACCGGGTCACATTCAAGAGATGACGATTCTTGCCTTCCGCTACGCCGTTCTCTTCTGGTGTATAGGGACAGGAGAATTGATGGAGGGTTTCTTGGGTAGCAAGGAAAGCTGTGAAAGAGGAAGAGGAATACTCGCCCCCCCGGTCGGGCCTCACTTCAGTCCGACTGAATCAGACTGAAGTTAGGCGATACCCATTTTACCCCCCGAAGTGAATAAACATCGCTGAATGAATCCCGCATCTCGTGGACCCTTTCACTCTTCCACGGCTAGGTCTTCTTCCCGCTCGCGATAACTGGCGTCTTCCACGGCTAGGTCTTCTTCCCGCTCGCGATAACTGGCGTCTTCCACAACGATAACTGCAGGAGTCTTCCACAGAGATAACTAGAGGCGTCTTCCACTCTTCCGTCTTCCACTCTTCCTCGGCGAGTCTTCCACGGCGACGACGGTTCCCGAGCAGCTCCAATCGCGTCGCCGCTACAACCTTTGGCTGCGATTTCGGAAAGCCCGCACCTCATCGCCGCTCCTCATCGTCGACCTCTCCGGGTACTCTCATCGCATCCGCTCGACGTCTCCAGGCCTCGTCTTCATTACTATGCTTGCTGGCGTTTGTTCCCGGAGAGGTTTGTCAGTAGGTTTCCGATTTCATTTTTTTCTTTTCATTACTGCTTTTTAATTCTGATTCCTCTATTTCTCCATTTCCTCCATCTCTGCACTCCAGAACACATAAATCGTCGGTGAAAAACTCCAACGACAGGCTTCTCTGCTCGCCGGCGTTCATTCCCTCACCGGATCGTTGGTCAGTTTTGGATTTCAATTTCCATTTTCGTTTTGGATTTCATTTTGATTTCTGCTTTCAAATTTAGCCTGGGCTTGGCATCAGTCGAGAGGACTAGCCCTGAATCTCCTGGACCATTTCCTGCTTGCAGTAACAAATTTCTTTCAGAAGGAAATTTGCTATTGTGGTTGAGATGATAGAAACATCTCCTGCTTGCAGTAACAAATTTCTTTCAGAAGGAAATTTACATATACATACATACATATATATGTGTACATATACATACATACATACATATATGTGTACATATTCATACATACATACATATATGTGTGTACATATACATACATATATATGTGTACATATACATATATATATACACACGCCAATGGATTGCAGTTCAATTCTGATTCGCTTCGGTCCAGATAGTGTTTAGATATTTTGGAACCGTTTGAAACTTATTGGTTGTGGTTTGGACAATGATATGATGGGCACGCACCTATGTTTTTAAATTTCAAACCATACCAAATAATTAATCGTCTAGTGCGGTTCATTGACTGTTCTGATTCAATTCTAGTTTGGTTCACAGTCTCCATTTCTAAATGACAGCTCTAGTGTATGCATGCATGCATACATACATACATAAATCAACTCACAAAATGACAGCTCCAGTGCGGTTCATTGACTGTTCTGATTCAATTCTAGTTCGGTTTACGGTCTCCGTTTCTAAATGACAGCTCTAGTGTATGCATGCATACATACATACATAAATCAAGTCACTTCATGTTCAAAGCATGATTCCACTAAATTAACCTTATAAATGACTTTCTATTTCGGTTAACTGTGGAACTTCTTCTCATCTTCCTTATCAAATTCTTACATAGGGATTCCAAGGTCGCACCTATGACATCCTTTACACCTCAGAGACTGATCTTGATGTTGAACTTGACTCTACACGAGAGCATCACAATGAATTCAACTTCAGCGAAGTATTTGTACATCAGATTATACATTCCATCGAATTCATTCTGGGGGCTGTCTCGAATACTGCATCATATCTTAGACTTTGGGCTCTCAGGTATACCATTTTTATCCTGGTGAATTTCTAGTACTTGGGGTTTCTGTTAATAGCTTATTTTTCATATTATATTTTGTTAGAATTTATATTTAGTTGTATTTTCTGGTGTGCTTTTAGCCTTGTATTCTCCCCTCACTATATAAGAGGGGGTGCTTGTTATAATGGAATATATCGGTTTTTACCTAATTCTAACATGGTATCAGAGCCGACGTAACCTAGCCCGCTCGCCCGCTCGCCTCGCTGCGCCTGCCCGCCGCTCGCCTCGCTGCGCCTGTCCGCCGCCCGCCTCGCCTGCGCGCCCGCTCGCCTCGCTGCGTCCTCCCCCCTCTCTACCACCTCCTCTCCTCTCTCTCCCGCCTCCTCTTCTTTTCTCTCCTGGTTGCATCCGCCGGTTTTGCTATGGCTTAACCGACGGGATTTTTTGAGGCCTTCCTCGGGTCCGTTCCTCGGGTCCGTTTGGGCCGCCCTTCTGGAAATAGTTTCGCTTTCCTCTCCTTATTATCATCCTTGATTCTTGGTGGTTTTTCCCGGTTCGTCTTCCCGGAAGTTCAGATCTATGATGCCCGAAGATTTCCCCTCTTCCTTTAGACCGTTCTTCTTCGTTGGTGCCATGTCAGACGTTGATTCCGGTGCTTCCGGTGCCTCTGTGCCCCCCGCTGGATCTACCCGGGTTGGCTCCGATCACAGTTTCTCTCAGCTCATTACGATTCGTCTGGATGACACCAACTACCTATCTTGGTCCCATTCTATTACTCTGGCCTTAAAGAGTCGGCGTCTCTTTGGCTATGTTAGTGGCGACACTCCTGCGCCTGCTTGCACCTCTGCTACCTGGTCCCACTGGGACTCTGAAAACTCGCTGGTCATGTCTTGGCTCCTCAATTCCATGCAGGAGTCCATTGCCCGGAATTACCTCTTCCTCGACACTGCTGCTGACATCTGGAAACAGGCTGAATCTACTTACTCCCGCAAAGGGAATGCGGCACAAATCTACCATCTTCACCGACAGCTGTTCCATCTTTGTCAGGGAGATCGTCCTCCTTCTGCCTACTATTTGGAGTTTACCCAACTCTACCAGGAGTATGACCATTTTGAGTCTCTTGCAATGGTCTGTGATGCTGATGCCCTCCTATTAAGGGCTCGTGAGGATCGCAACAGGGTGTTCGAATTTCTCCAGGGGATTCACCGCGATTTCGATCTGATTACTGTGCAGGTTTTGGGACGTGTTCCCATTCCTTCCTTGCCTGAGGTCTTTAGCATTATTCAGCAGAAGTTTGATCGTAGACAGTCCTGGAACATGACCACCACTCCTGAAGGTTCAACTTTGGTTGCTCATCCTCCCACCACTGGTAGCAGGGCCTCTCGGGACTTCAAGCCTCGTGCCACGGATAAGGATCATCTCATGTGCGATTATTGTGGCAAGGCTCGTCATACCCGGGATACCTGTTACAGTCTGCACGGCTTCCCTCCAGGATTTTCTTCTCGTGGTGGGTCTTCTTCCCGTGGGGGGCGAGGTCGTGGACGCACTTCTGGCCGTTCACATCCTTCTGCCCATCTGACTGAGATTCCTGAGAGCAGCCCTCAGGGTCTTCTTGGCCCTCCTCCTGCAACTATGTCCTCTTTTTCTGCTGATGAGATGCAGACTCTTCGCCGCTTGATGCCGGGTCTTCTTACTGAGCCGGTTCCTGCTTCTTCCTCCTCTGCCCTTGCCCATTCAGGTATCTCAGGTGCTCACTCTGCTACAACTTCCTCCTCTCCCCACTGAATTATTGACTCAGGAGCTACTGATCATATGACTGGCTCGGCTTCAGGTTTTGTGTCTTATTCCCCTCTCTCTGGTCGAGATAAAGTGAGTATTGCTGATGGATCCTTTTCCTCCATTGCTGGGAAAGGGTCCATACCTTGTTCATCTCTCACTTTATCTTCTGTCCTCCATGTTCCAAATTTCACCCGCAGTTTACTTTCTGTTAGTCAGTTGACTACCTCCCTTCAATGCTCAGTCACCTTTTTTCCTACTTATTGTGTTTTTCAGGATCTGAAGACAGGGAAGGAGATTGAGTCTGGTAGCTTGCAGGACGGCTTGTATGTGTTTGACCCCTCCAACGGGTCCACCTCTCCGCACGCTCTTCATGCCACCCAGTCATCCCAGCTGCTTACCTGACATCGTCATCTTGGCCATCCTTCTGTTTCCACTATGCAGCGTCTTTTATCTACTTTTCCCTCTACTTGTTTTATAAATTTTGTGTGTGATGTATGTGACGTTGCAAAACATCATCATCTCCCTGTTAATCATGTTTCTTTACCTAGTACTATTCCTTTTCATACTGTTCATACTGATGTGTGGGGGCCTTGCTCTATTGGCTCTATCTCTGGATGTCACTGGTTTATTTCCTTTATTGATTGTTTTTCTCGAACGACATTGTTTATCTCATGAAACATAAGGGTGAAGCTTTTTTTATTTTTCAACGCTTCCATAAGATGGTATCTACTCAATTTTCTGCATCCATAAAAATTTTACGCCGTGACAATGGTATAGAGTATATCAACTCTTCCTTTGACCACTACCTTACCACTCATGGCATTATTCATCAAACTTCCTGTGCTCATTCCCCGTCACAGAATGGGGTAGCCGAGCGCAAGAACCGTCACTTGCTGGATGTTACCAGGTGCCTCTTGCTTACTATGCATCTCCCCAAGTTCTATTGGGGGGATGCTGTCCTTACCACTGCTTATCTCATTAATCGTTTGCCCTCTCCTGTCCTTGGTAACCAAACTCCTCTCACCACCTTAGGAGTTTCTCCGACATCCTCTCTTCCTCCTCGCATATTTGGGAGTACGTGTTTTGTCCACATTCCCTCTCCTGGGAGGTCTAAACTCGACCCCCGCGCCCTCAAGTGTGTCTTCATTGGTTATTCTCCTACTCAAAAGGGGTATAAATGTTATCACCCTCCTACTCGTCGGACACTTGTATCTGCTGACGTTACTTTTCGTGATTCTACTCCTTATTATGCTCCCTCACTTCAGGGGGAGCCTGCTGTTGAAGTGAGTTCTCCTACCTTCTCCCTTCCGATTCCTCCCTCTAGCGAGAATATCATACCGGTTATTTCTCCGGTTGATCATCCCACTGTTTCTCCCGTTGCTCCTCCCGTTATCTCTTCTCCTCCGCCTACTCGTCCCATACAGGTTTACAACCGACGGCGTAAAGGTCAGCACACAACGGCTAATCCCATGCTCCCAGACCCTATGCCAACTCTGTCAGAGGATCTCTCCCTCCATGAAGGTATCCGGTTGAGTACTCAACACCCTATATCTCAATATGTTTCCTATGATACGCTGACTCCCTCTTATAAAGGGTTTGTGTCGTCCCTTGCTTCGGTCTCTCTTCCATCTACCTGGCAGGGGACACTTGAACATCCTGATTGGAAAAGGGCAATGGTAGAAGAAATGGTAGCTTTGGAGAAGAATAATACTTGAGACTTAACCACCCTTCCACATGGGAAGAAAACTGTTGGTTGCAAGTGGGTCTTTGCGGTCAAACAAAATTCCAAAGGCATAGTGTAACGTTTCAAGGCAAGATTAGTGGCGAGAGGGTATACTCAAACTCTTGGCATTGACTATCAAGAAACCTTTGCTCCTGTGGCAAAAATGAATTCTATTCGGGTCCTGCTGTCATGTGCTGCATGCAAGGGTTGGGATCTCATCCAATTGGATGTTAAAAATGCCTTCCTTCATGGCAATTTGGAAGAAGAAGTGTATATGTCCCTTCCACCCGGTTTTATCTCTCAGGGTTCAGATCGAAAAGTTTGCAACTTGAAGAATGCTCTCTACGGCCTGAAGCAATCCCCAAGGGCGTGGTTTGGACGGTTCCATAGCGCCATGGTCTCCCTGGGGTACAAACAAAGTCATGCTGATCATACTCTGTTTATCAAAAAGAGGGACAACATTGTAACAATTTTAATAGTCTATGTTGATGACATCATTATTACATGGAATGACATTGATGAAGTAAAAACCTTAAAGAAACACTTGACACAAGAATTTGAGGTGAAAGATCTTGGCAAACTGAAGTATTTTCTGGGTATTGAAGTTGCCAGATCTAAGAACGACATACTCATCTATCAACGGAAGTACATTCTTGATCTCTTATAACAAACGGGTCTGAGTGGGTGTAGAGCTGCTGACACTCCCATGGAGGTTAACCACAATCTTGGAAAAAATGATGGCGATCTTATAGAAGATGTTAAAGGTTATCAAAGATTTGTAGGGAGATTGATCTACTTGTCTCATACTCGACCCGACATTGCTTACGCCGTTGGAGTTGTGAGTCAATACATGCACTCTCCGAGGGCCAGACATCTTGATGCTGCCCATCGGATCTTGAGATACTTGAAAACTTCACCTGGAAGAGGAATCTTTTTCACCTCCAATTCTGACCTGAAGATCGAAGTTTATACTGATGCTGACTGGGCAGGAAGTGTTGAAGATAGACGATCCACGTCTGGGTATTGTTCGTTTATTGGGGGGAATCTTGTCACTTGGAGAAGCAAGAAGCAACAAGTCGTCTCCAGGTCTAGTGCTGAAGCAGAATTTCGTGCCATGGCACATGACATTTGTGAAGGACTCTGGCTGCGCTACGTCATGAGTGATCTGGGGTTGAGTGAAACTGCTCCTATTCGGTTGTACTGCGACAACAAGGCTGCCATTAGCATTGCCAACAATCCTGTTCAGCATGATCGCACAAAACACATTGAGGTGGACAGACATTTCATTAAGGAACACATTGAGAAGAAGATCATATGTATTCCCTTTGTTCCCTCAGAGGGCCAACTTGCAGATATTCTTACAAAGAGTCTTGGGACAAATCTTCACTATGGCTTGATTGACAAGTTGGCATGAGAAATATAACATGCCCAACTTGAGGGGGAGTGTTAGAATTTATATTTAGTTGTATTTTCTGGTGTGCTTTTAGCCTTGTATTCTCCCCTCACTATATAAGAGGGGGTGCTTGTTATAATGGAATATATCGATTTTTACCTAATTCTAACATTTTTTCTCCTTTTCCCCCTTCTGAATTGCAGCTTGACACACTCAGAGCTATCAACTGTTCTCTATGAGAAAATTCTTCTACTTTCTTTTTGGGTAAGTTTTGATTCTTAGTTATTAGAGTGTATGTTTACTTATTCTTTGTTGTTATGGTTGCTGCAATATTTTTATAAAGCATGAGATATTTTTAAGCTTACCTAAGTAGAAAAAAACCTAAAGATACATTTGCCGTGCCTGTGTATGTATCCTTAAACTGGTATAGTTATTGTTCCCAAAGCTAGCGTATGCTAGGGACCCTACACAATCTCTATACCCAACACGTTCTCAAACGTGTAGGAACAAATGGAACAAGATCCCTCCCTTTCACGGGACCAAACACATGGAGGGGTGAGGGAGAACGATGCCGCCTGGGCTTGGTCTGGTATTTGCATTCAGCTTAAAAGCAGTTGATTTTAGTTGGATGCTTGGGATTTGATATGGTATCAGAGTAGAGAAGGTCTAGCTACTGACTTCCAAATCACCCAATTAAAAATAATAATGTTTTCATGCTAGAAGTGAAGATCCGACATGTGTGGGTGTGTAGAGAATACAGTCTCGCATTAGGAAATTTATGCATTCTCGTGCACATTATATAGATCTTAGGCCAATTGTTTTTGGGTTGGATTAATAAATTCCAACACTAGAAGACATCACTTAATTTTAAAATCCTTCTATTTTTCTTTCATCCACACAAGTTCAAAGGAGCTATCTCCCTTGCTTCTAAAGCTACTGCAAGAAAGTTGAGGGCACATGAAGAACAATAAGCTCTAAGCAGCATGAGATTGTCTTTTTTTCCCTAAAATAAGGCTGTGATTAATCTTATTTATTATTAATCTAATAAAAACAATAAAACATTCTATAATAGTGGATGACATGGCCTAAAAAGCGGCTTACAATTTGGTCTGGTTCAGCTCCTTTATAAGTTTATTTGATTTCTTTTGATTGAATAATTGTTGCTTCCTCTTGCCTTACATTGACAGGTACAACATCATAATTCGATTAGTTGGAGTAGCTATTTTTGCATTTGCAACATCATTCATACTGCTCATGATGGAAACATTGAGAGCATTCCTTCACGCTCTTCGTCTTCACTGGGTCGAATTTATGGGCAAGTTCTACCACGGCGATGGCTATAAATTTACGCCATTCTCATTCGCCGCCCTAGCAGACGACGAAGAATGACCCTTGACAAGTCATTCATAATAGACTTCCGGCAGATCTTAAAGGAAAGAGTTATAGGAAAAATGAAATAAGGAGCAAAAGAAATGCGCACTGTGAATTTTTGCCCCGCATCCCCTAACCCATTATTTATTGGAACGGGGGCTAAGATGCGCCGTTTGCGAGGCTGGTGGAAGAGATTGTATGTACATTAATGGTGCCAGAAAGTTGTGAATTCAAACGAGCCTGAATTTTCATACAGGATGGCTCGTGTTTTTGCCTAGGAGAAGGATAATATTATTAATCCCGATAGCAATATTGTCTGTCCATTTTTTCTATTAGTTTGTCTTCCTGGCTATATGTTTACTCTTCCCTTTTTCTTTGTTATCTCTAAGAATGATAGTTTATTTTGCCATCAGATAGTATTTTTGTAAGAATATATATTAATTGTGTAAGAAAGAGAATTTTCTTCATGATTTATTGTATGGATCTCATGCTAAAGAAGTTTCTTCACGATATTCGTTCTAAGGATCTGTTTGCAGGAGCAGCGCTGGCATATGTCAGTCGGGTAAGCGGTGGTAGTCTGAACTGGGATTCTCATTGAATGGTCCTCTTTGAGGCAAAATGTTTGGGTCCTCAGTCCAGATAGAGATGTCCATGTTGGATGTAATTTTGACATGTGGTTCTAAACTCTAAATTGTGAAACTTCTGTCGAGAGTTATCCATTTATTCTTTTGCTTGTTCTTGTCAGGGGGAAAGAAAAGGAATAACAGACAAAAATCAGGAGATCTCTTTTAAACTAAAAGTGAGGTCTTCATCGAAATAAGATGATCTAGGAACTCAAACTCTAGACTGCTCTGGTGCATGGACGAGGTGGCTCTTTATTGCAAAAATACTGCTCTGCTGCATGGGCGAGGTGGCTCTTTATCGCAAAAATGGAGAGTTCTTTGGGCGATAGTGATCAATTACGAATCTTTGAGAGATCATGTTGTCAATTAGAATGATCACTCGTATAAAATAGATAGGTGTCGGAAATTTAATACACATGCGAAAATTTCACTTGTTTGAGATACTGCTCTTGAAACTTCAAGCAAAAATAAAATAAATAAATATAGTTAACATAGAAAGACGATACTTATTTAAGTCTCTGAACTACATTATTTATATTAGTTAAAGTTTATTTGATTGAATTTTGTCTCTGAACTTTATCAAACACTTAAAAATTAGTCTCTCTATACTATCATCGTTGAATACGCTAATCAAATAAAAAATGTTTTTTTTAAAACAACGCATCTCCTACTTTGTTCCAAGCTGAGCTCAATGAATGCACCCCCCGGTCGGGCCTCACTTTGGTCGACATATTCTGACTGAAATTCAGAAAAAAAATAACATTTTATTTTTTCCTCCTAAAATCCTATCCCTAATTCCCGATCCCTCTCTTTCTCTCCCGCCGCCTCTCTCTCGCTTTGCCCTTTCTCTCCCGATCTCTCTCTCGCTCACTCTTCTCAGCCCTTCCTTACCCTTCTCCGGTGCTCCTCACGACAAGCTCTTCTCAGGCGCTCCTCACGGCAAGCCCTCCGCCGCTCCTCACGACAGCCCTTCTCCGACGCTCCTCACGGCAAGCCTCCTCCCTCTCTGCACTCTGTCATCTCTGCACTGTCATCTCCCTCTCGCACTCGACCTCGCCTCGTCCCTCTCACGGCCGGTGGTTCCCCTCATAGGGATGGCGGACTTTCTTTTTGCGAGCGACGGTAGATTTCTTCCTATCCTCGCCGCCGGGCGCTGGAACTCCTTCCTCTATTTGCCGCTGCTGCTGGGTCTCCTTCCTCTCCTGCAACCATCACTGATTTAGTAGCCCCGATCATTGTTTTCCGTCGAGCCTCACTCCAGTCAATTGATGTAGTATTTTCATTTTCGTTCATTTTTATCTCAATTTTATTAAGTTGGGAGATATTAAATGTGTGATTTTGATGAGAGAAACTGTTGTATGATTTTGAAAAAACCCGATGATTTATTTAATGCAGTATTTTCATTTTCTTTCATTTGTAACTTGATTTTAATGTGAATGATATATTGAGTTTGATTGACATTCAAAAACATTGAGACCTAAGAAAAATATGTAATCTACTGTAACTCCAAAATCTGATCATATAAAATATTGAGTTTGATTGACAGATTTTTTCAAAATTCACTTCATTGATATGAAACAGGCAGGGGCATTTTTTCATCATGTAGTTGGTTTCCGGTGTATTAAATCAAGTAGCAGGAACCTTCCGGACATCTTCTATAAAGAATATTGCAAACTCTGGCACCTAATAACATCACAACATCACAAATTATGTGATGGGAGTCCATCGGATCGTGCACATGATGGAGCGGGACCCACGTTCATTTATTCCCGCCGGAAGACGTGATCGGATCGCCGATCCGACCCCGCGGTTGCGCCCGGCACGTCGCCGCGACTCAAAATCATATATTTATGTATTTTTTTTGGACATGTGTTTAGTTTATTTAAGGGCGTTCCCACCGGCCAATCGTAGCCGTTTGATGGGATGCCCTAATGCTTGTTTCTTATAAATAGGATTAGGGGGCTGATTTCAGATTTTCGATTGCTGAAGTTGGAGAGGTCTTCTTCCTTACTTCCGGTGGTCTTCTCGCGGTGCCGACGCCGTGGACCCTTGGTGCCGACGCCTTGGGGTAAGTCTTCCTACTCTTCTCCCCCCCCTCGCCCTCCACCCACCCTCAGCCCGCCAGCCCTTTTCCGCCCAGGACTGGGCAGCCGGTCCCCTCCTACCTCCGCTCAACCCCGGCTAGCCGCACCCCACTTTCCGCCCAGAACCGGGCGGCCACCCTTCCCCCCTTCCTTTCCTAAATCCGTGGATCCACTTTCCTTAAGCCCCTTTCTCACCGTTCCCTACGATCCGGGTTCTAGTTGCCCCGATCTACCCTCCCCTCACCCGATCTACCCTCCCTAACCCGTAATCCGACTCTCCATTACCGGATCCGCCCTCCCGAGTCCGGATCTACGTATATTCTTCCGGATTCACCCGTTTCCTTTCCGATCCCTTCATCCACCACCAAAACAGCCCCAACCGCTATCTCCACCTCCGGTTCCACCACCCGGCACCCGATCTACGCCACCCGAGCCCTCCACCTCCACTGCCCAAAATCAGCCCCTAGTCTTGAGTTATTTTCGTGATTTGGTTGTACTATTTTCTTGGTATTATTATTGGTTAACCTCGTATTTGCTTGGAGCTTGTTTGTGGTATTTTGGCGCCGATTGATTGTTAACCTGCAGGAGGATCTCTTCGCTGCGCGCGCTTCGCTTTTGGCCCTCAGAGCGGAGGAAAGCCAACAAAGAAATTCGCTCAATATAAAAAATAATTTTGTTGCAATTGTTTGCTTGTGGCGTTACTAATTTTCATTGCTCTATTAATTTGTTGCGAGAACCGTTGGTTGTGTTGCATATAGAGTTTAGGTGGTGCATTCCATAGCCTACCCTACATCAGTTGGTATCAGAGCCCAGGTCGGGCCATTTTGCATGCTCCGTAGTGGTAGGACATTTAGAGGCATGGTATTCAGTGTTTTAGGTGCTCGAGCAGGGGACACGTAGCGGCCCACTGCCCTACACGGACTCTGTTGGTTGAGGAGGAGGAACACGATCTAGAGGAGGGTGTAGAGGGAACGAAAGACATTAGAGCCACTGTTGAAGAAGGTTGGGAGAGCGACGCCGAGAGATCTTTAGAGATGGGAGTGATTAGGCGTCTCCTACACACCCCACGTGCAGATGAGGACTGGCGCCGCACTACCATCTTCTACACCTATTTCCCTAGTGCAGGCGGACCCTGCAAATTAGCCATCGACAGTGGGAGTTGCGTGAACATCATAGCCCAGAAGGGGCTTGATCGTATGCAGGTGAAGGCAGAGCCTCACCCTCACCCCTATCGTGTCGTCTGGGTCGACAAGACCGCGCTTCAGGTGACCCAGCGTTGCTTAGTACCGATCAGCATCGCATCCTTCCAGGACCGGGTGTGGTGTGACGTCATTCCCATGGACGTCGCGCATGTGCTGCTTGGACGCCCCTGGTTGTTTGATCGTGACGTCACGTGTTTCGGCCGCTCGAACACGTGTGTCTTCTATGACAAGGGGTGGAAGATTACTCTGACACCCACCCAGCCCAGGGAGAGATCGAAGGGTGTGGTTGAACCTTCCGTGAGCACGAGTGCTTCGAGACCGTTGCACATTCTGAGACGTGGCGAGTTTCTCCGCGACAGTATCAAGGCTGATATTATGTACGTTGTCGCCGCCACTCAGGTATCTGAGGGCCCCGCTGTTGACCATCCACGAGCGGTTTGTCCCCTTTTGGATGAGTTTGCGGACATTATGCCCGACGAACTCCCCGATGAGCTGCCCCCGCAGCGAGATATCCAGCACACCATAGATTTGATTCCGGGAGCTTCCCTCCCGAACCTTCCCCACCATCGCATGCATCCAGATGAGCACGCCGAGCTCAAACGGCAAGTCGACGAACTTCTGCGGAAGCAATTTATTCGTGAGAGTATGAGTCCGTGTGCTGTTCCCGCTCTTCTTACCCCTAAGAAGGACGGTCGCTGGCGTATGTGCGTCGATAGCCGCGCCATAAACAAGATCACGGTCAAGTACCGCTTTCCCATTCCTCGACTAGATGATCTATTGGACACTATGTCCGGTGCCCAGATCTGTACCAAGATCGATCTGCGTAGTGGGTACCACCAGATCAGAGTGCGTGAGGGAGACGAATGGAAGACCGCCTTCAAGACTAAGGATGGTCTCTATGAGTGGCTAGTCATGCCATTCGGGCTGTCGAACGCCCCTAGTACATTCATGAGAGTTATGACGCAGGTGTTGCGGCCCTACATGGGCAAGTTTCTGGTTGTATACTTTGACGACATACTGATCTACAGCCAGACACAAGACGCCCACCTCGGTCATTTGAGGCTTCTCTTCGGCACCCTCCGCCGGGAGAAATTGTTTGTGAATCTAAAAAAGTGCGCGTTTCTTTCCGAATCCGTCCACTTCCTTGGATTCATTATATCTTCGACTGGAGTATCTGTTGACCCCGAAAAGGTCCAATGTATTCGAGACTGGCCTGTGCCTACGACTATCCACGAGGCTCGCAGCTTTCATGGGCTTGCCACCTTCTACCGGAGGTTTGTCCCGGGGTTCAGCACGATCATGGCCCCCTTCACGAGCTGTCTCAAGAAGGGAGAGTTTCAGTGGACCCCCGCTGCCACTAGGGCCTTCGAGGAGATTAAAGAGAGGCTGACGACGGCCCCAGTTCTGAGGCTTCCTGATTTTGGCCGTGCTTTTGAGGTCGCTTGCGACGCGTCTGGAGTTGGTATTGGTGGCGTATTGAACCAAGAGGGCCACCCTGTCTCCTACTTTAGTGAGAAGTTAAACGAGGCGAAGCAGAAATATTTAAACTACGATCGAGAGTTTTATGCGGTTGTCCAGTCCTTACGCTACTGGAGGCACTACCTCCTCCCTCGGGAGTTTGTTCTTTATTCCGACCACCAGGCGTTACGCTATTTAGATTCTCAGCGCAAGCTGGGAGATCGACATGCTAAGTGGGTTGAATATCTCCAGGACTTCCACTATATTCTCAAACACCGAGCTGGTGTTGAGAACAAGCCTGCGGACGCCCTGAGCCGTCGTGTCTCCTTGCTTCAGACTATGGCCGCACGTGTCGACGGGCTTGAGCGCGTGATCTTAGAGTATCCGACGTGCCCTGATTTTGGTGAGATTTACACCGCCCTATCCCGAGATCCCCCAGACCCCGTTGAGGGATATCAGATCTTCGAGGGATATCTATACCATGGGTCCCGCCTATGCGTTCCCCGGACATCGTATCGTGATTTTCTGATTTGGGAGTTGCATGCGGGCGGGGCCGCCGGACATTTTGGGCGCGACAAGTCTATAGCCATTGTGGAGGACCGTCTCTATTGGCCCACGCTTAGGAAGGATGTGACTAGAGTTGTCCGCCACTGCCGTATCTGCCAGACGGCCAAGGGTACGAAGCAGAATGCGGGCGTATATACTCCATTACCGGTCCCACGTCGACCTTGGGAGGACCTTAACCTGGATTTTGTTCTTGGACTTCCCCGCACTCTTCGGAAGCACGATTCCATCTTCGTGGTGGTTGACCGCTTTTCGAAGATGACTCATTTTATTGCATGCCGCAAGACGGCGGACGCGGCCCACGTTGCATCCATTTTCATGAGGGACGTTTTCCGATTACACGGCCTTCCCAAGTCCATCGTATCGGACCGCGACGTGAGATTTATGAGCTACTTCTGGAAGACCCTGTGGCTCAAGACTGGCACCACCCTTAAGTTCTCGACTGCCTACCACCCACAGACGGATGGCCAGACAGAAGTAGTAAATATGAGTTTAGGAAACTTGTTGAGGTGTCTGGTGGGAGAGCGAGTGAGTAGTTGGGACTTAGACCTTCCGGTCGCCGAGTTTGCATATAATAGCTCCGTTAATAGGACTACTGGGTTGAGTCCATTTCATATAGTGTTAGGTTACGATCCCAGGAAACCCATTGACCTTATTCCGAGCCCATTAGAGTCCCGTCCCAGTGAGTCGGCCGAATCATTTGCACAGCACCTGCATGAGTTGCATGAGTCGGTTCGCCGACGTATTAATATGAGCAATGAAAATTATAAAACCCACGCAGATCAACGAAGACGAGAGCGTATTTTTAATATTGGCGAACGGGTGATGGTACGAGTCCGCCCGGAGAGGCTCCCTTCGGGGTCTGCCAAGAAGCTAAGCGCCAGGCGAATGGGTCCTTTCTCAGTTATTAGTCGGATCGGGACGAATGCCTACAGGCTAGATATCCCGACAAGTATGGGGATTCATCCAGTTTTTAATATCGAGGATCTGACACCCTATTACGAGCCTCATGACTATGGGGACCCGAGCAGTGGGGGCGATCCACCTTCTTCCCCCTTACCTTCCTTCCCCACTGCCCCACCCACGCCAGTTTGCCACCACGGCCCGCCCACTACTGATATCCTTTCCCCTGGGAGTTCGTCGCCTTTGGTGCCACAGCCGGCATCACCACCCGAACCGGATCCCACCATGAGAGATGAGAGCATCACTGAGATCAGATCCCACAAGATTGTTCCCACCACGGACGGGCCGCGCCTTCGCTACTTGGTTCATTGGCGGGGCCGTACAGACACTGACGACGCTTGGATATTACCGACAGAGCTTGATCGACTTGCCCCCGGACTTCGACTCCAGTCGGGGGGAGTTGATGGGAGTCCATCGGATCGTGCACATGATGGAGCGGGACCCACGTTCATTTCTTCCCGCCGGAAGACGTGATCGGATCGCCGATCCGACCCCGCGGTTGCGCCCGGCACGTCGCCGCGACTCAAAATCATATATTTATGTATTTGTTTTCGACATGTGTTTAGTTTATTTAAGGGCGTTCCCACCGGCCAATCGTAGCCGTTTGATGGGATGCCCTAATGCTTGTTTCTTATAAATAGGATTAGGAGGCTGATTTCAGATTTTTGATTGCTGAAGTTGGAGAGGTCTTCTTCCTTACTTCCGGTGGTCTTCTCGCGTTGCCGACGCCGTGGACCCTTGGTGCCGACGCCTTGGGGTAAGTCTTCCTACTCTTCTCCCCCCCTCGCCCTCCACCCACCCTCAGCCCGCCAGCCCTTTTCCGCCCAGGACTGGGCAGCCGGCCCCCTCCTACCTCCGCTCAACCCCGGCCAGCCGCACCCCCCTTTCCGCCCAGAACCGGGCGGCCACCCTTCCCCCCCCTTCCTTTCCTAAATCCGTGGATCCACTTTCCTTAAGCCCCTTTCTCACCATTCCCTACGATCCGGGTTCTAGTTGCCCCGATCTATCCTCCCCTCACCCGATCTACCCTCCCTAACCCGTAATCCGACTCTCCATTACCGGATCCGCCCTCCCGAGTCCGGATCTACGTATATTCTTCCGGATTCACCCGTTTCCTCTCCGATCCCTTCATCCACCACCAAAACAGCCCCAACCGCTATCTCCACCTCCGGTTCCACCACCCGGCACCCGATCTACGCCACCCGAGCCCTCCACCTCCACTGCCCAAAATCAGCCCCTAGTCTTGAGTTATTTTCGTGATTTGGTTGTAATATTTTCTTGGTATTATTATTGGTTAACCTCGTATTTGCTTGGAGCTTGTTTGTGGTATTTTGACGCCGATTGATTGTTAACCTGCATGAGGATCTCTTCGCCGCGCGCGCTTCGCTTTTGGCCCTCCGAGCGGAGGAAAGCCAACAAAGAAATTCGCTCAATATAAAAAATAATTTTGTTGCAATTGTTTGCTTGTGGCGTTGCTAATTTTCATTGCTCTATTAATTTGTTGCGAGAACCGTTGGTTGTGTTGCATATAGAGTTTAGGTGGTGCATTCCATAGCCTACCCTACATCATTATGTCTATCATAAATAGAAGAAAAAATACAAGCTAATAATTGCTCTAAAAGAATGCATTAATATTATTTTAGTTTACTAAACGTAATTTAAGAAATCATAATGAAATTTTTTTTCTTGGAAAGTTTGTTAGAGGGGCCTAGGAGGAAACATGCACTATCAAAGATGAGTTTCTTAAATTACATTATACATTCTAAGTTATTATTATATTGTACTATAAATAGAACAATTTGTATAATGCATTATGTAAATTAATTTATTAATATTTGTATAAACTACAAATAAGAGATTTAAACGTATGTAATCATCGTACCTTTGTCTTTGTTCTTCTCTCCCTCCCTTTCTTTTTTATTCCTTTTTCTCCTCTCTTTCTCCCTCTTCCCCCTTTTCTTCTCCTCCCCCTCTTTTTTTTCTCTTCCCTCCCCCCTCCCCCCTTTTTTCCCCCTCATACCGGAGTGGAACCCGGCACCCCCCGTTATCAGAGCGAAGGACCCGAATACGAGAGGACAACTGCGTCTTAACCATATTAGTAAACTGGTATGTAAACCAAAGACATCAGATTTGGCACGCATAAGATTGACACAACAACAACGAGTAAAATCATCTATAAAAGTAATAAAACCAAAAACCATCGTAAGAAACAACCGGGGCAGGCCCCCAAACATCCGAATGAATAATATCAAACAGTGCAAAACTATGAGAAACAAAAACATGATAGGTAGTGCGTTATGTTTGCTAAGCTGACACACATCACACTGAAAAGAGTTCTCAAATGAGACACTCAAAAAAAGAGACGACACGATCTGAGGACTCGCATGCCCCAGTCTAACATGCCAAAGAGCAGGTGAAGTAGTAGCAGCAGCAATGGATGAGGGTGAGAGAAAGGGCGAAGGAGCTGGAAGATCCAGCTGGTATAGCCTATCGCGCTCAGGGCCGTAGCCAAAAGTCCTCCTCGTTGTCAGGGTCTGAAAAACACAGCCATAAAGAAAAAATGCCATTGAGTAGTGCAACGAACAAGTCAATTGACTAACAGAAAGAAGATTTAAAGCAAGTTTGAGAACATGAAGAACTGAACCCAAGGAGGAGGGAGTCAGAGGAACTATGCCCCGGTGAAGGATGGGGGTCACAAAGCCATCGGCAAGACGAACCCGCCGATGGATGCTCGGAGATTCAAGAGAAGAAAACAAGCGTGTGTCACCAGTCATGTGATCAATCACCCAGGGAGAATAAGACCCCTCTTGAGTGACATGAAAGGCCATCAGGGTACCTGACGCAGACGCTGAAGTCGACGAGAACGATGAGGAGGCAGGTAACAGCTGAGCAGGAAGGGGCTGGTGCGGAGTCTGAAACGGAGAGTGCAGCTGAAGCTGAGACTTGAGCTGCTGCACTTGAGCCATCAGCTTTCTCCTGTCGGCGGAAGGAGCACCGGAAGAGGCACTAGAATCAGGTTGGCCCCCAAAGTCGGAAGAAGTAACGGCGGCAGCACTCGTGGCGGGGGACTGCTGGCGTAGGTGAGGAAAGTGCAACCAACATCGGGCCTTCTCATGATCAGTCCCGAGGCAGTGCTGACACTGAACAAAGGCTAATGGGCTGCCGTGGCCACCCCCACGACCTTTATAGGTAGAAGTACACCCCCCGCGCACAGAAGAAGGACGACCTGAAGCCAGAGTCATTTGGTCTGGAATATGAACAGAAGCTGGAACGGGCGAAACAACAGTCAGGCGGGCACGACGCTCATGCTCCTCCACCATGGAATAAACATCCAAGATATCAGGAAGAGGTTTCATGCTGACAATCTGAACCCGAATCTGCTCAAACTCGGGCCTCAAGTCCATCAGGAACTGATTGGTCTCCCGCTTCTCCTGCCTCCGCTTGGCAACAAGTAGATCCTCTGGATGTGGAAAAGCATTGAGCGGCTCAAGGTCAGAAAGCTCCTAGAATCTCCCTGAGAGAAAGGTAAAGTACTCGTGCACAGAACGGTCCCCCTGACGAGCAGTAGAAATCTCCCGAAAGACAGAATAAATCCGCGTATCAATGCATGTGTGACCGTAGGTACGCGTCAAGGCAACCCAAAGAGACGACACCAAATCGAATCACATGAACAGCTCATAATGCGGTGCTCCATGGAGAACTGAAGCCACCCGAGAATCTTGAAACTTTCCGTGCGCCATTGACGGATAACCTTTTCGTCGGAAGACTTGGGAACACCATTAGGTTCAAGCCAATCAAGTTTGTCATGTCCGGCAAGATGGACTCGCACGGAGTTGGATCAAATGATAAAGTTTTTTTTCATTGAGAAGGGCAGTAGTAATGCGCCAAGAAGATCCATCATTTGAACAGAAGTGGGAGGAATCCATGGGATGAGAACATGAGAACCCTCCAAATAAAACAAGGGAGGATAGCAGGAAAACCCTTAAACTAAAGAGGAAAAACCCATCCCAAAAAGGAAGGAAGACCGTAGATCACAGATCTAGTTCATGAGAAGAAAAAAAAGTGAGGGAAGGGGAGGTAAATAGTAACCAATTCGGCGGCGTAAGAAACAATCGAAGGAAAAAAAAGAAACCAGCGACAGCAGCAAGGTGCGGGATCGGCGAGGGCAGAACAACAAGATCGGCGATGCGGGGGCGGCGAAGGGGCGGGATCGGCGGCAACATCAAGATCAGCGGCAATAGCAGGATCGACGATGCCCTCACATCCCGCGAAAACTGTGTCGAAGGCGCACCGATCGGCGAAGACGGCGAAGCAGCGGGATCGGCGAAGTCGCCCGATGTTGGAATTGATGGCGAAGGGGCGGGGTCGGAGTTCGCCTTTTCCTCTGATACCAAATCAAGTGAGAGTGGAAAAATGATTATCGTATTCATCCACATAGGGGGGAATATGTATATATATATATATATAGGAGATACAAAGAGAATACCACCCACACACAAACTTTAAATAAAATAACGGACAGCTGAAATAACACGTCAATACTGCCCATCAACCACCGGAATCCCTCTTTGAGCCCCCAAATGTTCAGATCTACTATTGTTACAGCGGCTCTAATATTTGTATTGTATTTTGTATTGGTTTGTTCGGTTGTAAACATTGTTATGGTTTGGGATTATTACAATGTTGCCGAGATTTCCTGTTGATTATAGTATTTCACTCTCGGATTAATCTCTAACTGCAAGAAAGGTTTATTAGCCACGCGCTCGTGCTTTGGCCCTCCACGCGAAGAAAAGACTAAGCTTGTTTCGCTCTAATTAAAGTATTTTACTTGCTGTGAATGATTTGTGTGGGATGTTAGAACTTATTATCTAATTGTGATTTTTCTGTCGTGCTTTTGCGTAGCATGTAGAGTTAGATTACCAATTTTCCGCCGCCTATAGATTTATCCTGCGTCAATAAGTACATAGACTCAGTACATGAAATAAAAGACAATATAATAAAAGAAATGAACCGAGACGCTTAGTGATATCCTACATCAGTTATTTCTTTCCAGCCGTGACAAATAGTTCTTTGGAGATCAGATAAGTGAACATACTGTTATTGTTAGATTGTAAGGTAAAATGAAGGAATATCACATTATCACTAAATGGCCTTGAAAGCACTTCCTGGAAACAATTTATTTTTTCTCTTACATTGCTTGCCCTAAACAGCTGTTTTGGGACTCCTGGTGTTAAAAAGAGTAACACGTATACTCTTCAAAAGAACCAGTAATTGTTTTTCCAATTGCAAAGCAGGAAAAAATCTCACAAAAGAGGCCAAAAAGTAAAGTGAAACATAATTTTTTCTTTAAGAACTTGTTGACTTGATCTATTGACTATCTTTGAAAAAACTAGATGCTCCTAAATTAAAAACATGCATGTCTGTCGGTTCAAATCATTTGAATTTTATGGTGCTTACAATCTTATCTTTTCCGACATCAAATTTTCTATATGATCACTTTCAAACTCTTGAAATTTCACAGGCATATGTTAGTGACCTTAATGATAAAATGACCGGAATCAGCCTTTATGGGTCTGTATCAGATATCAGAAAAGAGAGAAATTCTGAAGATAATGTGTTTTCCATGGCTATCAAAGATTTAACAGGAGAAGTAGTTGCAAAGCTGCACTTTACTGGACCATGGTAAAATTTGTCCTTGCATTTTCCATGTTCTTGCTGCAAAATAATTATACATTGTTTCATCATGTAGTTATTAGCATCCTCGCTAGATTTTTATTCAATCTACTTTGGTTAAAAATCTTGCATGAATCATAAAGAGGAAAAATATTTAAAGTCAAGTGCATGAGAAGGGACGTCCCCTAAACGACTTCAGTACCTTTAACTAGTTGACATCATGTTATTTAGAATGATCAAGTAGCATTTTTATGTCACATATGTGTAATACCAGATATGGGTAATTTGGCCATGTGGGGTTTTTTTCCTTCACATGTGTACATGTTTGAGTTGAAGTCTTTGTTATTGACATGAAATTAATTATTTGTTGTTTTTCTCATATTCCACTTGGTATCGGATCTATCTCGTGTTCTAAGCTTCGCGGTGGAGTACACTACATCTCCACTTCTCATAGCCGACCTCATCCACGCTTCACGCTTCCGATCGAAGCAAGGAGACCTCTCACCCCTCCTGCATGAGCCACATATGGTGTTCTGCGGGTTCGGGATGCTACCGAGCCTACGAATACTGTAGGTGAATGAATCCCTTCACCAATCTCTGGTTTGATTGATTGATCCTTTTGCTTCAATCAAGTTGTGGAAGATGCCTCACTCTTGTGATTCATCGCCAAAGCCCTTACATCCTCTTCCTTTATGCTCAGATCAACTGGTTGTTCCAACATCGATGGTTGTCGATCCATTTTGGTCGCTACTCCTTCCAGACCATGTCCATCCTCCGACAGTGGCCATCTCTGAATGCAACATGATACCCATGATTCAGTGATTCTCCTTTCACTCAGGTTTTTTGATTTTTCTTGGACATCTGTCCCTCCGCCCCTCCCCCACCCCACCCCCACCCCACCCCCACCCCCACCAAGCTTTGCCAACATGGGTGGTTCTTCCCCCTCTTCCCCGAGTGGCCAAGTGTCTTTGTTCCACAGATGAATGATCCTCAGAGGACTTATGGTCGCACTGGCTCATTGAAGATCTACACCGTACCACTTGATGGTATAAATACATTAAATGGTCCCGTGCAACAACATCATGTGATTTGTAGCCACTAGATGTTTGAATACTTTAATGAGACTGTTATGGTGCAGCCTAAAATTGATCCATCTTAGAAGCATTGGGACTCAGGAAATTCCCTGGTCGTCTCCTGCTCCTTCATTTCATGTCCCCGAAGGTTTACGTGCTTACTCGTCGGATTTTGGAACTGGAGCAGGGCTCCATGAATGTCTCATCATATTTTCTAAGTTCAAGAAAATCTATCAGGAAGTTGACTATTTTGAATACTTCACCCATGCATGTATTGTCGATGCGGTTCAGTTGCAGAAAAAGAGGAATGTTATCGTGTTCATTTATTTGTTATAGGTTTGAGCATGGAGTTTGATACGATTCAAACTCACATCCCCCATCGCTCGCTTCTCCCTTCTCTTTGGGTGGCATTTAGTGTGATTATGGGATACGAAGATTCTCAAAAATCTCTTAGCACAAGTATACCCACTGATCGGTCGGCCTTGACTAGTTTTGGTCGGGGGAACATCAACACTTCTGCCTTTACCCATGATTATTATTTACTAAGAGTAAATGCTTTGGAGGCATGTTTTAAACCCTATCCACATCTTGCTCTATTTGGATGTTGATGTGGATGTGATCGTGCCCCAGGCCGAGGAGGTTCATGCCTGGCGTGTTCGAGACCTCATGATGTTGCTTATTCCGCATAGGTGTATAAATGTCCTCCTATGTATGACTCTCCATCAGGACCTTTACATGCTCCCTGCAGGACCTTCCCAGCGGATGAATTGTATGATCTCGGACAACTACTTTGTTCTTAAACTGACATGACTTTTGGCGCCTCTACCTCCTTTACTACAATAACTATACACAGTGTGCATGCTGCTACCACCACCCTGTTTGATTGGATCATCAATTCAGGGACCTCAAATCATATGACTGGGTTTACCTTGAGTTTTTTTTCCTACACTCCGTTGTCTAGTAAGAACAAGGTCATCTCTTCTAATGATATCTTATCCTACATTGCCAGCAAAGACCACATCTCTTACTCAACATCCATTTCTCTATCTTCCGCCTTTCATGATCTTTCTTTTCCCCATAATTTACTTTTAGTTAGAAATATTACTAGATCTCTTAATTGCTCAGTAACATTTTTTCCCAACTGTTTTGTTTTTCAGGAACTGGGTACGAGGTAGATCATTTGCGGTGGTTGGAAACGTTTAAGCTTATACTTCTTTGACCACCACCGAAGGTCTCAAGCGCTTTTGCCTACCATGTATTGCACCACTATTATGAGTATGTTCAATGATGTAATCTGCATCTCGAACATCCTTCCCCATTTCATCTTCAAAAACTTTTTCCCTCATTAATGTCTTTTATAAAAACTTTATCTTGTGATGTATATGAGTTGTCGAAACGTGTTGGACATAACTTTTTACATTTGGATTCTCCTAGTTCTCGTTCTTGTATGTAGTACATTCAAATGTTTAGAGGTCATCCCCTCTCTTACCCTTGATTGGTTATCAGTGGTTTATTACTTTTATCAAATGTTATTCTAGTGCTATAAGGGTTTGTTTATCTTCAAAAATGTTAGAAAAGCGTTAGTAAGGGCCCATTTTTCTCTCTCTTTGTATTTGTCCCTCATCTTGGATTGCGATTTCTCTTCTTCCTCTCCTCCTATATAAATGTATTCATACTTGTAATTTATCATTCAAGAAGTATATACAAGGTTTGAGGCCTCTCTTTACATGGTATCTGAGGAACCAGTCTCCTCCTTGGGTGTTCGGTCTTCTGTTCGCGGCTACTCGCGGTCTCATTTTTCCCTAACCGCTCGAGCTCGGTTTGCCGGCCTGTTCGTTTGCAAACCGCTTGTTCTCCCGGCTGACCGCACGACTTTCCTTTCTCCTGCTTAGCCGCAGTATCGAGCGGCTTGTATTTTTCTAGCCGCTGTCTCCTTAACTCTGTTTCTCTCGTGGCTTCCACGTCTCCTCCTCCTCCTACCTCTCTTTTATAAACCTTTCTCACACGTGGGGCCCACCCTCTCTTGCTTCTTTCCTGACCGCCCGGTCTCACTTGCTATCCGGCGCGACCTCTCTCCCTTGTTATCCGCGCGGCGTCTCTCCCTTGCTATCCGCGCGACCTCTCTCCCTTGCTATCCGCGCGGCATCTCTCCCTTGCTATCCGCGCGGCCTTTCTCTTCTCGCTTGTCGCGACCTCTCTAAAGTCGCAACGGTCTCTCCCCTCTAGCCGTACGTGGCTCCTCTTGCTCGTTGCGGTTTCTTCCTCCTTTCTCTTTCTCGCTTCAGTCCGCATCTAGGTCGTGACATCTCTCCTTGCCGCTGGTGGACTCACCTTGACCGTGCAGACTCCTCTTCTAACTTCTTCACCGCTAGTCGCTGCGACCTGTCTTGTCGCTAGCGGTCTCTCCTCTTCCCTTAGCCGCATCCTGATCGCGACGTTCCTTGTCGCTGGTAGATTCACCTTGACCGTGCGAACTTCTCTTCTAACCACTTCCCGCTAGTCGCTGCGACCTGTCTTGTCGCTAGCGGCCTCTCCTCTTCCCTTAGGCGCATCCTGGTCGCGACTTTCCTTGTCGCTGGTGTGTCCGCCGTGACCGTGCGACTACTTCCTCTGCCGACTTCTCTCTCTTTGGCCTCTTCTACTTCTAGCTGCCCGACCTTCTCTACCAAGCCGCCCGACCTTCTTTGCCAAGTCGCCCGACTTCTCTTGCTAGCCGCCCGGTCCAAACCTTGTTGGCCGCCCGGCCTCTCCTTCTAGCCGCCCGGTTTCTCTTGCTAGAAGCCTGACCTCTTCTGTTAGCCGCATGGCTTCCGATGCATCCGCTGCTACCTCTGCTCCGCCAGCCCGTGCGGATGCTACGACTTCCGAACTCCGTGATGAGCTACAGATTACTACCATCTCTCTGACTGGGAAACGAAATTTCGTCGAATGGGTTCACTCTGTTCGTTGTGTTCTGCAGACGAAGGGTCTTCTTCAGCACTTGACACGGGTTACCCCTGATTCTCCCTCCGATGACTGGCTTCGCGATGATGGTCGGGTGCAGTCTTGGCTCCTCAACTCTATGGACACCGAGCCCTACAAGATGACCATGTATCATGACACAACCAAGGCCATGTGGGAGGAGCTCCACTCCTTTTACTCTGGGCACAACAGTCTTCAACATTTATATGATATTCTCTCCGACCTTCAGAACCTTGCTCCTGGTGCTCCCGGCGATATGATCTCTTTCGTTGCCCAGGCAAAGACCCTGGCCGAGGCTTGGATTCAACATCAGCCTCCCACTACTGATCTAGCCACTAAACGAGCCCAGAAAGAGGCTGTCACCATCGCGATGATGATGTCCCGTGTTCCGCCCTACCTGCATAGTGTTCGAGCCCAGATCCTTTCTTCCACGACGACTCCTTCACTGTCTGATGTCTGATCATTGCTGCTTCGAGTTACGCCTCCTACGGAGGCTTCTCCCGGATTTGCACCTGCTCTTCTTCAACAACCTCTCCTTCCGACCCCCCCCCCCCACCTTCTCGTGGATCTTCCACTCGAGGGGGCCGACCTCCATCTCGAGGACGAGGACGTGGTGGTCGTTCGTCTATGAAATGCACATATTGTGGCCGGGGTGGCCATCTTGAGGCTACCTGTTACAGCATTTATGGGTTCCCTCCCCACCTCGCTGCTACTTCCTCTGCTGCTCCTGCTTCCACTGGGGCTTCTGCCCTGGATCCGGCGTCCACTACCTGCCAAGATATTCATGAGCTCCGCACCCAACTCCACCAGCTAAAGGGTGCCCTCGGCCGCTCCTCTGACTTGGTTGCATCTTTCTCTGCGGAAGGTATAACCTGTCTCTCTCCTAGTCCCCATTGGATCGTCGATTCCGACGCTACTCACCATATTACCTCCCAGAAGCCCTCCCAGTATCTCCAGACAGCTCATCCTCCGTGTATCACTGTTGCCAATGGTGACACCCTACCGGTCTCTGTCTCCGCTGCTCTCTTGCTTACCCCGGCCCTTTCTCTTTTCTCGATTCTTCACGTTCCGGGGTCTCCTTTCAATTTACTTTCTGTTAGTCGCCTGACGCATGACCTTGATTGTTGCATAACCTTTTCTCCTTCCTTTCTTATGCAGGATCGTCGCACCCGGAGTATCATTGACAGGGGGCAGCTGTTGAATGAGCCCTACATCTTGGATATCCCACCCACTCTTCTCTCCCCCGTCTCCATTGTCGATTGACATTGCCACCTTGGGCATGCTCCCCTTCCGATTCTCAAGCGGGCTCTTCCTGATGTTCTTTTACGGGAGTTCTCTTGTGAATCATGTATCTACGACAAACAGTATCGTTCTGCCTTCCCCCCTACCTGTACCAGGAGTAATACTCCTTTATCTTTAGTTCATTCCGATGTATGAGGCCCTTATAAAGTCCCTAGTATCTTTGGATTTCGCTATTTTGTAACCTTTATTGATGATTACTCGCGTACTACGTGGCTATATTTAATGCGTGATCGTACTAAACTTACATCTGTGTTTCGTTATTTTTTAACTGAGATGCGTACGCAGTGCGCCACCCCTCTCAAAATCACACGCACTGATAATGCTCACGAGTATACGGGCCGCACCTTCTCCAATCTCTGCACCGAGTTTGACATCATGCATCAAACTTCGTGTGCTTATACCCCTCAGCGAAATGGGATGGCCGAACAGAAGAATCGCCATCTACTTGATGTTGCTCGGTCCCTCATATTTCAAATGAATGTTCCGATCGAATATTGGAATTTTGCCGTCTCCACAACCTGTCATATCATCAACCGCCTACCCTCGTCTGTTCTTGGCTTTGCCTCATCTATCCAACTCCTCTATCCTTCTACCAACCCCACCTCTCTCACCCCGCGGGTCTTTGTGTGTGTTTGTTATGTTCATCTTCTTGGCCCCCCCTCCGACAAACTTGTTCCTCGGGCGGCCAAATATATGTTTGTTGGCTACTCCCATACTCAAAAGGGGTATGTTTGCTACTCTCCTTCAAATGACAAGCTGGTCGTCTCAGCGGATGTCACCTTCTGCGAAGACCAGCCCTTCCACTTACCTTCCCCTACCCCGTCTTCCTCTCCTCCTCTTCCCCGACCTGTTGTACCTATCACTCCCTCTTTTCTACCATCTCCTTCCTCGTCTATCCCTGCCCCCCCCCCCCCCCCCCCCCCCCCCCCCGAAGGTTTTTCCTCCCGTTATCCATGTCTATACTCGTCGCAGCTCCAAGGTTGGTTCCTTGCACCAGCTCCTGCTCCCAGCGACACCCCGACAACGGCGGATCCGGCTCCTGCTTCTACGACTTATCCCTTGGCCAACTACGTTTCTCTCCATCGGCTCACTCCATCTCTCTACGCCTTTGCCACCTCTCTTTCCTCTATTTCTATTCCTAACACTGTGCATGAGGCGCTTCAACATCCGGGGTGACGAGCGGCCATGGATGATGAAATGCGGGCTCTCTGGTCCAACAGGACCTGAGATCTGGTTCCTCTTCCTGCAGGCCAATCTTGTGTTAGCTGTAAGTGAGTTTTTGTTATTAAACATGCGACAGATGGCTCCGTTGAGCGTCTAAAGGCTCGCCTCGTGGCCCGGGGTTTTACTCAGCAACATGACCTTGATTATGAGGAAACCTTCTCTCCGGTGGCCAAATTGAACACGGTCCGCGTTCTTCTCTCCTTGGCTATTCATCGTCATTGGCCTCTTTATCAGCTGGATATTAAGAACGCCTTCCTCAACGACGATCTGCAGGAGACTGTTTATATGCACCAACCTCCCGGGTTTGAGACCACGAGGGAGTCTCGGGTTTGTCATCTTCAGAAATTTATTTATGGTCTCAAACAGTCCCCGCGGGCTTGGTTTGAAAAATTCAGCAAGGTTGTCTGCGATATTGATTTCATTCGGAGCTCAGCTGATTTCTCTCTCTTCACCCGACCCCGGTCAACCGGAACTGTGATCCTATTTTCTATGTTGACGATATCCTCATTACTGGCGACGATACTACAAGGATACAACATACCAAGCAACAGTTGAACTCCACCTTTCAGACCAAAGATCTTGGCAACCTTCGGTATTTTCTTGTGCTTGAGATTGCACGGCGCCCTGATGGTCTTGTGTTATCCCAAAGGAAGTATTGTATGGACCTCCGTCACGATGCCGACTATTCTGGATGCAAACCTACGGATACTCATACGGACGCTAATCATAAGCTCTCGGCCCACAGCTATGACTCCGATAAGCTGCTTACAAATCCGTAATACTATAGACGCTTGGTTGGAAAACTGATCTATCTTACGGTTAATCGACCAGACATCTCTTTTGCCGTGAGAGTCGTGAGTCGTTTTATGCATGCTCCTCAGGCATCTCATCTTCAAGCTGTCGAGCGTATTCTTCGATATCTCAAGAACGCTCCAGGACAAGGGCTTGTGTACAATCCATCCACATCTTTACTCTTGTTGCGTACTCTGACGCCGACTATGCAGGATCCATTGATGATACACGTTCCACAACTGGTTTCTGTACCTACTTCGGTGGACATCTCATAAGCTGGCGTAGCAAGAAAGAGACTGTGGTTGCTCGCTCTTCTTCTGAAGCCGAGTACCGGGCTATGGCTGTTGTTGTTTCCAAGTTAATTTGGCTCGAGAGCCTTCTGGGTGACTTGGGTGTTCGTCTCTCATCACCGACGACCCTATTTTGTGATAGTCAAGCAGCAATACATATTGCCAGAAATCCGGTCTTTCACGAACGCACAAAACATATTGAAGTTGACTGCCACTTTATTCGAGAAAAAGTACAGTCAAAGAAGATAGATTTGAAGCATGTTCCTGCTACAAACCAAGTTGCTGACATCCTGACTAAAGCTCTCTCCCGGCTGCCATACTATCAATTTTTATCCAAGCTTGGTGCCTACGACTTGTACGCTCCAGCTTGCGGGGGAGTGTTAGAAAAGCCTTAGTAAGGGCCCATCTAAGGGCCCATTTTCTCTCTTTTCTCTCTCTTTGTATTTGTCCCACATCTTGGATTGGGATTTCTCTTCTTCCTCTCCTCCTATATATATGTATTCATACTTGTAATTTATCACTCAAGAAGTATATACAAGGTTTGAGGTCTCTCTTTACAAAAACAAACAAAGTTTTTGCTATTTTTAAGTTTTTTGCCAGATGGTGAAGATTCAGTTCAAGGGCACTATTTGGTTCTTATCTAGCTAATCGTTGTATTATATCAAACCACTTGTGTTCACACCTCCACTCAAAATTTGATTGTTGAATGCAAAAATAGACACATCCTTGAGGTTGCTCGTTGCCTTCTAATCACTATGCGTCTTCCAAAATCTTATTGGGACAATGTCGTTCTAACTGCTTGTCATCTCATCATTTGACTCCTATCCAGAATATTTGATTATACTACACTTATCGCTCTTCTTTCCACCAAATGCATTGTTCATACATCTCCATGCTCATAAGCCTCATAGAAACAAACTTGATCATCGGGCTCAACATTGTGTATTTATTGACTATTCCTCCACCATGAATGGATTTCTTTGATAACACCACTCATGACGATGTACTTTTTTGCACCATAAATCTCACCTTCAACGAGAATGATCCCTACTTTCCGAATCTGACTAATTCCATTTGCCAGGGGGAGATTAATGGCAATGGAAATTCTATTTTTAGGTTGATGGCAATGCCAATGATATTTTTATTCTACTTATTCTCGTTCCTCTTACTACCTTCCATCCATGAAAAACTCCAAACCCAAGTTACTCCTCCTCGGTCCTTAATGTCTCTCTTTCCAGCTGTATATCATTGCAAACCGGTACATAAGCTACTATTGTTCCACCCCTATCAGTGGCTGCCTAATACTCCGATTTTGGAGAAGATCTTCATCTTTCTCTTATTTTTCTGAAAGATAAAGCGATCTGCAAACAACACCATATCTTCAATTATGTTTCTTATCATCTTACTCATGCCCATTAGGTTTTTGTTATATTATTATCCTTAATTATTATTCCCAAGACGTGACAGGTGTAAATCCTTGAACTCTTAAACTTCTAAAGCACATTTAAATGTTTAAATTAAATGAACCAACAAAGATAAATTAGGCCTCCCTAATGATGATATGATTTAGGGGATGAGTACCAAGTGCACCTTTATTTTGCTATTTGTTTTTTTCTCCTAATTTTTGTCATGTGATTTGACTTTGTTTCTTCGATTAAGTAGAATTTCTTTTTGTTTGGGTACTCAACTTGGCATATGTTTAGCCGACTATTCTTATTTGATGGTTTCCCTTGTACATAATTTCAGTAAGATATTGCGCCTTTAACTATCACGAGAGAAAATGTTGATCGCGCCTTCTAAATTTTTTAGTTGATGTTGGATAACATACTTATTCATTTGAATATTTTGACTGTCTCTAACTAGTTAACCATCATATTTACATAAGCATATGATTTAGTATTTTTCTCGCACGTCTAAAGAATTGATTTCATATTCATATTCTCACAAATTTTGCGGGGTCTATTTGAAGATACAGTACTTTACTTATGCTTATACAGTTCTACTCATATTAGTTGGATGCTTTGATGGGTTTATAGTTTCTTATATTCAACTAATATTGCATCTTCACACATACGATATCCCACTATTAAGTCCAACCATTAATTATACGTGAACATTTCATGCAATTTACTTGGTGTTATGTCTTGCCAAAAAGTATTAGAGTTTCTTACCGCAGTATTGCAGAGCTCGTACACAAGACGACATAGTTGTATATGTTACTGACGTAGTGAAGCAGAGATCTCCCGGCCTTGAGCCTCTTCGCACGGGAAGAGGGGTGAGACGACGTAGAGCTTCGAGACCTTCCGGTCTTGATCCTCTTCGCACAAAAAAAGGAGGGTGGCGTTTAGGGTTTTCCAAAACATTAATTCATCAAAAACTACAACAACTAACACACCCTCCTCCTTTAATACTATAAGGAGCGGTAAAATGTCCAACCAGCAAGCAACCCCTCCTCTAATATTATGAGGGGGGAGAAAAGTCCAAACCATACAACATTACATTACAACATAAAAATAAGCTGAAAATAAAATTATTTTCGAAACCCGTGGCCTCCATAGCGGGTTGTTTCGCTCCAAGCAATCCCACGAAGCCCAGCGTCGACGAGGCCTTCGTCAGTCTCCCCCGCTTGAGAAGAACTCGCCCTCGAGTTGTCCAGATAGAGAGGAATGCCCGGAGTGAATGCAATCAAGTCACTGACATTAAAAGTCTTGGAGATGTTGAGTTCCGCCGGGAGGTCGATCACATAAGTGTCGTGGTTAATTTTTCCCGTCACTGGAAATGGCCCATTCTTTTTTGGCAGTAATTTGTTATAAGCGCCCACGGGAATCCGCTCTTTCTGGAGGTAGACCATTGCCAAATCCCCTACTTCAAAGACCTTCTCCCGGCAATGCTTGTCGGCCATGGCCTTGTGCCTTGCATTGGACTGGATGATTTTCTGCCGAGTGTCCTCCTGCACGTCCCGGACTTCTTCTTCCAGTTGAGCCGCGGACAGTGGGGTTGCGGGAAGGCGCACGAGATCAAGAGCGTGTAGGGGCCCCTTGGTATACACAATAGACAAAGGGGAACGACGTGTAGTACTGTGGACAACATTGTTGTAAGCAAACTCCGCCTAAGCAAGTGTGTGGATCCCATTGTTTCGGGTGGTCTTGGCAAATACATCAGATGTGGTTTCCCGAGATTTTGTTCGCGACCTCGGTCTGGCCGTCCATTTGAGGATGAGCTGTACTACTGAACTTGTGGGATGTGTCAAACATTTTCCACAACATTTGCCAAAAGTCGCTAAGAAACTTGGGATCGCGATCAAATGTGATTGTGGTGGGGACACCGTGCAAACACACCACCTCGTGAAAAATTAATCACGTAATGTGAGAAGCATTCGAGGTCTTGCGTCACGGGAAAAAATGAGCCATTTTGGAGAAATCATCCACCACGACGAACACTGAGTCGAGGCCGCGTTGGGTGCGCGGTAGCCCCAAGATGAAATCCATGAAAAAATCTTCCCAAATGCCATTGGGAACAGGGAGAGTGTATAAAGACCCGTGTTTTTCACATGCCCTTTGTACTGTTGGCAAACAAAACATTTCCGGACGAAGTTTCCAACGATTTTCTTTAACTGGGGCCAAAAATAGCGTTGTTGTAAACTGGAGAGCGTCTTGTCATGCTGCAAGTGGGCACTCAAGCCGCCACCATGTAAGTCGCGGATGAGCTCTTCCCTCAAGGAGGTACGCGGGACACATAAGCGATTATCTTTCATTAAGAAGCCTTGCAAAATGAGAAATCCCTCATGGGAACCGCCGCGTAAACAAGATTGCCAAATGTCCTTAAAATCGTCATCATCCCCATAGAGCTCGACAAGGGTATCAAAACCGATGATCTCGTGTAGTGTAGTCAATAAGCAGCTTTGTCGACTGAGGGCGTCGACGACCACATTTTTGTTCCCCGGTTTGTGAAGATACACAGTCCAACGGGCATACATTCCGTTCATTCATTTTTTACTATTGATGTATTTGAGGGCTTGATGGTCAGTGTATAAAATGAACTCTTTGTGCAGGAGGTAATGTTCCTAATGTTTTAGTGCCCAAACAATGGCATAAAATTCCGGATCATACAACGACCACTTCCGCCGGGCGTCGCTCAATTTTTCGCTGAAAAAAGCGACGAGCCTCTTCTCCTAGGACAAGACGTCCGAATGCCAATTCTGCTGACATCACACTCAACCTCGAAAAGTTTGTCAAAACTCGGCAGAGCCAGCACAGGCGCGGAGCTGAACCTGCCCTTGATTGAATCAAACGAGCGTCCAGCTTCATCCCCCAAGCAAACCGCCCCTTTTTGATGCATCGGTCATTGGTGTCGTGAGGGTGCTAAAATCTCTGATGAAACGACGGTAGAATGTTGCAATGCCGTAGAAGGATCGAAGCTCCGTAAGGGTGTTTGGAGTCGACCACTCTCAAATGGCCTGGACTTTCTCATCATCCACCTGAATGCCATCAGCGCCGACAATGAAGCCTCAGAAATTCAGTCTTGGTGCCAGAAACGTGCACTTTTTGAGATGGACAAATAACTGGTGCTCCTCCAGAACTTTCAGCACCGTCGCAAGTGAGAAAGGTGCTCGGCTTGGCCTTTGCTGAATACCAAGATGTCATCAAAGTTGACTAACATGAATTTGCCCAAGAACGGGAGAAGTACCTGTGTCATCAATCTCATAAAAGTATTAGGGGCGTTAGAGAAACCTAATGACATTACCTTCCTCTCGAACTGGTCATCCGGTGTCTTGAAAGTGGTTTTCCATTCATTCCCCGGGCCGATTCTGATTTGATGATACCCGCTACGAAGATCTATTTTTGAAAAAAATTGAGAACCGTCAAGCAAATCCAGCATATCATCAAGGCAAGGTATCAAAAAGCAATACTTGATGGTAATCCTGTTAATTTCACGACTGTCCACGCACATTCACCATGAGCCGTCCTTCTTTGGCACAAGTAGCGCTGGGACACCGCAAGGACTAAGGCTTTCACAGATGAAACCTTTCTTCAACACGTCTTCGACTTTCTCCCGTAATATTTGGTGTTCCTTGGGGCTCATGCGAAGGTGGGGAAGGTTTGGAAGACTGGCGCCGGTAATGAAGTCAATCTCGTGGTGTATGTCCCGCAAAGGAGGTGGGTGGTCGGGGATGTCCTCAGTGACAATTGCCTTGAATTCAAGCAACAGTTCCTGCACTTCAGGGGGAATAACGGCCGCGGTGAACGCGCTTGTGGCGTATAGCCCATAAGGAACGCGGGCCACCACCTCTCGTGCTTCAGCCATTTCTTGTTGAAAAAGGCTAGAATCTGCTTGCATCACCAATAAACTTTTCCCCTTTCCATGGGAAGGGGTAGAGTCGGACCTGGCTCCGCCCTGCTCGCTATGTTGTTAAAGGCGCGCCTAAGGCTCCAGGCTCAGAGTTTTGCGCCATCGTGAGCCTTTTTTGCGCCTTTGGACAATAAAGGTGTGGCTATGTGTGATTTTTGTTGTATTTTTTTTCAAAATTATTAAAAAATTAATGCAATAACTCAATAATTTTTATATGATTTAATGTTTTTGAAACATAATCGATCGTTGAGACATAGATATAATGCAAGTAACCATATTGATTTTATTTTTTAAGAGATATAAATGATCGTAATGAATGATTAATGAGTAGAATATATGAAGAATATGTTCAAGAAGATGAACCGATGTTTGATTCTGATTATTTAAAATGAATGTTGTTGTTGCGCCTTGTCTTCTTCGCGCGCGCGCCTGCGCCTTGAGCCTTGCGTCTATGCTCTAAGATCCCTTTGCGCCTTGGTGCGCCTTGCGCCTTTAATAACTAAGCCTGAGCGACAATCTGAATCTTCTTAGAGTCCCATGTGAAAGAGTGCGTATTCTCACGGCCTTTGTAGGTCACGTCAGTATCATTTTGCCAAGGTCTCCCCAGAAGAACTTGACTCGCGTCCATCTCCACGACATCACACCAAATGTCTGCACGGTAGAGTTTCCCAATGACGATGGGAACGTGGCAGCGATGCGTCACCCGCACATAGGGTCCCCTTTGAATCCAACCAATGGAATTTGGCTAAGGATGTGGCTCGGTAGGAAGATGTAAGGAGGAGACCAGCCGGGTGACAACGAAGTTCTAACAGCTTTCATTGTCTATCAAGAGGTCGCAAATCTTGCCTTGGATTGTGTAGTAGATTTCAAAGACGTTGCAGCGTTGTACATGCTCGTACACACGCTGTGCAAGTAACAGCCGATGCACCACACAAGCGGCAAATTCACCTCATCATCATTGCCGTTGACGACCTCGTCTGCCTCTTCAAACTCTTTCGACGTTGCGCCGTCCGACTCAACGATATGTACAGGCTGGCATAATTGGGTGCACCGAGAGGAAAAATGGCCCGGTTGTTGACATTTAAAACAACAGAGGGTTGAGGTTTTAGTCGGAAAATCAGTTTTCTCCAATTGTTTGGCCTTGTGGGCCATTGTATAGGCTTCTTCGACGGTGCACAACACATGAAGCCCAATCTTCTCCCGCAGGGAGGGCCGGAGCCCATGCAGAAACCGTGTGACGCTCTATCCATCCGTTTCTGTCAAGCCATTGCGGTCCGCCAGCCGACTTATCTCAGCGAGATACTCGGTCATTGTGAATGCCCTGGGTGCAGCTTTGATAGTGCTGGAATAGGTGTTGATCGTAGTCTGGTGGGAGAAATCGGTGCTTCAAAAACTTCTTCATTTTGGACCAGGTCCGCACCTGTGCCTTTCCCTGGCGATATCTATTGAGCTGCCGCTAATCCCACTAAACTGCCGCGCTGAATTTTAGACGATAAGCGACCATTTTAACCTGCCAATGGTCTTCCACCTCGGCCATTTCAAAAAATCGTTCAACATTCGATATCCATTCAAGGAAGTCTTCAATGCCTAATTTACCGTGAAACTGAGGAATGTCAGCGCGCAACTTGTATCCCTGATTCCGAAAGGGCTGCTAGTCAGCATACAACAACGAAAAGGAGGGGTAAGGCAAGTCCTCCTCGGAACTAGAATCAGAAGGCAAGGATTCACGCGTGGGGGTATCCCGACGAGTTGGCAGTTGATGATGTCGCGTGCGGTGATATTGCTGCCCGTAGAACCGATTCTCAGGTCCCGCGACTTCATATGTGGGTTGGCGGGGACTGCGGTCAGGCTGTAGGCTAGCAAGGGCGGCACTGAGCGTCGTCATCTGTGCAGTCATGCCGTCGATGGCCACCCATAGATCAACGTTCTCCCGGGGTTTCTCCATGGAGGAGGAGAGGGAAAAGACACGTGAGAAAACAAAAACCCGTTGACTGGAGAAAATGGCCGGCGAGCAAAGAGTCAGAAGTTGGGCGAGGAACGAAGGAGCGGCGACGATCGAGCGTAGGAGCCGAGCATGATCCCTCTGATACCAACTGATGTAGTGAAGTGGAGACCTCTCCCGACCTTGAGGCTCTTCGCACGGGAGGAGGGGGCGGCGACGTAGAGAGAGGTAAGACCTTCCGGTCTTGATCCTCTCCGCACGAAAAAAGGAGGGAGGCGTTTGGGGTTTTCCAAAACTTTAATTCAACAAAACTACAATAACCAACACACCCTTTTCCTTTAATACTACAAGAAGGGGTAAAAACGTCCAACCAACAAGCAACCTCTCCTCTAATACTATGAGGAGGGGGGCTAAAATTCCAAACCTTACATGATATAATAACATAAAAATATGCTGAAAATAAATTACGAAACTCGCGGGTTCCATAGCTGGTCGTTTCGCTCTAACCAAGCAAGCCCATGCAGCCCAACGTCGACGAGGTCTCCATCAGTTACTCTGGAGAACACAGGAATTTCCTCTGATTTACCATAGAGCTCTCTTTCCCCTAATTCATCTCGCAGAACACATAGGAATTTCCTCTGATTTACCACAGAGCTCTCTTTTCCCTAATTTATCTCGCAGATCCTAAAGGGAAAAACGTTAAGCATATAATTAAAACCTCCTAAAATTTCTAGAATAATATTTCTTGACAAAGAGGTGGATAGCTTACCATATTAATGTCAAAGGAGGATTGCGATTCATAAGACGCAAAATGCCTCTTCTAAATTGGAAGTTGTAGATCCAATCAAAGATATGTGGAAACAAACCCTCAATAAAATTCCATAAGTCTTAGTTGTAAGTTCTATATGGGGGGTTATACAAATATTGACCGATTTAAGAGTTATGATTCTATCACCTTTTATACATACCCAAACAACTCTGTCCTGCCAAGTGATATCCACGATAATATCTACTTCATTGTTTGTTTATTTTTTCTGCATATTATAATTTAAATCCTAAACTGTCTAAAAATTTAGCTTTTTCAACCACTCATTTAGTCTCATGCAAACATAATATATTTATTTTTCTCCGAATCATCGTATCTACTATTTCCATCGTTTTTTCCGTTAACGTACATATAGTCCAACTTCCAAACCTAAGTCAGTCATACATCCTACATTCTATTTTCCTAGGGCGTTTAATAAGTGAGGGCTCTTGCATGTTTAACAATACACCCAAATTGATAGGAAGAAAGTGGGAGAGGGAGAGAGATCTAGAGAGCTAAGAGGAAAAAACTAGGGTTGAGAGGAGGAAAGGAGAAGAATACCTGATAATCTTGCCTGCCTCCATGACGTAGTCTTAAGTTTAAGGCTTTGAAATTTTCTTAATTTTGATTTTCAAAAAAAAAAAAACTCTCAAATGAAATTAGAAAATTAGGGTTTGAATTAAAAAAAACAAACACGAGGGCCGAACAGCCAAATCAAATTTTCGCACGCGTAATTCACGTCGTCGCTCTGAGCTTTGAGAAGTTCGTTAATCTCGCTTGAGTGGTTTCCTCTCGCGTTCACGAGTCAAACCTTCCACAGAACCCACACGACCACAAACAAAAATCGGCGTTCAAATAACTTATGAAATAACGATATTAAAAGCAGATGAACGCAACGACAAGCCCAAATTATTTTAAGTGAAGCATAAAATCTTACTAAATGCTAGAAGCAACGAATATACCCAAAGAGTTGGCAGTTGAACTGAGATCCCTCCGAATCCGTCACACACAGTCGGGTTTACACTGGGAAAAATGGCTGGCGCCGGTCGGTTCAATAGCCGGAGGAAGGAGCTGCAGTCGACGGTGTTGAACGGAATTGGAACGCCGGAGACGGGACTTTCCTAGGTCGACAGCGCCCGACGAAGGTGCGGCCAACTGGAACGGTGGCGCGGAACGTAGCTTCGCGGGGCGGTTTCGCCGGAAGCGGCGCGGAAAAGCCGAGAGGCGATCTCGTTGTGTTAGCTGGGCCGATCAGGAAGAATGACGAAGGGTGGAGTCTTAGGGCGCGAAAATCGGCGGCGAAGGGGTCAGCACTGGAATGTCTCTCGAAGTGGACCTTCGCAAATGCAAAGGCGAGTGCCCCTAAACAGATAACCCTCACTCACGACATATTGTGTGGTGGGATCAGTCCCACTATGCTGGCATGAGCACCGAATATCGTGAAAGAATGGATCAGTGGCGTATAGGTCACGCTGTGAATCGAAATCAGTAATGCACGGCTACAGGGTGACTAATAAATTGGTTTGACGACTAAGTGCGTCGGCTACGCGGTTCGTGACACCGGGTTTGTGCTTCAAGTGAAATGTGAACTCCTGCAGGTAAGCAACCCACTTGGCATGACGCCTGATCTCCTTCTGGGAGATCAGATGCTTCAGAGCTTCATGATCAGTGTTCAGCACAAACTCGCGCTGAATCAGGTAGTGTCTCCAATGTCAGAGAGCCTGAACGATAGCATAAAACTCTAAGTCGTACGTGGAATATCTAGTCTTCGACTCGTTCAACTTCTCACTAAAGAATGCAATGAGGCGACCCTCCTGACTCAAAACTGCGCCAATGCCTACGATCGATGCGTCGCAGTCAACCTCAAACATTTTCTCAAAATCAGGTAATGCTAATACATGTGCACTCGTGAGTTTCTCTTTAACCAAAAGAAATGATCGCTCGGCTTCCTCAGTGTAAATAAACAATCCCTTTTTCAGACAATCAGTCACAGGTGCTATTAAAGTACTAAAGTTTCGGATAAATCGTCGATAAAAAGAGGCTAGCCCATGAAATCCTCGAGCCTCAGTAATCGTCCTAGGGCTAGGCCAGGATTCTATCGCCTTGACCTTCTCTCTATCAACTCTAATGTCTTCAGAAGAAACGATATATCGTAAGAAGGTCGGACTGTCAGTCAAAAACGTGCATTTCTTCAAATTTTTATATAATTTATTTTCACGTAGTTTATTTAAGACCTGTTTAAGATGAATCATGTGCTGATCCTGATCAGTGCTATAAATCAAAATATCGTCAAAGTATACCACTACACAAATTCCTATGAGTGGTCTAAGCACTTGATTCATTACTCGCATAAACGTACTAAGAGCATTAGATAGTCCAAAAGGCATCACTAGCCACTCGTACAATCCTTCCTTAGTTTTAAACGCAGTCTTCTATTCGTCCCCAGGTCGAATTCTAATCTGGTGTTATCCACTTTTTAAATCAATATTTGAAAATACTCGGGATCCACTAAGCATGTCTAGCATGTCATCCAATCGGGGAATCAGAAAGCGATATTTGATTGTAATTTTATTTATCGCTCGACTATCTACGCACATACGCTATGCCCCATCTTTCTTAGGAACTAGGAGTGCGGGGACGGCGCACAGACTCATACTCTCCCTAACGTGACCCTTCAAAATCAAATCAGTCACCTGCCTATGTAGCTCCTCATGCTCTTTCGGACTCATACGATAGTGGTGTAAATAAGGTAAGCTAACTTCTGGGATGAGTTCTATGCAGTGTTGTATGTCTCTCATCGGAGGTAGCTGATAGGGAAGCTCTTCCGGCATGATCTCAGAGAACTAATCTATGAGAGAGCGCACCGTACTAAGAATATCTAATGTAGTGGGGGTGATATGGATACCAGATAACATATAGACGACCTTGCTATCCTTCATCTCCTCCTGGAATTGGGACCCCGTCAGTAACATGGTGGTAGAGGGGAAAGATATCGCAGAGACAGTGATAGAAGGATTCAGAGGGATCTCTGTTCACCTGCCAACGCTTTGGGTATATTCGCTGCTCCTTGCATTTAGTAAGAATTTATGCTTCACTTAAAATAATTTGGGCTTGCCGTTGTCGTCCTAGTACTAATGATACCAGATCGTTTTATTCAGGGTCTCAATGGCCGGTCAAACCAATGAGCCAACAGGCATTTAGAGGGAGCACGAGTACATGAAATAAAATGCCCAAAAAAATAAAATACATAAAAATACGTTGATGCACTAGGATGCTTTGCGCGATGCATCACTCCACAAGAGGGTAGCCCGGGTATAAATACCCAAGCCAAGGAGTGGCCGGCCGGCCCATCCAAAAGTGGCTGAAACCATTGGTTCAGCCCCGACCAGCCGGTTCACTGAGTGGGGGCTGAACCAGATGGTTCAGCCCCGTTGTTGCTTGCCGACTCCTTGCGCCCAGGAACATATTGATGCCCCGAGAAGCCTAATGACGGCGTAACATTCCCCTCCCCATCAAGAACCAGCTTGTCCCCAAGGTGGTAGTCGGGGTAAAGCTCTTTGAAGTCCAGCAAATCCACCCAGGAATTGTGCGCCGCCGAGAGGTCCTTCCACTTGACCAATAGCTCGGGGCGGTACTCAGTGCCGCGCCGTTTCCACTTGAGCAACACAACCTCCTCCGGAAGTGGGTGGAGCTCTCCCTCACAAGTAGCCTCTGGTAGAACAGCTGTCACACCCCGCATTTTCTCCGTATTCAAAAATACGTCAGAGTAGAGAAAATAAGCACCGTGATGCCACGTCGTGCATGGGACAACTGCAGACGCTCAGGCTACTCCTCCTCACATTTACTTCATGAAAAGATTTTTATGAAATTAAGTTAAAAAGAAAAACAATACATATAAGTTATTTGAGTTACTGACCGTGTCCCTCGGTCGGGTGGATTACTAGTCCATAGGTGAGAAGATATATAAGTTTTATGCGGCGGAAAATACTGAGTTGATTCATTTGTTATCCTATATAAGAGTGAAGGTCTAGCATATTATAATGATGATATGTCTTCTACATTTAATATATATAAAAAGACTTTTATATCGCTTAAAAGTCGTAGATTTTGCAGTTAAAAGTCATGCCATGCCAATACCCCAGAATGCAGCTTTGTATACTTTAAAATAACTAAATGTATCGTAACATAAAACCTTCCCAGAGAGCAAACATAAACAGATAAAAAGTAACAGCAGTAAAAACAGCAAGTAGTTTATCACAAAAAAAGTCAAAGACTATGAGCGTTAACAAATGACAAGTCTAAACAAAGTCAACTATCTCAAAACCCCGAGGTGGAAACAAACGGTCGCAGCAACCCGCAGCAACCGAAACACAACACTGTCAGCTAAACTTGCTACTGCTCTGATCCTGAGACATTCAAAAAGAGAACACCTCAGAAGCAAGCTACAAATGGTGAAAAAGTAAAGACAGTCCAAACAAACCTCAAAGTGAAGGAAATCTATAAAACGACTGAAACAAAAGGTCAGCATCAGAGTAAAGTAAGCCACAGTAAATCTAGTCGAGCAGGAGTGACTAATCACATCAACAAGAAGAACAGAGTACCAAACATCAGAAGTTCAAACTTTCATCTTTCATTAATATTCATGTTATTCATTAATAAAAATGAGACTGATTAGCTCCACAATAAAGAGTATTGTGTCGGGGAAAAAGGTGCACAACACGCACAAACCCAACCAACAGATACCATGCCGAGGGAGAAACCCCAACGCGCACAGACCAAGCTAAGGTAATGTGCCGGGGATGAAAGTCCACAACACGCACAGACTCAACCATAAGACACTATGCCGAGGGAGAAACCCCAACGCGCACAGTCCATCCCTGTTTCTTTAGTTACATAGTCATGCATGCAGAGTTTCTTTTATTCATCACAGACTCTAGGGCAACACACAATGTGAACTGCATAAGGACATTTCTAGATCAAGCAAAGTGAAGTTTAATCAAAACAGGGGGACGCACAAGGTGTCACAACGATCAACATGACTCGATAGTTAAAATGACACGACAACCAAATTTGTTTACCAATTCTACGGAATAAAAATTGGGAGTATAGTTATAGGGGAAACAAGTTACAAATCAAGAAAAAAATTAGAATTTAAGGACAAGTTTCTATGAAGTTGAAACATGACAACTCAACAAAATGTGGCAAAAAAAATAGAAGAAAGGAGCAAGAACACCACTTGCCTCGATTTTACCGTAAAGATCCTTCGAACCACTCCTTGTCGCAGATCGGGCTAAGGAAGACGACAAAAGTCGAATTCTAATAAGAAATAGCCGAAATAGAGGTTAGGGACAAAAACCCTAACGAGAAAATCTCAAGGAAAGGGGAAGATTTTACCACGATGGCGAAACTCTCGCTGAGAGCTTTCCAGATCTGTGATCGGTTGGAAATTTCGAGCATCGGAGCTCCGACGGCGGCCACCGGAAGACAGCGAAAAAAGAAATGAACCCGGGTTTGATGAACCGGGTTTTCCAAAACAGGGGCAGTACTCGAGTACTGAAGAAGGATTACTCGAGTACAAAAGAAGTCTCTCAGGAAGAATAAAGGAAAACTCGAGAACAACATACCGAAGTCGAGAAAAAAAGAAGCAGGTCTCGAGAACCAAGGGCTGTTCTCGAGAACCTTCTCGAGAATAAGGCAGCCGCTCCCCAAAACCCAATCGCTGTTCTCGAGAACAACAGTCTGTTCTCGAGAACGAACAGGCTGTTCTCGAGAACAAGCTCAGCCGTTCTCGAGAACAATGCAACAACTCCTAAAAACCCAAATGCTGTTCTCGAGAACAGGCTGTTCTCGAGAACGAACAAGCTGTTCTCGAGAACAAGCTCAACCGTTCTCGAGAACAAGGCAGCAGAAACCAAGAACAAGAGAGCTCAACTCGAGATCTACACGGCGGACTCGAGTACAAAGCCGACTACTCAAAATAAGAATAAGGCTACAAAACCTGATTCTTTTATAACCAGGAAAACACCCAAACCGATCAGACTCCCGAGAATCTGGGTAAACAGGCACAAACGGCGACACGCCGTCAACCCTACGATAACGAAACGCCCCTTTACGTCAAAATGACGTCATCAAGAGGATTAAAATAATTGCCGGAAAAACAGGGGCGTTACAGTCACCCCTCTAAAAGGAAAGTTTCGTCTCGAAATTTGGGACACAAAGCGAGACAAGAAGGCAGGGGGAGAGACAAGATAGAGGAATTCATTAATCAAAGATACTAACCAGAGATGGCTAAGAGAACAGCTGAGGATGTGATTCTCTCATTGCGGATTCCAATTCCCAAGTTGCACCCCTAGCGTCCTGATTGCACCAGAGAACCTTAACCATCCGAATTGTCTTCTTTCTTAGCACACGATCTTACGTCTCCAGAATACGGATAAGCTCTTCGACATACGAGAGATTAAGCTGCAACTAGGGTACTGAGTCCAGGACATGCCAATCACTTCGAACACACTTTCGCAACTGGCTTACGTGGAACACGTCGTGAACACCAGGGAAAGAGTTAGGCAATTCTAGTCTATAGGCAGAAACTCCGATGCGCTCCAGAATCTGAAAAGGTCCCACATACCTGGGATCTAGCTTATGGTTCCTTCCAAATCTCTTAACACATGACATCGGAGAGACCTTTAGAAAAACCATGTCCCCAACTGCAAATTCCAGATCAACTCTGCGCTGATTTGCGTACTTTTCATAACGCTCCTGAGCCAACCTCAGCTTTTCACGAATGTGCGTCACTGAAATGCTCATATCCTCCAGCGCTTCCGGACCGAGCAAATGCTTCTCACCAACTTCTGCCCCAAACAGTGGGGTTCAACAACGCCTTCCATATAAAGCTTCAAAGGGCGCCATCTGCAAACTCTCCTGATAGCTGTTATTGTACGTGAACTCCATCAGTCCGAGACGTTTATCCCAAGCCCCACCATTGTCCAGAATATAGCACCTAATCATATCCTCCAAGATCTGATTCACTCTCTCCGTCTGACCATTTGTCTGAGGATGATAGGCAGTAGAATACCTATGGTCAGTACCTAGAGCTCCTTGCAAGTTTTAGCAGAAACGAGACATGAACCGGGAGTCTCGGTCTGACACAATACTCGTAGGTACATCATGCAGTCTGATAACTTCATCCAGATAAAGCTCGCTCTCTTTTCCATAGAATAATCAATTTTGAATTGCACAAAGTGGGCACACTTGGTTAGTCTGTCCACGATAACCCACACTGCATCATGCTCTCGGGGAGATCTCGGCAAACCGGTTATGAAATCCATGGATAAACTCTCCCATTTCCATCTCGGTATGTTTAAAGACGTTAACTTACCACCCGGCCTTCTATGATCAGCTTTGACACGCTGACAGGTATAACATTCAAATACAAATCTTGCGATGTCGTTTTTCATACCTGACCACCAAACAATCTGCTTCAAATCTCTATACATTTTCGTGGAATCAAGATGATAAGCAACACTTGAACCATGCGCTTCACTGCATATTCTTGCTCGGATGTCCCCAACAGCGGGAATACAATATCTGCCGCAGTACATTATGGTACCAACATCATCAATTGAAAAGTCAGGTAATTCCCCTTTCTCAGTCCTACTGCGGAGGTGCTGCAAATCAGGATCGTCTTTCTGATGTAGCCTAGTGAGGATAATCCACGAAGGCTCTTCCACCTCTAAGCTACTCGGCGAAGCGCTATTCCCTACGGTTATGTCCATGAACAAAAAACTCTTCAACAAGGGATTGCACAGAGAGGTTAAAGATATATGCGGGCTTCCGGCTCAACGCATCCGCTACTACATTAGCCTTGCCGAGATGATAAAGAATATCGACTTCGTAGTCCGCAACATATTATAGCCATCTACGCTGACATAAATTCAACTCTTTCTGAGTGAAGACATATTTCAAACTTTTGTGGTCCGAATAAATTTTGCACGACACTCCATACAGAAGATGTCTCCACAACTTCAAGACATGAATGACGACAACAAATTCCAGGTCGTGCGTAGGATAATTCTTTTCATGCACCTTCAATTGTGTCGATCCATACGGAATCAATTTGCCGTCCTGCATCAAAACGCCACCGAGTCCAACTCACGAGGCGTCCACATAAACGACATACTCTACTCCTTCTACCGGCAATGCCAAAACTGGAGCAGAACACAATCTCCTCTTGAGCTCTTGAAAAGCTTCCTCACAGGCATCACTCCAAACAAAAGGTGTGCTCTTTTGCGTAAGCCTGGTGAACGACGCAGAGAGCACAGAGAATCCTTTCACAAATCTTCTGTAGTAACCTGCCAACCCTAAGAAGCTCCTTATCTCCTTAGGCGATGTAGGTCTCTTCCAATCCAAGACTGCGGCTATCTTCGCGGGGTCCACTGAGATACCTTCCTTGCTTACAATGTGTCCTAGGAATGACACCTGAGACAACCAGAACACGCACTTGCTAAGCTTCACATACAACTTGTGCTCCCTCAGGGTAGACAAGACCAAGCGCAAGTGCAAGGCGTGCTCTTCTGCATTTCTGGAATATACCAGGACATCGTTAATGAATACAACCACGAACTTATCCAGAAAATCCTTGAACACCCTGTTCATCATGTTCAAAAAAGCTGACGGTGCGTTCATTAATCCAAATGACATTACCAAAAATTCAAAGTGACCATATTGAGAACGAAAAGTAATTCGCGGAATGTGTGACTCCTGGATTCTTAACTGATGGTAACCTGAACGGAGGTCAATCTTCGAGAACCCGGAATTACCTCGCAACTGATTGAACAAGTCATCGATCCTAGGCAACGGATATCTGTTCTTAATGGTCACCTTGTTTAGCTCTCGATAGTCTATGCATAGTCTCATCGTTCCATCCTTTTTCTTCACAAAAAGGATTGGTGCACCCCAGGGGGAAGAACTGGGTCTAATAAAATCACACTGTAATAACTCATCCAGTTGAGTACGTAGCTCCTCTAACTCACGTGGCGCTATGCGGTACAGTGCCTTTTCAATAGGGCGAGTGCCTGACTCAAGGTCTATAACAAACTCCACCTCTCTCTCAGGAGAAAGTCCAAGAAGACTAACAGGAAAGACATCCAGAAACTCACGCACCACAGGAACGTCCTCAACCCGAGGTTCAACCGGTGCAGCTCCCAGAACAGAAACGGAGACAAGAAAAGAATCACTGCCAGACTCTAGAAATTAATGAGTACGTACCGCAGAAATGATCAGAGATTCCTGACGCGGCAAACCATACACACTCATCGGCTGACCATTGTCACCTTTAAAATCCAAGCGCTTGTGCTTGCACTGAATGGCGACATCATAGCTGGACAACCAGTCCATGCCAAAAATCAAGTCGAAGTCTACCAAATGTAGCACCTTCAGATCCACAAAGGCTAGAAAACCACCTAGGAAGATGATGCATTTTTGGATACCTTGACTTGACATCACCAACTCTCCCGAAGGGAATTTGACGTTTAGGAGGTGTCTAATTGGTCGAGAGCCCAGCGTTGTCGGTCTACAAAATTCCTCGCCACAAAGGAGTGAGTAGCACCCGAATCGAACAAAACGCGCGCCCACTTATTCTTCACCTTAAATTCACCTAAACACATAGCACGCGCAACTAAAATGCGGAACTAAAAATCTACCCAAAGAGATTACTAGCTAAGTCAGAGACTAACCTGAGATCACTTGAGTCAAAGATTGGGCTTTCTCCTTGGTCAGCACATTCAACTTTCCTTTTCCCTTGTCCACAAGAGGCGGGGGTGGCGGTAGAGTCTGCAGCGGAACTGCATGCAGCGCAGGATTTCTCTGCGGGCAATTAACCTTCATGTGCCCTTTCTGGCTGCAGAGAAAACAAACTCCAACCTTCTTGCGACAACGGGCAACATCGTGCCCTCTCCTCTGGCAATAAGTACAGACAAGGCCTCCCTTTGGTGCATCCTGGATCGCGAGTACCTGAGATAGTTCTGCACATCCAGTCTCTTAAATCACTTCTCAAAAGGATGTCCTGGCTTACCATAGAAGCTACATGCTTCCCTTCTATCCTTCTTCGCTGCAGGGGCAGATGCCCTAGCACTTCCTCCATCGTCAGATTTCCTCTTGTCCTTCGCATTTTCTATCGCCTCAACCTTCAAGACAACTTCAACTACTTCTGCAAAGGTTTCAGACTTGTATGCGCTAGCCAACTGCTGGATGTCGTACCTTAGACCACCCAGGAAATGCTTTACTCTGCCTTCTTCGGATGCTACCAGATCTGGGGCGAAATGACTGAGCTTGCTAAACTCGATCTCATACTTACTAACAGTGAGTTGCCTCTACTTCAGGTGTAAAAAGTTTTTCATTAGACGGTCTTGCTCAACCGATGGCAAAAACTTCTTCTGTAACATACTCTTGAATGAATCCCAAGAGCACCCATCAGTAAGATTCTCCTTTTCTCTAATCCACCAACTCTTCGCAAGTTCCTTGAGCTGGTACGCCGCAATCATCACCTTCTGATCGGAGGAAATGCCAGAATAAGAAAACATCTCTTCGATGGCGATGATCCAGTCATCCAACGCCATGAAGTCTGCTCTACCATCATACGAAGGAGGTCGTAGTCGCTGGAAGTGAGAAATGAAATTCATCTCTGGTGGCAGTGCAACTGGGGGAACTAGAGCAGTAGGAGGAGTAGGAACAGTTTGGCCCACAGCAGTGTCCTGCGCTCTAGTCTGCTGCCCGACGTCGACAACCAACAACGATTGTATCTGAGAATGCATGTCCACCATCTGCCTTATCAGTGCCTCATTACTTTGCCGCAGCCCTTTGATCACTGCCTCACTCCGGGCACCAGAAGATTCGCCCTCCGAGTGGTGAGTCGACCTCGTCGCAATGCGCTAAGGCGGCATTTCTACAGAACAAACAGATACCTAGTCAAACCTTATCTATGACATCTCAAACTGAAAAAAATATTCCCTTAGCAAAACTGTTTCGGAGTCATATTCTACAGATACGAGCAAGCGACTTATCAAAGACCTAGTTTAAGACACCGAAACTAGAAAACTCGAATACCCTGACTCAGATCAGATCAGGAACGAACAAACTCAGATCAGATCGGAAAAGAACATATACTTGCTGTTGCTGTTATCTTGCTCTGGGAAATCATAAAATGATGCTATGCTTCTAATTTGTGCCTATAATATGAATGCATGAATGTTTAAATTTCGTTTCAAATCATGAGTGTACATATGTTATCATGCAAATCTTTAACTTGACACACATGTTTATGCGATGATATGTTATGTACGCAGTGCTATGCATTCTTAAAAAATGGCTTTAGTGCATGTTATGAGCGGCGTACACATACAATGTTATGCATCCCATACTACATAATATTGTATGTAACGAAAAAAAAGTAAAACGTGCTAATGAGCATCCATGTGATGATGGTTATACATCACATACTACATAACCGTCACATGTTGCCACCTATGGTGGATACATATACAAACACATATTATGCATCACATACTACATAATATGTCCCGTATACTTCTTATCATGCTATGCGTGTAGTGTTTATGCTTCCATCAAGATCTACTGATGACATAACGATGTGTGTATGCAATGAAATGATACGATTAGAGTTTTGCTTAAGGGGAAGTTGTCCGACTGCCTTGCCAAACCAACCAACCCTCTTGCAAAACCTCCCTCTGATACCAACTGTCACACCCCGTATTTTCTCCTTATTCAAAAATACATCAGAGTAGAGAAAATACGCGCCGTGATGCGACGTCGTGCAGGGGACAATTGCAGACGCTCAAGCTTCTCGTCCTCACATTTATTTCATGTAAAAGATTTTTATGAAATTAAGTTAAAAAGAAAAACAATACATATAAGTTATTTGAGTTACTGACCGTGTCCCTCGGTCGGATGGATCACTAGTCCATAGGTGAGAAGATATATAAGTTTTACGAGGCGAAAAATACTGAGTTGATTCATTTGTATCCTATATGAGAGTGAAGGTCTCGCATATTATAATGATGATATGATTTCTACATTTAATATATATAAAAAGACTTTTATAGTGTTTAAAAGTAGTAGATTTTGCAGTTAAAAGTCATGCCATGCCAATACCCCGGAATGCAGTTTTATATACTTTAAAATAACTAAATGCATTTTAACATAAAACCTTACCAGAGAGCAAATATAAACATGTAAAAAGTAACACCAGTAAAAACAACATGTAGTCTATCACAGAAAAAGTCAAATACTATGAGCGTTAACAACTGACACGAACCCATAGTAAAATCTGACAAGTCTAAACAAAGTCAACTATCTCAAAGCCCCGAGGTGGAAACAAACGGCCGCAACAACCCGCAGCACCAGAAACACAACACGGTCAGCTAAACCTGCTACTGCTCTGATCTTGAGGCATTCAAAATAAGAACACCTCAGAAGCAAGCTACTAATGGTGCAAAAGTAAAGGCAGACCAAAAAGCCTCACAGTGGAGGAAATCTATAAAACGACTGCAACAAAAGGTCAGCAGCAGAGTAAAAGTAAGCGACAGTAAATCTAGTCGAGCAAGAATGACTAATCACATCAACAAGAAGAACAGAGTACCAAACATCAGAAGTTCAAACTTTCATCTTTCATTAATATTCATGTTATTCATCAATAAAAATGAGACTGATCAGCTCAACAATAAAGAGTACTGTGTCGGGAAAAATGATCCACAACGCGCACAAACCCAGCCAACATGCACCATGCCGAGGGAGAAACCCCAACGCGCACAGACCACGCTAAGGTAATGTGCCGGGGATAAAAGTCCACAACACGCACAGACTCAACCATAAGACACTATGCCGAGGGAGAAACCCCAACGCGCACAGTCCATCCGTGGTTCTTTAGTTACATAGTCATGCATGCAGAGTTTCTTTTATTCATCACAGACTCTCGGTCAACACACAATGTGGACTACATAAGGACATCTCTAGGTCAAACTAAGTGAAGTTTAATCAAAACAGCGGGACACACATGGTGTCACAACGATCAACATTACTCGATAGTTAAAATGACATGACAACCAAATTTGTTTACCAATTCTACGAAATAAAAATTGGGAGTATGGTTCTAGGGGAAACAAGTTACAAATAAGGGGAAAAAAATTAGAATTTAAGGACAAATTTCTATGAAGTTGAAACATGACAACTCAACAAAATGTGGCAAAAAAATTAGAAAAAAGAGCAAAAGGGAGAGCAAGAACAGCAATTGCCTAAATTTTACCGGAAAGATCCTTCGAACCACTCCTTATCGCAGATCGGGTTAAAGAAAACGACAAAAGTCGAAATCTAACAAGAAATAGCCGAAATAAAGGTTAGAGCCAAAAACCCTAACGAGAAAATCTCAAGGAAAGTGAAAGATTTTACCACGATGGCGAAGCTCTCGCTGAGAGCTTTCCAGATCTGTGATCGGTTGGAAATTTCGAGCACCGGAGCTCCGACGGCGGCCACCGGAAGACAGCAGAAAAACTTCCTCTCTCGCCCACCCCGCTCTGGTTCGGGAGATAGACAAAAATCCGGTCGGCTAAAAGAGGAAGAATAAGAAGGTATATATATATAGGTGAAATATTATATATGTGTAATATTAGGATAACCTCACTTAAGAAATGAACCAAGATTTGATGAACCGGGTTTTCCGAAACAGGGGCAGTACTCGAGTACTGAAGATGGATTACTCGAGTACAAAAGAAGTCTCTCGGGAAGAAGAAAGGAAAACTCGAGAACAACATACTGAACTCGAGAAAAAAGGAAGCAGGTCTCGAGAACCAAGGGCTGTTCTCGAGAACCGTTCTCGAGAACAAGGCAGCCGCTCCCCAAAACCCAAGGGCTGTTCTCGAGAACAACAGGCTGTTCTCGAGAACGAACAGGCTGTTCTCGAGAACGAACAGGCTGTTCTCGAGAACGAACAGGCTGTTCTCGAGAACAAGCTCAGCCGTTCTCGAGAACAAGGCAGCAGCTCCCCAAAACCCAAGGGCTGTTCTCGAGAACAACAGGCTGTTCTCGAGAACGAACAGGCTGTTCTCGAGAACGAACAGGCTGTTCTCAGCTGTTCTCGAGAACAAGCTCAGCCGTTCTCGAGAACAAGGCAACATAAACCGAGAACAAGAGAGGTCAACTCGAGATCTACACGGCAGACTCGAGTACAAAGCCGACTACTCAAAACAAGCCTAAGGCTACAAAACCTGATTCTTTTATAACCAGGAAAACACCCAAACCCATCAGAATCCCAAGAATCTGGGCAAACAGGCACAAACGGCGACGCGACGTCAACTCTACGATAACGAAACGCCACCTTACGTCAAAATGACGTCATCAAGAGGATTAAAATAATTGCCGGAAAAACATGGGCGTTACAACAGCACTCGGTAGGACATTGACACCAACCTTCCGCTTGAGCAAGGACACATGAAAAGTTGGGTGAATGCGGGAACCTGTAGGTAGTGCCAACTTGTAAGCCACCGACCCCACCCTGCTAAGTATACGAAAGGGTCCGTAATACCAGGGAGATAACTTCTGATTCAGACGACGAGCGACTGACAGCTGTTGGTACGTTCAGAGCTTGAGAAACACTTCGTCGCCCACCGCAAACTGCCTCTCCTTGCGATGCTTGTCCGCCTGAAACTGTAAAAGTAGCGAACACACGGCTAACAAGCGAACAAAAATTTGAATAATTGAAATTTTATTATCCAAAAAAGATATCATTTAAAAAAGTATGACCTCCCTTTTATAGAATGAAAGAGATATGAGAGAGTACAAACAAACAATGTGGGACTAAACATGTACATGACTGAGCGACTAGAAACTAAAGAGACCGCACAGGCCGCGCGGTTAGACAGATGGGTTAACCGCTCGGCAAGTCCAGCAGGATAAGAACATGCCGCAATAGGAGACCGATAGACCGCCCGGTCTCCAGGCTTTTGAGAGAGACCGCCAGACCGCTCAGACTACAAACAGCAACAGTCTGAATATGGACCTGCTGAGAAGGACTTGCTAGACCGCGCAGTCAACAAACCGCCAGACAAGACCGCAAGGCCGCCCGGTCTAATACTTCAACAGAAACTTCTTGCGGTCCTGGGCCAGGCGAAGGTTCTCACACAGGGTTGCTAACATGCGATCCCTGTCACGAAGAGCCCGATCAACCGCCGGCATGGCCGTGCTGCCCGGCTCATAGCTGCTCAGAGTAGGAGGGCGGCCGTAAACAACCTCAAACGGGGTCATCCTTGATGCATCCTTCGTCGCATCCTAAGTCCCGCGTTTTAATTTTTCAGTATTTAATTATGATCGTGTATTTCTTTCACGCACTCGTTTTTATTTGAGATTGTTCGGCTCTTCGGGTTGACCGTCCGAAGAGATCTTAAATAAAAAGGTTCGGTAATTTTAGTCGCTAGAACGTCGCGTGCAAGCTCAAAATTATTTAACACGTGTAAATTTAAAATTAAAATTAATGTGCAATCATCTAAAATGGAGTTTATGGAAATAGATATTTGATGAAGTGGATATTTGACAAGAGAAAGAAAACAATCTTCTTTTATGTAAATTGTTAGCCGGCCAAATAAATTGGAAACATATCTTTGGAAATATTTGATGTGGCTAGCCAACAATCCCTGTTTGGAAAGAAAATAAAAAAAAAGATTTAGTTTTTCATTTAAATAAAGAGCACAACTGCAAAAGAGGGTACCAGAGGAAAAATAGAGGAAGACGACCACTGTCGTTTCTCCTTTGCAGTATCGGCAAGCCCCCCCGGAAATCACCGACCATTCCCGCCCCAGCTGGAGGGAAGAACTTGACCCGCCGTCGACTTGAACTCCTTTTCCGGCGGGCCACCTCTCTTCGGTTTCAACAACCGTCACCGTCCAGGGATTTGCCGTCGACCCGGGATTATTCTCCGGCGAGCCCCTGTGACAGCCTTTCTCCCGCTGTTGTTTGAGCGCAACCCGTCAGTTTCCCGCTTCCTACGGACAGAATTAAAGCCCGACGGCTCCCAGACTTGGGGTTGAGTCGGCCCGCAGATTTGACCTGGTCGAGCCTCCAGTGGTAACAACGCCTAATTTTGCTCGTTTATTTTATAGTTAAATTTATGCATCTGCTAAATAATTAAAAGTGCCTGCCTCGAACGTTCTAAACGCCTGATTTACTGTTTTTTCATAAATTGTTGCTTGTGTTTCATGCTTGTGGATTTACAAGTCTCGCGACGATTCAACTCATTAAATAGTAAGAGTTTTTCTTTCAAATAACAATTAACGGTTTCTCGAAATTCGGCCGTTGGGAGTGAATTCGCGCGCAAGCCTCGAATTTGCCCACTCGGCCTCTCTTTTAAAATTTAAATTAAAATCATTTTTTTAACTCCAATTTTTATTTCATATCAAATATAGAATTTTTCTTAAAATATATTTAATTGACACCCCCCCCCCCAATTTGGGATTACATCAATCCTGCTGGCGGAGTGGTAGGAAGTGTTGTAGTAATACTCGACCCAGTGCAACCACCCCGACCACGTCCGGGGCTCGTCCATAACAAAACAACGAAGATAGGTCTCTACGCCCCGATTTAAGACGTCTGACCGTCCGTCTGGGGGTGATGTGCTGTGCTGAAACGTAGGCATGTCCCTTGCAGTCAGAATAGTTTTTGCCAAAAAGTGCTCACAAAGTTGGGGTCCCGGTCAGAGATGAGAGCGCAAGGAAGGCCATGCAAGCAGACAATCTCCCGAGCAAAATGAGCGGCGACCGATTCGCCCGTATATGGATGGCTCAAAGCAAGGAAGTGGCCGTACTTGGAGAGTTTGTCAACCACCACCAAAATCCCGAATTTCCCTTGGGACTTGGGAAACCCGTCAATGAAATCCATCGACACAGTATCCCAAATATGCTGCGAAATCTCGAGAGGCACAGCAGGCCTGCCGGTGAGGTCGTCTAGTACTTCTAACGCTGGCAGATCTCACACTACTGCACAAACTGCTGTATGTCGCGGCGCATGCCGAGCCAAAAAACATTTGCTCGCGCCCGCTGAAGGGTACAGAGCACTCCCGCATGGCCGCCAGTCAAGGTTGTTAGGATCGCGATACAGATTACGATCCTACGATCCAGATTTTGTAAATCGATCCTAATTTTGTAAAGCGATCCTCGATCCGACCTTACTATCTGATCCGATCCTACCTCAAAATGATCTCATCTAGGATCTCGATCCTGACAATCTTGCCGCCAGTCGGAGAAGAATGAAACTCGTGCATCATCACAGTTTTCCATGCCGAGTCCGGAGGAATAACCACTTGGCCATGATGGTAGAGGCGGCCATTCTGAAGGTGATAGCCGGAGTCCACGGTCTCACCGCGCTGTAAAGCCTCCACCACAGTGCGTAAAGCGGAAGTACGCATTACTTCCTCCTGTATATCATCCAGAGAATCCACCAGTGGCCCTGTGATGTGAGCAACAGTACCTTAAGGAAGGCGAGAGAGAGCGTCAGCTACCACGTTGTCTTTGCCTTGCCTATAGGTAATCTCATAATCGTAACCCAAAAGCTTGGTGACCCATTTTTGTTGAAGAGGAGAAGAGACCCGTTGATCCAGGAAATGTTTCAAGCTTTGGTGGTCGGTGCGAATTTTAAAATTCCGGCCTAGTAGGTATGACCACCACACAACCAACGCGTGGATGATAGCCAACATTTCCTTCTCATAGGTGGACAAGCCCAGCGTGCGAGGAGCCAGCGCCTTGCTGTAGAAGGCTAAGGGTCGGCCCTCCTGCATCAATACCGCACCAATGCCTACCTCGGAAGCGTCGATTTCCAGTACAAACTCCTTGGTGAAATCTGGGAGCGCCAGGACTGGAGTAGACGTCATGGCCCCCTTAAGTGCCTGAAATGCTGTCTCTGCCTCATCCTGCCAAACGAAGACGTCTTTCTGTAACAATTGGGTGAGAGGTCGGGCAATCTTGCCATAATCTTTCGCAAATTGGCGGTAGTAGCCTGTGAGGCCCAAGAAGCCCCTCAATGCTCGTATAGTCTGGGGACGCGACCAGGATAACATACTTGCGATCTTTTGAGGGTCCGCCTTGACGCCGTCAAACGACACCAAATGACCCAAGTACTCTACCTCCTCCTGCCCGAAAGGGCATTTGGACTGCTCTGCGTACAGTTGGTGCTGGCGAAGGATGGCGAAGACCTGCTCCACATGGTGCAAATGTTCCTCACAGCTGGAACTGTAGATCAGAATATCATCAAAGAATATCAGCACGGACTGATGGAGGAGGGGCCTGAATATCTCGTTCATGACGGCCTGGAATGTGGAGGGGGCGTTGGTGAGCCCAAACAGCATCACCAGGAACTCATAATGCCTGCCATGTGTGCGGAATGCAGTCTTGTTGACATCCTCTTCATGCATGCTAATCTGGTGATAACCCGACCGGAGGTCGAGTTTGGTAAAACGGGAAGCACCGTGTAGTTCATCCAACAGTTCTTCAATCAGCGGTATCAGAAACGTGTCCTTTATGGTGGAACTGTTTTGGCTGCGGTAGTCCACGCAGAAGCGCTGCGATCCGTCCTTCTTCTTGACTAAGATTATGGGGGATGAGAATGCACTGGTACTGTGGTGAATGAGTCCTGTTGTGATCATTTCCCGAACGCTGCGCTCGATCTCGGCCTTCTGGCTATACGGGTACCGGTACGGTCGAATATTGATGGGCTCCGTCCCGGTCTTCAACTGAATCTGGTGATCGCGGACTGCGGTGGTGGGAGCGTCCTGAGTGTCTGGAATATATCTGCATACTGAGCGAGCAATGCCCGCTTCTGCTCGGGTACTGTCGGAGGTGCCTCGGGGGCCTCCGTAACTGCCATGATCATCGACATCGTGCTGCCCTGCTCCCCCAGCCGCTCCAGACTGCGGAGGGATATCTCCTTCAGTGGAGAAGATTTTAGGCCACCTAGGCAGTAATGCCTCCTCTGTTGGAGAAACTCCATCGTCATCTGTTCCCAATCGAAGGTAACCCTCCGTAATTGTTGTAGCCACTGCACCCCAAGCACCATGTCCGACCCTCTGATGGGTAGGAGGTAGACATCCGTGCGTCCCGAGTACCCCTGTATCTGTAGTTCCACACCTTTCATAACCCCCTCGCACTGGAGCTTGCTCCTGTCGGCCACCATAACATGAAAAGCAGTTGCTCGGTCGACCTCGGGTCCCACCCGCTGCGCCACTTTCGGGTGGATGAAGTTATGCGTGCTCTTGCTATCTACCAGAATAGTCACCTTTTCTTGGCGGACTCGCCCGACCACCCTCATTGTGAGCGGTGAATTGCACCCCTCCATCGCCTGCAGTGACACACCGAACTCAGTCAAATCCAAGTCCCCATCTCACTCTGATTCGGGTGGGCTCCCGTCCTCCGTGTCCTCACGTAGCATAAAGACCTGTATCTTCTGACATTTGTGTCCCGACGTGAACTTGTCGTCGCAGTTAAATCATAAGCCCTTCTCTTTCCTGGCTTGAAGTTCAGCCCATGAAAGTCGTGTCACCGTTGGCTTGCCAGCCGCTGGGGGGTCCCGTCGTGCAACTGCGGGGGCCGCTGGCTGGCTCCCCGTGGTGCGAGTCCGTTGCCCGTGGAAGCGTTCCTCCTGGATGAGGGCCAACGTGATAGCATGATTCAACGTGCGGGGCATGTGTGCGTGCACCTCATCACGAAGGTGTTCCTTGAGTCCTGAGACGAAGCAGCTTAGTAGCGTCTTTTCTTCCCACTGCACCCGATTTGCCAATTTTTCAAACTCGGTGCGGTATTCAATCACCGTCCCCTTCTGCTGCATCTTCTGGAGAAGGGCCTCAAAATCCTCGTACTCCAGAGGTCCCAACCTGGCCGTAAAGCCCTCCACAAACACTGCCCAGGGAACGTAGTCCCGACCCCGTAAAAACCACTGCGTCCACTGGAAGGCATCGTCCTCCTGATGGAAGGATGAAAGTTGAACCCATTGACCCTCTGACACATCCTGATAACTGAAGAAGAGCTCTGCCTTGTGTATCCACTCCAACGCGTCTCCTCCATTGAATTTGGGGAAATTCATCCGAGTTAATTTTGGGGGCATGTACGCCCGCGGTGCGCCCTGTCCTTGCCAACCATGATTGTGCCCGTTGCCGGCCGGTCTCCTTTTCTCCCCCGGGTCAGGAAATCTGCCCGGATATCCCTGCTGATACATTGCTCCTACTGGAGGAGGTTTGCCGACAAAAGGAATGCCCGACCCGAAGCCTCCTGCTGGTCCGAAGCCCCCCAGTTGAGGAAGAAGCCCTCCCGCGCCCAACGGAGGTGGTCCGGCTTGACCAGCAGGCCTCTCGGTCCCGCCCTGCTCCTCCTCGATCCGCCGCCAAGGGGTGCGGCCTGCAGCGTAGTCGCCGTTGCCTCCCTGGGACGAACCCGTGCCCGACGGGTTCGGGCGATGTCGCTCGCCAGCCGCCGCCATCCACACGCTAGGGTTAGCGCCGATCCCGTGCCCTAGCGCCGTTCCTGTCGCTGTTTCGCCTAAAATCGGACCCGTCAGGTGAGATCCCGCAGTTTCGAGTCCGTGATTTGGTGATCCGCCATTATCTTCTCTCGCCGGACTCTTGCCTTTCAGATTTTGCGCTAGTAATGCCTTGATCTCCTCCATCCGAGCGTCGATCCGTTCTTCAAGTCGTTGCGTTCACGTCCTCATGTTTTCCTCTATGGAGGCCATCAAATTCGTCAACCCAACAAAGTTTTCTTCTTGCGTTTCCAAGCGGTTGATTTCTTTTTGCGTGCGGGTGGTAAGCATGGTGGAGAAACGTGCCTCTGATACCAAATAATAGGAAGGTGGGAGAGGGAGAGAGATCTAGAGAACTAAGAGGAGAAAACTAGGGTTGAGAGGAGGAAAGGAGAAAAATACCTGATAATCTTGCCTGCCTCCACAAGAGTGTAGGCCGGGTATAAATACCCGAGCCAAGGAGGGGCCGGCCGGCCCCTCCAAAAGGGGCTGAACCCGTTGGTTCAACCCCGTCCGGCCGGTTCACTGAGTGCGGGCTGAATCAGATGGTTCAATCCCGTTGTTGCTTGCCGACTCCTTGCTCCTACGAACATATTGATTCCCCGAGAAGCGTAATGACGGCGTAACACAAATACTCTTGGATGTATAGCGGTCCTTGTCAATACACCACATTCAGACTGTACGACGAGTACTCTTACCTATTTAACACTACACTCAAGTACTTGAGATGTAGCGGTCCTTGCCAAGATGCTGCATTTGCACCATACGACACATTTCATAGGGGAAAAACCTAGCTTTTACACAATTTCTTAAATGATCCATATTCATAAAGATGACTAGTGACCATCTACCTAACACAACCCTCAACATTTTTCATCTTGACTTGTAACCGACATATGTTGATTTTTCCTCAAGGTTATTACCTCTAAAAAGTGTGAAAAACTATTAACACGATTTCTATGTATGACAGGTTGGGAGTGAGGATAATCATGATGACATAATGGTCCTTCCGAGGGAACTCTATGTGTTTGATCAGTGGTGGAATCTGGTTCCTCAAATATAGGATTGACGAAATGACTGTACTTGTATTTATCAAATATAGGATTAGAGTAGCAATTGTTACTATGATATGACATGTTGACACATATCTTCTACTCCCGCTTATTTTTAACTAACCCGAACTTGAGGTTCTAATAGCAATCTTGCGCAGGACGGTCCTATATGACCGGGATATAATAAGCGATCACTATATGCAATTAATATGAGATCCGATGACTTTTAAACTTAAAATAACTTTTCTTTAGAAAATCTATTATGAATGATAACCACAATAGTTAAAGCATTTAAGAAAGAAAACAAGAGAGATAGTACAGCCGCGAGAGTGCACAAAATCAAATCTCTAATTGAACGGGCAAATACAAAGACCATAGTAATTGTAAACAAAGATTATAATTCACTATCTATACAAGTAGAAAACCAACACATGACCCAATGCTAAAAGAAATAACAACACACCTTGAACTTTGCAAACAATGAAGAAGGGAGGGCTAAGTATGCTTTTGGAGGGCTGTCCGGGCAGATTTCAGCACTCAAAAGCTGTATGTGACTGTCCAGAAACTGAAACAGCAGCTTGGAGGATGCAGGGTGGCAGCATTCAGCTATAACCATAGTTTTTTGACTGCCTAGGGACCTGGACAGCTTCTTTAAGGGGGTTGGAATGTGAGGACTTGCTGCCTGGTGGAATGTGAGGACAGCAATAGGTAGTAGGTATGTGGGAGAAAGGGGGGCTGTTGGGTTGTATTAAAGGGTGAAACTGCTGCCAGAATCGTTTCCAGCAAATGGCTGGCTGGGTGGTGGTTCCACGCTGGCGAGATGGCTTGGGAGGAGTGGGGAAGGCGTCTGAACTTGGCCAGGGAAGAGTGTGGGATGGTATGGCTATCCCTCTACGAGTGAGGGAGATGGCAGGGAGAGGGGAAAGATGCGGCTTTTGGTTTTAGTGAGGAAGTAGGGGAGTTAGTCTGCCGTAATGGAGAATGTAAGAGGCTCCACATGAATAGGGGAAAATAAAGAGAGAGGGGAGGGGGGATCGGTCAACCAATTTGGAGGAAGTGCGGTTGGTTATTAGGTGGTTGTAATTAAGTGGATAAGGAATGGTGTGTTTGTGATGAATTAATGGGGGAAGTGGAGGCTTAAATGTAGAAAGTGGTTCCTAAATAATAGTATGTGGCGTAATGGGTAGCTAGGAGGTAGTGGGGATGTGGCTGTTGAGGAATGGGGTGGTGGCCGGTTGGTGGAGTGTTGGTGGTGGCTGCCGAGGTGGTGGTGGGCGACGGAGGTATTTCCGGTGACCGCCGGAAAATGCAAAATGAAGGGAAATTGAAGGGGAGGTAGTGGTGTGTCACTGGAGGTGGACGATGACGTTCTCCTATGATGGACACAAGTGGAAATGTAAGTAAGGGGCGTTCTTGTTGGGGAGGGGATCAGGGTTATGTTGGCTCCACTGCAAGGAAATGTGGGAAGGGAGATGGAGGGCTGCTACTTGTGGATGAGGGATTGCTTGGGCTAGCTGCTGCCTGTGGTGGAGGGGTAATCGCTTTGACCGACTACTGTTATGGAGGTTTGGAGGTGGCTGTTGGGTATTGGAAGTGGGAATGGAGGGAGAATTATGGAAGGAGCCTGATAGTTTTCAGAGGAATGATGGCAGTGGACGGATAGCTGGAGGGGAAATGAAGGAGGGGGTAACATGTGGTTGGCAAAAGGTAGCGATAATTCCAAGGCTTCGCACTCGAAACTCGATTTTGACACCGAAACAATCAAGGGATGATTTCTATGCTCTAATCCTTCAATACCCCTAATTGAAAGCCCTTGCCCTCTATTTATTGACTCTAGGGGCAATAGACTTTTATATTTGGTCGATCGTCCCGTCTCAAAAATACAACTCGATAAAAAATGATAAGAACTAATAATACTACGATTGTCGATCCACGTAAGATGAACGATTCTGATTCCCTATTAACAATGAATTGTGTAGAAAGTAATGGGCAATCCTTGTAGATCCTTCTTCATGTATAAAATACAAAAGAGAGTACAAATATATAGGAGACGAGAGAGAAAAATAATCTTATACAAGAGATGCGGGACTAAATAAGAGGAATGAATTGGGCCTATAAATGGGACTTTACATCAATATTTCCTATATCATCTAACACTCCCCTGCAAGCTGGAGCGTACAAGTCGTAGGCACCAAGCATGGACAAGAAATGGTAATCTAATTTGCGAGGTAAATCCTTGGTGAGGATATCTGCAACTTGCCCAGATGCAGGAACATGTTCAAACTTCAGCTCTTCTGATTGGACCTTTTCCCGAACAAAGTGACAATCAACCTCAATATGTTTTGTTCGCTCATGGAACACAAGATTCTTTGCAATGTGTATTGCAGCTTGACTGTCACAAAACAAGGTTGAAGGTGAGGTCAATTTAACTCCCAAATCCAATAGGAGACTTTCAAGCCAAGTTAGTTCAGAAGTAACAGCCGCCATTGCACGGTACTCAGCCTCAGCAGACGAGCGGGCAACTACAGTCTGTTTTTTACTCCGCCATGTGACGAGATTTCCTCCAAAGTATGTACAGAACCCAGTAGTAGACCGCCGATCATCCAACGAGCCCGCATAATCGGCATCCGAGTATGCAATAAGAGAAAGTGAGAAAGATGGCTTATACACAAGTCCTTGCCCAGGGGAAGTCTTCAGATATCTGAGAATGCGCTCCACATCCTGGAGGTGAGATATACATGGGGTATGCATAAATCGGCTGACCACACCAACCGCAAATGATATATCTGGTCTTGTAACTGTTAAGTAAACCAAATTTCCCACAAGACGGAGATAGTATTCCGGATTCGGGAGTAGAGAATCCTCCTCAGATCCCTGAGCACGCAACATGTGGTTTACCTCCATCGGGGTATCCGCAGGTTTACAACCCGAGAGGCCAGCATTATGCAGAAGGTCAATGCAGTACTTGCGCTGAGACAAGACTAAGCCATCGGGTCGTCGTGCTACTTCTAGTCCAAGAAAGTATCAAAGATTTCTCAGATCTTTGATTTGAAAGATAGAGTTTAGGTGTTGCTTCACATGTTATATCCCGGTGGAGTCATCGCCAGTGATCACAATATCGTCCACATAAAGCAGAAGCATTATAGTCCCTGTTGATTGATGACGAGTGAATAGAGAGGAATCTGCCAAGCATTGTTTGAAGCCAACCTCACGAACGACCTTGCTGAATTTCCCAAACCATGACCAGGAAGACTGTTTGAGAACATAAATAGATTTGCGTAGTAAGCACACACGAGACTTCCCCGTGGTCTCAAACCCGGGTGGCTGACACATGTAAACTGTTTCAAGAAGATCGCCGTTCAAGAGGACATTCTTGACATCCAGCTGATGGAGGGGCCACTGACGATGAACAACTAAAGAGAGAAGGACCCGAACCGAAGTCAATTTGGCGACCGGGGAGAAAGTTTCCTCATAATCAAGGCCATACTATTGAGTAAAACCCCGAGGCAAAAGCCGATCTTTCAAGCGGTAAACGGTCCCATCCGCAGCATGTTTGATAGAGAAGATCCACTTGCAGCTAACACAACTGTGACCAGGAGGAAGAGGCACAAGATCCCAAGTGTGATTACCCCACAGAGTCGTCATTTCTTCATCCATAGCGGCCCGCCACCGCGAATGACGGAGGGCGTCTTGCACAGAGGTAAGTATAGAAATAAAGGAGAGAGAGAAAGAGCAAAGGTAAGTAGAGACGGAGAGAGCCGATGTAGAGAGACATAGTTGGACATGGGATGTGCTGTCGAGGAGGAGGCCGGATCCACAGGCTGCGAGATGGTACCGGTAGAGGGAGGCTGCTGCAGGGCATCTGGACGAGCAGGACGACTAGTGTAGACTTGAATGACAGGAGGTTTGGAGGGGACTGGTGGTGGTGGGGAAACCAGGATGAGAGGAGATGTGGACTAGTGTTGCAGAGGGGTGGGGAGAAGTGGTGGAAGTAGAGACGTGACGGGTATGATGGGCCGAGGTAGCAGAGGAGGAAGAAGGAAATCAGAAGGGTTGGTGTGATATGGTTGGTCTTCTTGAAAGGAGACATCAACAAACACAACCACCTTACTAGTGGTAGGATAAAAGCAGACATACCCCTTCTGAGTGCGGGAGTACCCAACAAACATAGCTTTGGTAGCACGAGGGGGTAGCTTGTCATTGGAAGGACCAAAATGGTGGACATAACAGATACACCCAAACACACGAGGTGTGAGAGAGAAGAGAGTGATGGATGGTTAAAGGAGAGTAATGGGTGCCACAAAGTTGAGGACAAACGAAGTAGTGCGATTAATGAGATGACAAGCAGTAGAGATGACAAAGTTCCAGTAGAGGGGAGGAACCTGCATCTGGATCATAAGAGAGCAAGCCACATCAAGGAGGTGACGATTTTTCCGTTCCTCTACGCCATTTTGTTGAGACGTATAAGCACACGAAGTCTGATGTATAATACCGAACTCAGCGCACAGGTTGGAGAAGGTGCTACCAGTATATTCTCGAGCACTGTCCGTACGAAAGGTTTTGACACAGGTAGAAAACTGAGTGCGCGTTTCGTTAAGAAACACACAGAACGTAGTTGTGATTTCGGTACGATCACGAAGGAAATACAAACAAGTAACCCGCGAGTAATCATCGATAAAGATAACAAAGTACTGATGCCGCAGGACACTAGGAACCTTATAAGGCCCCCAAATATCAGAATGCACTAGGGAGAAAGGAGAATCGCTTCGAGTGCATGAAGGAGAAAAGGAGACACGATGTTGTTTACCGAAGATACAATATTCACAAAAGAACTCCTGTAGAGAGAGAGTAGGAAGAGCTTTCTTGAGAATTGGGAGAGGGGCATGCCCAAGATGCCGATGCCAATCAGTGGTGGAGACAAAGGTGAAAGCAGAGGTGAGAGCAGTGGGAGGAATGTCAAGAAGATATAGCCCATTAGACAAGCGCCCTCGACCAAGTATAGTCTGCGTCAGTCGATCCTGCAACACAAAGGAAGAGCATGAAAAAGTAACACAACAATCAAGGTCGTGCGTAAGACGAGTAACAGAAAGAAGGTTAAAAAGAGAGCCCGGAACATGAAGAACCGAGGATAAGGAAAGAGGAGTAAGGGACAGATTAGCAGTACCAGAAACCGGGAGCGTGTCACCATTGGCCACAGTGATGTGCTTGGGGTAAGCAGTATCCAAAAAGTTGGGCTGCTGCTGCAGAGAGAGTTGGTGTGTAGCACTTGAGTCCACAATCCAGTGAGAGCTGTGTGAGAGACACGATATACCTTCCGGGAAGATTGAGGCCACGGAGCCAAAGGGGCAACTAACCACCCCTTGAAGCTGATGGAGTTGAGCACGCAACGCAACAATATCATCAGCAGTGGGCAAGGCGGATGCCATAATCCTGAACTGCGGCTAGGCACGGAAACCGGTCGGCAAGGATGTATGCGGCTGCCGGACAAAACCAACGGCTACAATCGAGGAAGCACGGAGAACGGCGAGCAACTGCGAGAAGATGTAGGCTGCAGCCAGAAGCAGAAGCCGCATCGAGAAACAAGCCGCAACGGCCAGCAGCAGCGGACTGAAGCAGGAGCTCGTTGGGAAGGGAGCGAGCAAGAACCCCGAAGGGCAGGCCGCGACAACTAGAGCAAAAGGAAAGGAGCAGCAGTTCACAGCCAAATGTAGCAGGCCGCAACAATTAGAGAGGGCAGGCCGCAAGGTCTGCGTGATAAGCCACCAACGACAAGAAGCCGCGACCAAGATGCTAAGCCCGGAGCGGGGAGGGAGACCGCAGCGATTAACCGACCACAAGGTGAAGCCGTACACAAAAGTCCGCACGGTCAAAGTGAGTACACCAGCGGCAGGGGAAGATGCCACGACCAAGTGCGGAAATCGTCGCGGGTAGAGAAACCGCGGGAAGAGAGAAAGCCGCACGGTTAGAAGGAAGCTGCTGCAAGGGAAAGGAATCAGGAGAGAAGAGGTCGCCGCGAGCAGATGAACCACGCGAGTAGAAGAGGAAGCCGCGCGAGTAGAAGAGGTCGCGAGTGGAGAGAAAGCCGTGCGAATAGAAGAGGTCGCAGCGACTAATCGCGAGGAGGAGGTCGTCGCGAGTAAAGAAAGAAGTTGTCGCGGGTAGAGGAAGCCGCGCTGGAGAAGTAGAAGAAAATGACAGGGAGAGGCCGCGAGTTTGCGGGAAAAAGAGTAACAAGCCGCGTGGGTAGAGAGGAAACCGCGCAGGTAGAGAAGAAGTGGGAGAGGGCCCCACGAGAGAGAGAACTCCTATAAAGGATAGAGAGTAGAGAGAAAGAAGGTGGAGGCCACGGGGTAGGAGGGCAAGAGAGAGAGGCGTGTAGAGATAACGTTGCCACACGAATTGCAGAGGGGAAGTCCGCCCGGTTAGAAAAACGAGACCGCGCCGAGCAGAGGAAGGTCGGACGGTTAGCAGAGAGCTAGCCGCGAGGAGTGACCAAGTCCTTCTGATACCATGTAGAAAGTAATGGGCAAACCTTGTAGATCCTTCTTCATGTATAAAATACAAAAGAGAGTACAAATATATAGGAGAAGAGAGGGAGAAATAATCCTATACAAAAGATGTGAGACTAAAGAAGTGGAATGAATTGAGCCTATAAATGGGCCTTTACATCAATATTTCCTATATCATCTAACAAATTGTAATTTAACCAACGTGTGATGCAAATAATGTGGATTAAGATGTTAAAAATTCCTTTTATAATTTCCCTAATCTCATAAGTAAATTTATGAATTATGTGAATGCAAGAGATTATGTATTTTATACATAGAAATTGTGAAAGTAAAAATCATAATATATTTAGTTCGTCGTGTTGATATCATTAACATTAAGATACCACTTAAGACACAAACATGATAAAATTCATAGTCTAAGAGAAAAAAATTTATGTGAATGTTCCCCTAAGATTAATCGTACAAACTATGACTTAGATGGTAAATGATTAATGGAATATTTAAATTAGTTTCTTTAAGTAGGTGTTCCTTTTGTTTTTTATGCCTGCAACTATGAGAACATAAATATGAGGCACGATTGAGATTTCCCCTCATAATAAATAGAGGCACACTATCTTACTCATAGGGTATATCATACCTTATGACTTCAAATTGGGGAGTCGACACCTCATTACTTGTTGTGAGTCTCAGTCTGTGTCTGTGTCCGAGAGAGATCAGGACACCTATGTTCGTCATTTAGGACTTGAATCACTAAAATGTGCATAAGATATATGAAGAAAGAAGATTTAAGCATCTCAATTCCAATTAAAAGCCGGGATCTAGAACCCGTATACTTTAATGATTTCGAGATTGGTGAGAAAGTTATTTTCAGATCACTTAACAGAAAAGACATTTATATTCAAAATACTTTCTCAGAAAAACATGCATATAACTATAGTATACACTTCTTTATTATAAAGTATTCATTTAAAAGCACAAAGACTTTTTTTATTCAAGTTATTTTAGTGTCACTAAACGAGTTTTTCTTTCTCGCTAGTTGACCTGGCCTTATCTTCGAACATTATTTTTCAGGGATCACAGGTCAGGAGATACGCCTCGGATAAACTTTCAAGGATTTCAACATTAGTTGGTCTTTCATTTCAATTGATTAAACAATTATATATGAACTAAAATTGTATCATACACATTTAAGATTTTCGATTATTCAGACTCTTTTCATATTTTATTTCTAGTTGTCTCTATGAATCAGATTTGCGTTACTTATCTAACCCTAACTCAAGTTTTCAAATTTTTCGATGTGTACTTTAAGATATTACCTACTATGTATGAATTTATTTACTGTTGCTTAGTTTGCTTTATATCACAAGTGTCACTCGTGCTTTTGAGTTGATGTTAAACTAGGTATGTGTTTTTCAATTGGTAGCAGAGCTAACTTTAGGATCCTTTGAACCCCAAAAATTTACAGAGCTATAGGTTTTCATCTGAATCATTTGTTGGATGTGAGAGTCATTAAATCATCACTTATAAGTTTATCTTCTGGTGATGTGAGATGTTTTCTATAGTTACATTCAGTGTTGGACGTTTTAGTTGACCCCAAAGGGCCGGAAGTGTTGAGTTTTGCTATACGTCATAACACTTGTGCGCAAAGGAAATAGAACAAGAAAACTCAAATTAGTTCGGATCTAGCGATGAACATTGATCAAGAAGTAATGTTGCTATAATTAAAATTATACCTTTGAGAAATTGAGTCATTACTCAAACAAGGTGCTCCGATGAAGTCCAATGAACGACAACGGCCGGGGTTCCGAGCGTAGAATAATGTCCACTCCTCTACGGGTATCCACACGAGCATGGAGAACCCTAGACTCTTGTCGTACAAGATCTATGTCGGACGAAGGCTTGCCCTCAACGTCTCCACGGTTTACTAGAACCGTTAAAGGAGAGGCGGCAGTGACGAGGACGACGCCTTGGAAACACTTTCCGGCGACGCACGGGAACGACGGACGGTCGAAGACAGCAGACAACGATCGAGACCTAGGCGGAACGGTTCCGTCGGGGAAGAAGGTCGTCGCTCGATTAGGTCTGGAAAAACGCGTTGTCTGTATTGGTTTACTGTACATAACGTTTATATACTAAGTACCGATCCAGTCGTTAACCGCAGACCCTAGCCGAACTGGACTTAGAGGAAATAAACCAGACGAAACAGAATTCGTCGAGTATTCAGGTCGATATTCGACAAATCAAAAGTTATTCGTCGAAATAACACGAGTATACTCGACGAATCGAGACAGAGCAAATCGTACAAGCATTAAGGCGATATTCGACGACTCGGGGTCTAACTCGTCGAATCTGTCATGACAATACTCTACGAACCATGTCCAATTTGTCAAGATAAGACTACATTACTCGACAAATTCTAACAGCCTCGTTGAGATGTCACGACTATACTCAACAAATCGAAGACTATTCGTCAAAACCTCTCGGCTATACTCGACGAATTTCCCTTATATTCTTCCGACAACTTACCTGATGACCCATATTCACAGTATAGGTCCCGGAATGAAAATCCTCCATATCCAGAACGTCGTAGGCTTGGTCCTTCACTCATATCACATATGAGTAAGGCCAACACAAACCTTTCCAACTTCTCCAATACACTAATGTGCGACCCCATATGCTCATATTGCATTGACAGTGATGCTCTATGTTTGATCACTTTCAGATCACCATGGTAACACCAACAGGAAGATCTGAGTCATGACCCGCATAGAGGTGCTCCGGGTGTTGGACAACCCAAATGACATGACCAACTACTCATAGAGATTATCTTTGGTCTTAAAAGCCGTCTTCCACTCATCTCTCTTGCAAACTCTAATCTGGTAGTACCTGTTGCAAAGAACATTCTTTGAAAATAACTAGACACCAACCATCATATCAAGCAAATCGTCCATCTAGGGGATGGGAAAACGATACTTAATAGTAATTTGTTAATGACCCTACTATTAATACACATTTGACATCTTCTGTCCCTCGTGGTGAGAAGGGCAGGGACTGCATAGAGGTGCTCAGGGTTGAGCACATCCATTGTTATCTAAGGATTGCTCCGGGACAAGGGCTTGTGTATAAGTCCTATCCCTCCTTATCTATTGTTTCTTACTCTAATGTTGTCTCTCTAGATGATTGCCGATCCATGAGTGGATTATGCATATACATTGGTAGACATCTTGTTATTTTGCGGAGAAAGAAGCAAAATTTGGTTGCACGTTCATCTGCAGAAGTTGAGTACCGATCAATGGCTTTCGTCGTTTCTAAACATACATGGTTGGAGAGCCTTCTGAGTGATATGGGTGTGAAACTACCATCTTCAGCCATTCTCTTTGTTGATAGATAAGAGGCTATTCGTATCGCCATGAATCCCGTGTTTCTTGAACCTACCAAGCACATTGCGGTCGATTGTCATTTTGTTCTGGAAAAGGTGCAGCTTTAAAATTTGGACTTGAGGCATGTGTTTGTTGCTGTGCAGGTTACTGACATCCTCACTAAGTCCTTACCTCGACCACTATATCATCCCTTTCTATCCATACACGACTCCAACAATTTGTATGCTCTAGTTTGCTGAGTAGTGTTGAAATAAGTTCTATAAAGGCCCATCCAATGACCTAATGGATGAACCATTTTTTATTTAGAATTTAGTCTCACATCTTAGGATGGAGTTGAGCCTTCACTCCTCCGTATAAATGTATGTGTATGCTCTTGTTGTAATTGTTCTTTGCTAAGGAAATAATGAAATATTCTATTTTCCTTTCAATTACTGTGTGTTTCTGCAGATATTAATTACAATAGATGGCGAGAGTAAATTTCATTTGAATTCCTTCCAATTCTTCTCACACATAACACACATACTTTCGTTTTGTTTTGTTCTTAAATAAATTTGAGTGCCTTTTGGATAGCCTGATAGGATTGTAGTTATTAATATTTTACCTGTACAACTATTGTGTCAATAAATCCCTAGAAAGATATTCGTTGTTATTATTCTTTTGTGTAGGGTTGAATCTGTGAGATAATTTAACACGATTTCATTGTTTTCACTTTTCACTTCCGTGTATATTCATTTTTTTAAAATTTCTCCTGCAGGTCACTTGGAAGACTTTGCCCTGGTCATACAGTTTATATTACCGGCTTGAGCTCTTCACAAAATAGAGAAAAAAGGTTTACAATCCCTATTTCACTTTGTAGGTTTCTCTATAGTATATTAACTTCATTTTTGTTTCACATAATCTATATTGGAAACTTTATTACATAGTTTAATGACGTTTTGATGTAGGCGGCCAATTGTTGTTGATTAGTGAATAACTAATGCAGGGCAGGTGTCACACCCACTGCCACCCTGGAGTCCCACCAAGGAGTCCACCATGTCATCTCACCAAGGCGGCTTTATCAGGTCCGCGAACAGTACACCCCAACCTATACCCGACTGATAGGTTGTTAAGGCCGAGGCTCGATCCCCCAACCTCCTTGATAAAGTGTCTTCAGACAAAACTCTCATCACCAACTGAGTGATGTAGGGTAAGGTGTGTAGTGTTCTCCTAGAATGCATACTAGTGGTGGGTGTGGGTAGACATTGTAATTCCCAATGACACAATTCATGAACTCTGCGCAGTCAGGCTGCAACAGTAAACACAAGCAGTGAATACGTTATTTAACAAGGCAAATAAACAACACAAAAGTGAACTTTCTTTTGGGCAATAAGACTTTGACTTTCCTCCGTGTGAAGAGCCAATGCCAAGCGCACGGTAAATCGCTCCTTTCTTGCAGTTGGAGAGTTACAAAGAAATAAAATATAAGCTGAAAATCCCAATCAAGCATAACCAATCCATAATAATGTTTACAACCATCATCCAATACAAAGAACAACACAAAATATTAGGGTTGTTGCTATAAGAATGGATCTGAACATTGGAGGTGTGAGAAAATAGGTAAATAATAGAACTTTATTGCACCAAAAAGTTACATAATACACGTGAATGCCCCTTATTTATAGAAAAGGTGGAAGAAAGAATAAACAAGAAAGAATAAACAACGCTCGTCATAAGCGACTAGGCGGTTACACAAAAACTTAACCACTCAGAACATGCAGTTAAAAAACAAGTTTACAACTATAGAACTCTACACTAGCTTTGCCGTCTGTCTGCCTCCACTGAGCAGTTGCCTGCTTCCAGAACAATAGCAGCAGTTAGCACAATCTAACAGGCGGATAAAGCTGCGGTCTGCGGTTAGAGAATGTCTAACCGCCAGAACATAAGAGAAGCTTGAGAACTGCGAACACCAACTTTGGTCAAGACTCTGTTGATCAACAAGGAGCACAGTTGCAGTAAGAATATAGAAGTATCTCATGCGGTTAGGCAGGTGCTAACCGCCAGACCGTCAATTGGATCTGACCTCAGCAGTCCGCACAGCTATATTAGAAACATTGCCAGACCGGTCTATCTATCCGCCAATCTCGTCTGCCAGTGCTTTGCCGCCAGACCGCCTAATAACACAGGTTCTGACCGGCTCCAACACTGCCAAGCTGCCAAGGACAGACCGCTACTTTAGATTGTCTGTTCGTCAGTACTGTCCGCCAGATCTGTCTGCCAGATTTGTCTGCCAGATCGGTCTGCCAGATCGCCAATACTTATCCCCCAAAGCTAATCGCCTAACTGCCCGGACTACATATGTTTTTACACTCCAATCAAGTTGGAGCATATATGTCAAACAGGCCCAACTTATTGCATATATCTGAAAAGGAATACACTGGTTTGGTAAAGACATCGGCAAGCTCTTTGTCAAAGGTGACAAACGGTTTACAGATCTGATTCTTCAACACCTCTTCTCTGATGAAATGACAATCTACTTCAATATGTTTTGTCCTTTTATGAAAGACTGGATTATTCAAAAAATATATAAATGTCTTATTGTCACAGAATATTGACAGAGGATGATCATAAACACTTCCTAAGTCAAGCATCGGTGTCCGCGATCACTTCAGCTCACAGATTGTCAAAGTCATGCTCCTGTATTCAACTTCAACACTTGACCTTGAAACTATAACCTGTTTTTTCCTCTTCCAGCTGACCAGATTTTCTTCTACGAAGGTACATAAACCAGATGTAGACTTTCGATCTTTTTATCATCTGCATAGCTAGTATTAGAATAGGCCTCAATTTTCAAATGACCGTTCTTCTGGAACAGAAGCCCCTTTCCAGGACCCTTTCACATATTCCAAGATTTTCAAGGCGGATTTTAGATGACATTCCTTAAGCTTGCATAAACTGGCTCGCCCTTCCTACAACATAACAAATATCTGATATTATTATTGTCAGATAAATGAGTTTTCCGACAAGCCGTCTGTACCTGTTGACATCTGCAAGGAGAGGTGAATTCTCATTTCAGCACTTATCCTCACAAACAGCCATTGGATACCGAGTAGGTTTAGCCCCAAGAAAATCTGTCTCTTTCAAAAGATTCAAGACATACTTCATTTGTGAAAGAATTATAGAACTGTGCTTTCCGTAGATCTCAATCCCCAGGAAGTACTTGAAAGACCTCGTATCTTTTGTAACAAAATACTGAAGAAGATGCTTCTTAGTAAGATCAATTCCCTTTTTATCAACCCCTGTAAGAAGAATGTCATCCACATAGACTGCAAGAACAACTAGGCCAGATGAAGTCTTGCGAATGAACAAATAGTGATCTGCAACACTTCCAGCAAACCCAATAACAGAAATAACTTTGTTGAACTTCTCAAACCAGACTCGTGGACTTTTCTTAAGGCTATAGATCGCCTTCCTTAATTTACACACTTGAGACTCTCCCTGAGCAACATACTCGAGGGATTGCTCCATATAGACAGTCTCCTGTAAATCACCGTAAAAAAAGACGTTCCTGACATCCAACTGAGACATCTCCCAGTCTTTGTTAACAACCACAAAAAAAGAACACGGATTATAGTAATCCGAGCAACAAGAGAGAATGTATCAAAGAAATCCACACCGTAAGTGTGAGTAAAACCTTTAGTGACAAACCGAGCCTTGTAACAATCAATGGTACACCGGGAAGAAATTTGATCACAAAGACTCAGCGACAGCCAACCACATCAACACCTGGAGGGGTATGGACAAGAATCCAAGTACCCCGCTCTGTCAGAGTTTTCATTTCTTCATCCATGACGACTTTCCAATGAGAAACAACAAGGACCTCTTGATAGGTAGCTGAGAGGACATTTGCTGAGAGAGCGAGAGCAAAGCTCTTGGAGGAAGAGGATAACTGAGCATATGAAACAACATCATGAACAAGATGTTGAGTTCATGTCCGAACTCTTTTTCAAAGAGCAATTGGGAGATCAAGATTTGTCTGTGTTGTAGCATCAGATCCTTCCGTTCGAGAGACTGCTGGCCCGGGAACTGTGTGTGCTTCTCAGAAAAAGAAGCAAAATCAAGAGTAGAATCAGAAATAGTTGTAGAAATAAGAGACACTGATTTCAAGAGCAGCAGAGATAATGGATAGAGAAGAGGTGTCATCAGGAGGTGAACGCGTAATAGTGTTGGGAAAGTAAGAAGTTTCTTCAAAAAAAGTGACATATGCGGAAAGATGCTGTTTCTGGAGAGGAGGATCATAGCACTAATATCCTTTCTACGTCGGACAGTAGCCCAGAAAGATGCACTTAACAGAACGAGTAGAGAGTTTGCCGCGTCCTGGAGATTCGGAGAACGAGAGTGAACAAACGTTGTGCACCCAAAGACACGCAAGGGTAAAGGAAACGTTGTCGCATCAGGATACAAAATAGAGAAAGGAGTTTTGTCGTTGAGAACCGAAGAAGGGATTCAGTTGATAAGGTGGCAAGTGAGTAGAACGGCATGTCCCCAATAGGATCGGGGAACACTCATATGAGTGAGAAAAGAACGAGCCACATCAAGAAGATGACTGTTTTTGCGTTCAGCAACTCCATTCTGTTGGGAGGTGTAAGGATAACTAGTCTGATGTATAATGTCGTGATGCATACAAAACACAGAGAATTGATGACTAAGGTATTCTTTGGCATTATCTGTACGTAGAATTTTAACAGTAGTATCAAACTGATTACACACCTCATTATAAAACGTACTGAAAATAGAGAAAAGTTCAGAACTCTCTTTCATCAAGTACAATCAAGTACATCTAGAAAAATCATAAATGAAAGTAACAAAATACAGACTCCCCCGCCCAACAGACTGGGTCGGAGCAGGTCACCAAATGTCAGAATGGACAATCTCAAAAGGACGAGAAGAACTAAGTCCTTTCTTTGATGGAAAGATGTACAATGGTGTTTGCCGAGTTGGCAGGCTTCACAACTTAGAGAAGAGTCTCCCCATGGTAGATCAAGGAAGAGTTGGTAAAGAAGACGAGGAGAAGGATGTCCAAGGCGAAGATGCCATTGTAGAAGATTAGTGGAGGCAGAAAAAAAGCAAACACATTATCGAGGTAGAATAAGCCACCACTTTCAGTGCTAGTAACAATCGTCTCCTTGAACTGAGGATCATGAAAAGAGCAAGCAGATGGTGTAAAAATAGTCGTATAATTTTGCGGTTTACATAGAGATATAACAGAAAGTAGATTACACGAAAAAGTTGGGACGTAAAGAGTGCCCGCAAGGTGTAGAGGAGTAACATGCACTACTACAGAGCCATATACAGGGGACAAAGTACCATTCACAACAAAAAATAGAGATAATCGGTTATGCTTGTCCAGCCGAGAGAAGAGACAATGATTACCTGACATATGATTCGTAGCACCAGAATCAATAAGTCACCTACCCGTAGTGACCACATTAGCACTACCTGAAGAGGTAACAAAAGATGTAAACTTCTTTGAAGTAGTATCTCTCGGAGTAGGGCGAAGATGCAGATGCTTTACCGAGCAACGATCAACAAGGTGACCAGTCTTGTCACAGTGAGAACAAAGATATCTAGAGAAGCCACAACCACCATAGCTGTCTCCACGACCACTAGGAATATCATTACGGGCATGTTGAGCAACCATGTCTGAAGGAAGAGGAGAGGCAAACAACGGTCGCTGGATTAGAGTAGTAACAGCTGAAATACGCACAACAGTAACATCCAGAGTAGGAGTATCAACTTCTCCAAGAATTTATTGTCGAATCATATCATAAGAGTCAGACAAGCAAAACAAATATCAGACAACCAGAAGCTCCTAAAAATATTTATATTGCTCGGTATGATCAGGCGAAAAAGGGCAATGTTAAAGAAGCTCTGCACCAAGAGCTTGCACATTCTGATAGGCAGCAGGATTCATGATAGGTCGGGCAAAATGATTCACATATAACGTATATATGCAGGAACTTTGAGTTCCTTTGGAGCATAGGGCAATGAGATGATTCCAGACAGCCTTAACCGTCACATCATGTCGAATGACGGGAATGCACTCATCAGACAGACTGTTGGCAAGCCACGTTCTTACCATAGTATCGCTGGCATCCCAGTCGTCAAAAGCAGCAGACCCATAGGCAGGAAGCTCATCAGTGAGATGATGACGCTTACGCTGAGAACGTAGCAGAAAGACAAAGGAAAAACTTCAATATGGATAATTTGGTTCTGTGAGCTTGGAGGAAGTACCCAGATTGTCAGAGGCAGAGATAGGACCGGGTAGAACCAGATGAGCGGATAGAGTAGAAGATGAGAGGTTCGAGGTGCCCATAAAAAAGCTAGCCACGCGGTTAAAGAAGAAACTAGCCGCGCGGTTAAAGAATAGGCTATCCGCGTGGTTGAAGAAGAGGCTAGCCGCACGGTTAAAAAGAGAACCCGCGCGGACAAAGAAGACCGGCAGAGAGACAAAGGGAGGGGGAGGGAAACCACAATTTAGGAAATCACGGCAAGAGAGAAGAAGTGGAGACCGCGGTTAAGACAAGAAACCACGAAAAAGAAAAGGTGGCGGTTAAAGAAATTGTAACCGCTCGCACTGCCGCTTGCCCAAAAAACAAAAACCGGAGCAAATGGATCGAAATCTCTGATACCATGTGAGAAAACAGGTAAATAACAAAAATTTATTGCTCAAAAAAGTTACATAATTCATGGGTATGCCCCCCATTTATAGAAAAAGGAGGTGAAGAGAGAGAAAACAAGAGATAGAATAAACAACGCCTCTCACAAGCGACTAGACGGTTACACAAAAACTTAACCGCTCAGAGCATGCGGTTAAAAAACAACTAGTTGTACGACTACAAAACTCTACACTAGCTTTGTCATCTGTCCGCCTCCACTGAACAGTTGTCTGCTTCCAGAACAATAGCAGCGGTTAGCACAATCTAACCGATGGATAAAGCTTCGGCCTGCGGTTAGACAAAGTCTAACCGCCAGAACATAAGAGAAGTTTGAGAATTGCTAACACCAACTGCGGTCAAGATTTTGTTGATCAACAAGGGGCACAGTTGCAGTAAAAATATAGAAGTATCTCATGCGGATAGGCAGGTGCTAACCGCCTGACCGTCAATTGGATCTGACCTCAGCAGTCCGCACAGCTACCTTAGAAACATTGACAGACCGCCAGACCGGTCTATCTATCCGCCAATCCTGTCCGCCAGTGCTAGCCGCCATATCGCCTAACAACACAGGTTCTGACCGGCTCCAACACTGCCAAGTTGCCAAGGATAGACCGCTACTTCAGACTGTCTTTCCGTCAGTACTGTCCGCCAGGACGCCAAAGCTGACCGCCTAACTCCCCGGACTACATATGTTTTGACAGGATGGTTGAAAGTGGAGTTCCGGTGGAGGGTGGACTGGATCGGGTAAGGGAAAGGATTGTTCAGAGTCGGGAGGCCCGAATCCATTATGAAAGGGGTTGGTTTAGGTTGTAATGAGCGGGTCCGGTGGAAAACGGCAAGGCGGGTTGTTGGATGCTCTTGGGGGTGTTGTAGAGTAGAATAGAGGCGGGGGGCCGGGGGGGGGGGGGGGAGTCCTGCTGGAAGGCTGTTTGGGGTGTGGGGGTTGGCGGCGGCTTGTTGGGAGGGGAGGATGGACTGAATAGTGAGTGTGGATGTGCTGGACAGGGGGCGGCAGCCTGCTGGTTGGCGATTGGAACGGTGGGGGTGGAGCGGTGGCTTTGCAGGGAGGAGGTGGGCTACTGTATGGTGGATGGCGGCTTGTTGGGAGAGGGTTGGAGGGAGGATTTTGGTGGGGGTCCTTGCAGGACAGCGAGATGGAAGGGTGGAGGAGGGGAACACAAGGATACAAAGAACTTACTCGATGAGTCCTCATTAAGAGGTTCCATAGAGTCGGCACCGCGGAAGGATCACCAGAAATGAGGAACTAGGCTCTCCAAATTCCAACAATTCCTAAAACGGTACCTCTAATGTCTTATTTATAAGAAACCAAAAATTAGGGCACCCAAAATCAACTGCTATGATTGGCCAGAAGTATCGCGGTCATAAGTACATGAAATAAATGTCAAAAATAACAATGCTCAATATGAAAAAAAATCAGAATGGCGAGCCGTACGCTTCCACGGTGGTGGACTGTCGATCCGATCAAGTTCGCAATCGTGAATAAACAAAAGTGGGGTCCACCTTGCTCTGAGTCATGTCATATTATCCCCCATCAAATCCCTCTGACTGAAAGGCCTTCATCTCCGATGAATGGAGGCGGTCATACGACGATCGAAGTCCCGGGGCGAGTCGATAAAGCTCCGCAGCAGCAATCCGGATATCATTGGTGAAAGGTCGCCGCGCAAGTGAACCAAGTAGTGACATGCAAGACCGTCCGTAGTGGGGGCATACTCATGCAGGATGATCTCAGTGATATGCTCATCACTCAACACACTAGAAGGAGGAGCCGGTGGGATCAGTGGTGCCAATGGTGAAACCGGAGGAGACAGAATCCCGGGTTGTTCGGGGTCAAATGTGGGTTGAGTAAGGGGTGGTGAATGTTATGTCATAGGCTCAAGCGTTGACTTGGGTGGTAAATGCAGTGGTGATGGCTCGGGAAGGCCGCCAGGTATGAGTACGAATACTCGTGAGGTGCAAAGTATGGTGTCAGATTCTTGACATTGAACATGGGATGGGTATCCATGATCACAGGGATATCAAGCTCCTAAGCATTTGCCCCATTGTGTCTCATGACTGTGTAGGGACCGATCAACCTAACACTTAGTTTTTTAGTATTCCCCCGAGGGAGCCTCTCGGCGCAGACTCGTACCATCACCTGTTCACCTGCTGAAAAGATCTTGTCTCTCTTATGCTTATCTGTATGTTCCTTATAATATTCATTTTTTGTTTTAATTTTACGCGACATGCAAACTATGTTAAAATGATCCAATCTAAAGCAAAGACTGGATGAGGATCATCTTGCAGCAGCTGGGAATTTATATGTGAACATTATGGAAGTCGCGACCTTAGGTCACACCCATGAGCTAGGGCGTGTAAGGTATAGAACCACCATCTTGAAAGCCCGAGAACATTGAGAGAAAAACCGCCAAAATTGATCACTCGGCCGGTTACGCCCCTACGTCATGCTGGTGACCTAGGGCATGTCTTCACTTGGTCATTTAATGGCGGGAAACTGCACGATCTGGAATCAATTTGGAAGTTGCGAGAGAGGTCACGCCCTATGATCACGCCCGTGACCGTGGACCCGTAAGCTTAAACTGAAGGCGGCGTGAACCAGTTACTATAATGCTAAGTCACGCCCATGACTGGAGGTCACGTCTGTGAAAGGGGGCGTGTAACTTTAAAATGACATGGAATCTCGATCTGGAGTGCTTCGGGGGAGTCACGGCCCGTGACTGAGGTCACACCCTCAGGTCACGCCCGTGACCTGGGGGCGTGTACTAGAGATTTTTGCAGAACGTCTAATAATTCCTCTGAACACGGCTGCGAGCTCCAAATTGCTATGGGCAGCCCCCAGATTATCTGAAAACACAAAAGAAGGTAAATTAGACAGTTATTAATATTAAACTAAATAAAAGATTATTAATTATTAATAAAATACTATTGCATAATATTAATAAAAAATGTACTATCATATACGTTATTTAACAAAGCAAATAAACAACATAAAATTGAACTTTCTTTTAGGCAAAAGGGCTCTAGCTTTCCTCCGCATGGAGGGCCAATACCAAGCGCGCGGTAAATTTCTTCTTTCCTGCAGTTAGAGTTATCAGAGAGCTAAAACTATAAGCTGAAAATCCCAATCAAACATAAGATAATCAATCCATAATAATGTTTACAACCATCATCTAATATAAAGAACAACACAAAATATTAGGGTTGTTGCTATAGGATTGGATGTGAACTTTAGAGGGTTGAAAGTGGTGTTCTGGTGGAGGGTGGACCAGATCGGCTAAAGGGAAGGGCTGTTAGGAGTCGGGAGGGCTGGATCCAATAATAAATGTCTTTTTTGAGTGGTAATGGAGCGGATCCGGTGGAAAAAGGCAAGTCGGGCTGTTGGAGGCTTGTGGGGGCACGGTAGAGTGGAATAGAGGTGGCGTGGGGGGTGGGAGGCTGTTTGGGGTGTGGGGAGGGGGCGGCCTGTTGGGAGGGGCGGCTGAACTGGACATGGGGGGCGGTTGGGCTGGACAGGGGCAACAGCCTGCTGGCTGGTGGCTGGAAGGGTGGGGGTGGAGCAGTGGCTATGCAAGGTGGAGGTTGGTTGCTGTGTGGTGTGCGGCAGCTTGTTGGAGAAGGTCTAGCGGGAGGATTTAGGATGGGCAGTTGGCTGGACAACGAGATGGAAGGGTAGAGGAGGGGACACACAAGGATACAAAAAACTTACACGAATAATCGTCACCAAGGGGGTTTCACAGAGTCGGTAGCGCAGAAAGATCACCAGAAATGAGGAAGAAGGCTCTCCAAATTTCAGAAATGCCTAAAATTGCAGCCCTAATGTATTATTTTTAAGAAATCATTAATTAGGGCACCCGAAATCAACGATTATGATTGGCCGGAGGTATCAGAGTTATAAGTACATGGAATAAAAGAAGAAAATAACAATGCTATATATGAAAAAATATCGGCGGCCAGCCAGATGCATCTGCGTTGGCGGATCGCAGTTCCGATCATGTCCTCATGCGTGAATAAATAAAAGTGGCGTCCTCCTTGCGCTGAGTCACGTCAGATGGTGCCCCATCAATAACCCAGATAGAAGATAGTGGAAAAACCACGATAGAGTTTAATTCTTTAGTTTCCCAAATCAAGACAATTCCCGGAGCTTTGAATGTCTAGGGTTACAAATAAAGGAAAGGTCTAATAAAAGAAAGTACATTGATAGTTCAAATGTTTAATAATTGCAAATAAGCAAGAATAAACTCTCATTTACTTAGTGATTTTTAATTCACTCATTTCTTATCCCAATGAAGTTACTTGAGGAATTGGACGGCAAAACTGTTTTTTTTTTACTTTTGGACCATGACTGTTAAAGTTTTATATTAGATCTGGAGAAGGCGTACTAGCATTGTCTGCCTCCATAGTGGACCATCTCTTTTAGCATGGAAGGGAATGAGTTACTGGAAAAAAGAGCATTGTCTGCCTTTATAGTGGACAATCTCTTTTAGCGTGGAAAGGAATGAGTTACTGGAATAAAAGAGTGTTTACTTACGAAAGCGTTATTCTATTAGCCTCCTAATAATATTGGATAGCTAGAAGTAGCTTTTATTAAGGTAGATTTAGGGTTGTATTTCCTTGATGGATGAAGATTTATTCATATCTAGGGTCTTGACTCCCTATGGCATAAGTTTCCGGAGTTATTTACACTTTATCAGTGTTGTGGATATCCTCCGACTTGATCGACATAAATGTTTCATTGACAAAACAACACGTTTTCGATATTTTTTTTTAAAATATCTTTTTGGAATATATCCTCTGATATGTCTGCTATTGACTGATATATCAATCGATTTATCCCGACATTTTATCGATTGATTTTTTATAATTTATTTTAATTAGTTTCTATGGTCTAATAGACATTATATCAAAATTGTTTCATTGTTTAGGTTTTTTTTCCTTCCCCCTAGCTTTCTTCCTTGCTCAAGTCCGTCATCGACTTCAATTATGCATTATCTTTGAATTATGGATTAAAAGTTCCGTATCTTTCATTGCCATCGACAACTTTCCGACATTCTACTTGAAAGAAAGGGTGATAAATCTGATTTACTTTAGAGGGGGGATGAATAATGTAATTAAAACTTTTGACTGTTTTAAATATTACTAGATTATTAAAATAAGTGATACCAATAGTAGTAATAGAAAATATAAACTAAGCTAAACTATCACAAGAAACAAATCTAACACAGCAAAGATGCCCTATCACAACAAAGCAAAAGCAACACAGAAAATGATCAACCAGACAACACAAGAATTTTATAGTGGTTCCCCAACCTGAGTACATCCACTCTTCTACCACCCTGGTAGGAATCCATTAGCAGGTTTTTGATCAGGTGACTGCCAGCACAAGATCTATTTTCAGGGAGATCTCACAACCTTTTGAGCTTTTGATCAGGTGCCCAAAAACCAAGAATAAATTTTTGAAGGGAGTTAATAAACCCTTTGTACAGGAGGTGAGAGAGGTGATAGTGTCTTCTCTTTCTCTAATCAACAGAGAAGACTTAGTGGATTGCTGTTGTCAAGAGCTCCTTCTAAAATCACCTGGAGCCTTCCTCAGGGTGTAGGTCTTCTGGCTTGTCTTGAAATGATGTCCAAGAACTCTGACTGATAGAATGATTGTTTTCCTTGAATGTTCCTGGAGTGAAGTTGAAGAAGACTCTTAATCTTTGTTTGTTCTTCTTCTTCAGTCTTCAGTAAGCACAAGGAGAAAACTGTATGTTTTCTGCTCATAGAATGGTTCTCAATGTTTCTGTATTCTCTGTACTATTGCTTGAATCACTACTTTCCGTCTGAAAGAGAAAATCTCTTTTATATTCTCTATCGAATTCTCATTTGAAATTTTGAATCTCTTGCATTGATTGCTGATTGTCTGGAGAATAAAATACGGCTGGAGAATATTGCCTTTAATTAGTTTCTCAACTGTCCCAATAAATTAAGCATGTAATTAACCCTGATGAAGACCATAATTAATGCTGCCAATAATGGCTATATTCAGGGGAATATATGCATTAATTACTCAGAGAATTACTGCTAAATAATATATGAAATAAGGACAGAAAATAAGGAAAAAATCTAAGTCTGACACTGGACAAAAATCGTCGAGCTGTGAACAGATTTCGTTGACCGGAGATCAAAGTTCGTCGAGCTGAGAAATCCTGTTCGTCGACCTGAGCTCAACGAACTGCGTTCTGCGGATAACTTGCCAATTCTACGGTCCAAGTTCGTCGAGCACAGAATCTGTCTTCGTCGAGCATAGAATCTGTCTTCGTCGAGCTGGGTTCAGAGAATATAAACTGTTGAAGTTGAATTCCAGAATTCGTCGATCTGAGCTTGAATATCGTCGAGCTCAACTAAGATAATTAACTCTGAGTTCGTCGAGTAGAGCATGACTATCGTCGAGCTGAGTCCGACGAACGTCGAACTTATATACTGAACTTTGATTTCTTCTAAATCTTGAGTCTCCTGAAGTCTTCTGCTGGCTGGTCCATCACGGTTGAACCTAATGACTAGCTTAAACTCTAAGACTCAAGGACATGACCCTGGCTATACATTATGGGTCAGACTCATCCTAATTAGTGAATCTAGCTCAAATCCATCTAGGGATCCAACAATCTCCCCATAATTGGGTGAAGTCACTAATAAAAATAAAGGAAAATGATCACAAAACAAAAATAATATATCTGACAAGAAATTTAAAATATCTAGCAGATATGTACATGACAGTAGCTTTGTGACAGTTATAACAAACAAAGTTCAGAAAGAAAACTAGACAAAATATCACTTGTTCTTCTTTTGCTTTTCTCTATCTGCTTTGTCAGTTTGCTCAAAGGGCTGTCTGAATTTAATTTTTCTGTTGAGATTGACTGCTTCTCTTCTAGACATTGTCATGTCAGCAGCTCTAATTATATTGACAGAGGTAGCTCTTGGTACTACAACATCTGCATGCAAATTCATGTAATCATCTACATTGAAAAACTTATTAACTTTATCATACCTTTTCAGTTCTTCTCTCATGTAGGAAGACATGGTAGTGTACTGTGATGAATCCTTGCCTTCCTTTTTAGCTTTATTAATGAGGAAGAGTCCAACAAGTTCTTGAAATCTGGCCATTCTTGCAATGGTTTCTTGTTCAGGATCTACAAATAGAATAGGTGGTGATTCTGGCCTTTTTGGACTCATTTTTTTCAGCTTTATCACTTTCAGATACTTTTTGTTGTTCCTGTTGCATTTCTTGCTTCTGATGTTGTAGCTGTCTGCTGCTGCTTGGATGTTTGTGCTGACTGCTTCCATGAAATTGAGATCTTGAAGATCTATCATGTTGTCTTTGATAAGTTTGAGTATAGGATGTAGATCTTTGAGAAATGCTTCCTGAAGCACCAGCAGCTGGAGGAGGAGGACCTCTCCAATTCCTTTGGGAAGGAGGAGGAGGAGAGTACCTTCTGCTCTTTTTCCTGGCTTTTTGCTCATTTTTAGACAGCCACATCCATGATGAGGGCATCCCTGGGTAAGGAGTGATATTCTGTAGTATGTAGTAGGGAGTATCATGGGTGAGATTTAGCTTGTGGGCAGCTTTAGGAACAACTTTTCTCTTCTTAACAACTTTCTTCTTTGTTTTTGAACTGTCAGATTCATCAGAATCATCATCATCAGATGATCCTTGAGGATTTGCATATAAATCATCAATTGTTTTCAAAATATCTTTTGAAATTTATTTCTCAGCCTGAGGCTGTACTGGACGTTCTGCAACTTCTGGTTCAGCAACACTTTCAAGAACAGTTAAACTCTCTTGTGCTATATCAACCATAATAATTTCATCTAGATCTGGCAGGGGACTATCATCCATCTTATATGTAGGAGAGGAGATAGCCTTTTGAGGAGAAATAGCCTTAGAGGCTGATACTGGTTCAAGAATATTTTCAGTCATATGTTCTTCTGTGAACACTGGAGTTGCAAAACTGGCCTTGAGTTGCTTAGCAACTGCAGGACTTATTGGAGAAGTATAGGGAACTATAGCCATAGAAGGCTTTGAGCAGACTTTTGGAAGATGATTCAGATGAACTGTATCAAAAGAATTTAATAACTGAAATAAATCCACTGTGGGATTGATAATACAATCACTAACAGTAAAAACTTCTGGCAAGTTTACTTGCTCGACTGTACACAACATATCAACTGTCACTGTCTCAGCCTCTGTAAACATATATACATCTGTCTCTGCATCTGCAGGCTCAACTATCTGCAAAATTTTTGCTACTGCTGCTGCTGCTAGAGCTGGAACTGCTTCTTCATTGAGCATCTCCCCCTGCTTGATTTCAGTGGATACTGGAAACAGGCCCCTAGAAGAAGAAGGGACAGATGAGGAAACAAAGAGAGCAGTAAGGGAAGAGATGGAGGCAGCAAGAGGTGTGATTGCCTCTACTATAAGTTGCCTGATCACTGGAGTGATATGCTCCAGGATGGTGAAAAGGGAGGGAGCATCCATATCCAAAAACTCTGGTGGCGTTTGAGTAGATACAGATGGATGAGGAGAAGGAATAACAACAGATGGAATGACATCTGACATGATGTCATCCTGGAAAGGTGATGCAACAGGAGATGGTATTGGAGTGGAAGTGTCATGTACAGGTGAAGTAGGTGTGGATGGTAAGGAGGTGAGTAAATCAAAAGTGGGAGATGACATGAATGTTTCAGGATGTATGTCATTAAGATGAGGTGGTAGTGGAGATGGAGGTGGTGTGATGTGTTCTGGAGATGGAACTGATGTTGGTGGATGTATTGGTGAGGCATGTGGTTGTTGAGGAGGAGGTGATGACTGAGGAGATGAAAGAGTTATTGTAGGAAGAGGTGTTGTTGAAGGAGGAGGAATGGAGACTTCTTCAACTATAGGGTGGGGAGTGGCTGGTACATCACTTGTGCTCTCAGAAGGTGTGGAAGAGGAGGAAGCCCTGGATGACTTAGAGATGGTCCTCTCCCACCTTCCAAACAAGACACATGTCAGTCTTTTGGAAGCATTGATGAATATGGTCTGGGAGACCAGAGATTCAGTTGCTTTGTCCTGTAGGAAAATTTTCAGTACTCTTCCAAAACATACTTCCTTCTTATTGTTTTTCTTCTTTATTAAATCAAACAACAGTTTTCCCCAGTTAACTGCTTTCTTATTTACCAAGGCACACATCACTAAGAACTGATGTCTGGTAATGTAGTCATGGGCTGTGTGCTTGCCAAACAACACCTTGCCCACTACATCGGCTAAGAATTTATACTCAGTAGATAAATTTTCTTTAGGAATTTATTTGGGTTTTCTCTAGTATGACCCATTTTTATTAGCATGTTATCATATTCAGTGTTATCCATCTCAATATCTTCATTACCATTCAGCAAACCGAAAATCTCAGATAATACAGTGGGGGTTAAAGAAGTCTGATTACCGGATATAGTCCCGGTCATTGTATCTGCATCTGGAGTGGTGGAAGTGAACACCTATTCTCTAATCTTTGTAGCCGCTATCTTGATTCTGTTGGTCATGAAATTCTTCAAATTCTGTTCCTCAAAGAGTTTCAATATGTCCAAAAAGATCTGGTCTGAATGTTGGAAGGATTCAAAATCGATGTCGAATCCCATATCGAACTTCATCGCCGCTAGAGAGCTTGCTGGAATCGCCATTGTTCGTCTGCAAAGGAAAATAGAGAGATCAAATGCAAAGGGAACAGAAAGCGCGGGACGGAGCTTGAAGAAAACCTAGATATATGATTTTCAGAATATGAAGCGGCAGACTCCGTCCGACGAAAAATAAAAATTCTTCGATCTGCGTTCGACGAAATATTTTATTGACAAAAGAATTCGTCGATCTCAGTCAGAAGAAGGGAAAATAATTCGTCGATCTCAGGTCGACGAAAATTTTCTGAAGTAATATCGTCGATCTCAGTTTGACGAAAAGAACTTCACACACAGAGAGTTCGTCGATCTCAGGTCGACAAATTTCTCAAGAACTTTTCTCAGTTCGTCGATCTCCGTTCGACGAATTGAGGCAAATTCTTCGACCACAGACAGAAAATTAAATTAATGCATCTTCATTGATCATACCTAACTGATTCATAAAGAACAAATGTTTTTTTTCATCCAAGAGTTTGGTGAAAATATCTGCCTTTTGTAAATCAGTAGAGACAAAAGTGCGATTAATTTTTTTTTTTTGTCTACACACTCTCTAATGAAATGATGTCTTACATCTATATGCTTAGTCCTACTACGATGCACTAGATTCTGTGTAATAGAAATTGCACTTGTATTGTCACAAAGTAGAGTTGAATTATTTAAGTTGAGACCATAATCTATGAGTTGCTTTTGAATCTACAGCATCTGTGAACAACTGCCAGCTGCTATATATTTGGCTTCTGCTGTAGAAGTGGACACAGATGTTTGTTTCTTGCAAAATCATGACACTAGCCTATCACCAAGGAACTGACATATCCCTGATGTGCTCTTTCTGTCCACTCTACATCCAGCAAAGTCAGCATCAGAGTATCTAGTTAACTCAAATTCTGACTCAGTTGCATACCAGAGTCCTAAATTATGCCAACTCTTTATATTTCTTAAAATTCTTTTTAGGAAAATAAGGTGAGATTCTTTAGGATTCACCTGGAACCTAGCACAAAGACATGTAACAAACATAATATCTGGTCTACTTGCTGTAAGATATAACAGAGTCCCAACAATGACCCTATATAATTTCTGATCTACAAGTTTCCCATGTTCATCAGAATCAATTACCGCATTGGTAGCCATTGGTGTTTTCTTTGCTGAAGCATCAACTATCCCAAACCTTTTTTTTAGCTTTTTAGCATATTTGGATGGGGATAAGAAGATGCCATCATGAGACTGCTTCACTTGGAGACCAAGGAAGTAGGAGAGCTCACCCATGCTACTCATTTCAAATTTTGAATGCATAAGGTTGAAGAACCTTTTGCATAGTTTGGAATCTGTAGAACCAAATATAATATCATCTACATATATTTGTACTAATAAGATTTTATCATGATGATGCTTAATAAATAAAGTCTTATCTACTATGCCTCTAGAAAATTTATGCTCTAAGAGAAAGCTTGCTAAGGTTTCATACCAAGCTCTTGGAGCTTGCTTTAGACCATAGAGAGCCTTATACAATTTGAACACATAAGAGAGATAAGTAGGAGAAATAAAACCTGCTGGTTGTTTTACATAAATCTCTTCTTTAAGTTCACTATTGAGGAATGCATTTTTGACATCCGTCTGGTATACTGTGAACTTCTTGTAGCCAGCATAAGCTAAGAATATCCTGATTGCTTCCAGCCTTACAACAGATGCAAATGTTTAATCATAGTCTATGCCTTCCTCTTGTCTGTATCCTTGAGCAACTAGCCTTACCTTATTCCTTATGATAAGACATTGAGCATCTAGCTTGTTTCTAAATACCCATTTAGTTCCAATGTCTGGGTAATCTTTTGGTCTTGGAACTAAATCCCAAACTCTACATCTCTCAAACTGGTTGAGCTCCTCTTGCATTGCAATAATCCAGTGTGGATCTTGCTCAACATCTTTAATGGATTGGAGCTCAATTTGAGATATGAAGCAGACATGCATCACGTCCTGGTGGAGTTGATGCCTTGTCTGCATACCATCTGAAATGTCTCCAATCACTTGAGATACAGAGTGATCTATAAGTGTGACAAATTCAGTAGGAGGAGTTGGTTGAGCAACAACTTGGGGAATTAATTTCTCTTGTGGAATTATAATAGCTGTTGGAGGAAGTTCAGCCACTTCCAAACTTTCTTCTTCACTCTCTTCTTCAATTTGTGGAGAAAGATGTGATGGAGCCTCTTGGGTGAGGTTTAGATCATCCAATCTCTCACACAAGTGAGGTACCTGCAAAAGGTTATTGGTAGAAATTTCTTTCTCCTTATAAAACATGTTAGTCTCATCAAATGAAATGTGAATAGATTCTTCTATTTTCATGATTGATTTATTATAAACCCTATAAGCCTTGCTTACTTGGGAATATCCAAGAAAAATTCTCATTTCAGCCTTGACTTCAAACTTTCTAATGTGTTTTTTATTGTTGTGAATATAATAAATGCAACCAAAAATTTTAAAGTAATCTACTTTAGGTTTCTTCACTTTAAATAGCTCAAGTTTTATTCTTGAGCTTATGTATCAAAGTTCTGTTCAGTACATAATTTGCTATGCTCACAGCCTCTGCCCAAAAGGATAGGGGCAAATGAGCATCTGCAAGTAATGTGTCTGCAGATTCAAATATGGTTCTATTCTTCCTTTGAGCAACCCCATTTTGTTGAGGTGTTCTAGGAGCTGAGAAGCAGTGCCTGATACCTTCCTTCTCACAGAACTCTTGCATAAGAAGAGAGTCAAACTCAGTACTATGATCACTTCTGATCAATACAACTGGAGTAGAGTACTCAATCTGTATGTTCTTGAGAAAATCTGTAAAAATCTTGAAGTTATCTGACTTAGATCTCAGAAAGAATACCCAAGTGAATCTTGAGAAGTCATCCATAATCACTAAAGTATAAGATTTTCCTCCTAGACTTTGTACAACAATAGAGGCAAAAAGTCCATATGTAGCAAGTACAATATTCTGGGTGAGTCACTTTTATTTACATATTTAAAGTTACTTTTAGTTTGCTTGCCTAACTGACAAGCCCTGCAAAGGCTTTCTTTCTTGTAGGGGCAAGAAAGCAGTTCTCTAACAAAGTTATCCCTAAAAAGTTTAGCAATATTTTTCAAGCTAACATGTCCTAATCTCCTATGCCAAAGGCCATTAATGTTACTAGTTTGATTAAATAGGCATATTTCAGATTTTGCAGACTTAAAGTTAACCATGTAAATGTTTTCTGCTCTAGTTCCTGTTAACACTACTAGGTTATCTAAAAAAGTAATAATACAAGAAGTTTTATTAAAGGATACCTGAAACCTTTCATCACATAACTGACTTATGAAGATAAGGTTATGCTTCATTCCATTTACTGAAAGTGACTGCTCCAATCTTGACCTTTCCATATCCTTCAGTCTGTCCACAATTGGAATCACCAAATATTACTTTAGGTCATAGCTTTGACTTGTAGTGAATTAGGTTGTTCTTGTTTCCAGTCATGTGTTTTGAACAGCCACTATCCAGATGCCACTGTTGCTCTGTGGTGGGATAGTCTTTCATCTGCAAGGAAACAGATTAGCTATTCTTGACCCAGGTTAACTTGAGTCCTTTTTTCTTTACATAATTAAAACTGGAGATGTAAGAATATTAATGTTGACATTTATAACCTAAAGCATGATATCTTCTAGGTGGAATAATACATTGATTAAATTGATTGATGGAAGATCTTGGTTGATTATGAGTTTTAGCAAAATTGAAGTTTCTGTTAATATGAACTGGGTTCGATAAATTCAAGTAAGTTCTTCGATCTGAGTTCAACGAATGAGGATGAGTTCGTCGAACTCCACTCAAAGAATGAATGTATTCATTCTCTGGGCCCCAAAAGCATCGATCTCGGATCGACGAACCATACTGTTTTTGTCGATCGTAGTTCAACGAATAATTGTAATGAAATTTTGCGTTCAGAGTTCGTCGACTTGAGTTCGATAAACTGTACACATTTCGTTGGTCGGAGTTCGACGAAATATGTGGAATATTGTTATAGTTAGGATTTTTCTTATTCTTTTTCTTTTTCTTATTCTTTTGTTTTAACTCAGTTTGTTTAACATTATTATTATTATCTATCTTTTGTTTTCCTTTTTCTGAAACAAATTTTATTGGTGTTGATAATATATTTTTCTGGATCAGTGAGAGTTGACTTGATGAAGCACCTAAGACCAGCTTGCCATTTAGTCTGACATTCATTGTGGTTTTGATGTCCATCAACTTGATATTTCTCCCATTTATGGATTCTTCAAGTTGCCTGGCCTCAGCTAATTCAGATTTTAGTGAGATGATTTGTTCATTTGCTAGAGTTAATTCATCTTTTAGTTTAATGTTTTCAGAAGTCAAGTTTTTTTGATCAGACAATTTTTCCCTAAGAGTTTTAATTTCTTTTTCAGAATTAATTAAATCTATACATAAAGATTTAAATTCAGTTTTGAAATTTTCTGAATTGTAATCAAAGGAAGACAATAACTGATCTGTCAATAACGGCTATATTCAGGTGCACAAAAACCAAGAATAAACTTTTGAAGGAAGTTAATAAACTCTTTGTACATGAGGTGAGAGAGGTGATGTCTTCTCTTTCTCTAATCAACAGAGAAGACTTAGTGGATTGCTGTTGTTAAGAGCTCATTCTAAAATCACTTGGAGCCTTGCTCAGGGTGTAGGTCTTCTGACTTGTCTTGAAATGATGTCCAAGAACTTCTGACTGATAGAATGACCGTTGTCCTTGAATGTTCCTGGAGAGAAGTTGAAGAAGACTCTTGATCTTTGTTTGTTGTTCTTCTTCAGTCTTCAGTAAGCATAAGGATAAAACTGGATGTTTGCTGCACAGAGAATGGTTCTCAATGTTTCTGTATTCTCTGTACTATTTTTTGTATCACTGCTTTCCGTCTGAAAGATAAAATCTCTTTTATATTCTCTGTCGAATTCTCCTTTGAAATTTTGAATTTCTTGTATTGATTGCTGATTGTCTGGAGAATAAAATACGGCTGGAGAATATTGCCTTTAATGAATTTCCCAACTGTCCCAATAAATTAAGCAAGTAATTAACCCTGATGAAGACCATAATTAATGCTGCCAATAACGGCTATATTCAGGGGAATATATGCATTAATTACTTAGAGAATTACTGCTAAATAATATATGGAATAAGGACAGAAAATAAGGAAAAACTCTAAGTCTGGCACTGGATAGAAATCGTCGAGCTCTGAACAGATTTCGTCGACCGGAGATCCAAGTTCGTCGAGCTGAGAAATCCTGTTCGTCGAGCTGAGCTCAGCGAACTGCATTCTGCAAATAACTTGCCAATTCTGCGGTCCAAGTTCGTCGAGCACAGAATCTGTCTTCGTCGAGCTGGGTTCAGAGAACATAAACTGTTGAAGTTGAATTTCAGAATTCGTCCATCTGAGCTCGAATATCATCGAGCTCAACTCAGAGCATTAACTCTGAGTTCGTCGAGTAAAGCATGACTATCGTCGAGCTGAGTGCGACGAACGTCGAACTTATATACTGAACTTTGATTTCTTCTAAGTCTTGAGTCTCCTGAAGTCTTCTGCTGGCTGGTCCATCAAGGTTGAACTTAATGGCTAGCCTAAACTCTAAGACTCAAGGACATGACCCTGATTATACATTATGGGTCAGACTCATCCTAATTAGTGAACCTAGCCAAAATCCAACTAGTGATCCAACACTACTTACACTTATTTTATTTCACACGTTATACCGTTAGTACTTTTGTAACATAATAGTTATATTAGTTTGATAAATTTAGGAGTTCAATAAATATCAAATTATTAATATATTAATATATATAATTTTAAAAAAGATTAAATTTATAAATAATTACACCTATAAATAATTAAATATTAAAACCCGATATATGAAATATTCCCAATATGTCCCCCGACATATTAAAATCGACATAAAAAACCTAAACCATCGTGTCCCCGATATCCGACATTTACAACCTTGCTCCTCATAGCAGAACATTCTTGATTTAGTTGATCACTTGTTCTCCTATTTGAGGATTGTGGTAAACCCATCAAGATCCCATTGTTCCTATTAGTTCTTAGAGCAAAATAATGAATGATTTATTTGAAATATAGTAAATATATATATATATATATATATATTTTTTTTTATATTTCCGGGACCTCATTTGGGAGTTTGCATAATTACAGCTTGCACTCCTCTATCTTTCAAAATTACTGTTACCTCCCCTCTAAGTTTTTCTAGTATACAAAAATGTCTCTTTCGTTAGAAATATGGATGAAAAATGATAAAATCAGCCAAATTGTTTTATGATATTCAATTTTACTCTTTGTAACCACTCTACATTGAAAAGTGTCGTTTTCCTTCAGAATTATGAATGGTAAGTGATCAAATATGTCAAATTATTTTGTGATATTCCAATTTTACCCTTTTTAATAACTCTGCATTGAATAATATGTTTTGTTTTACCCTTTGTAATGAATCTAGAATTTTTCTAAGAGGATAAAATTGAAATATCATTAAATAATTTGGCTAATTTTATCATTTTCCATTCATATTTTTAATGGAAGGGGCTTTTTTGTAAATTGTGGAAATTTCGAGGGGAGTTAAATGTAATTTCAAAAGATAGAGGCCTGCAACCTGTAATTTTGTAAATTCCCAGGGGAGGCCTCAATAATTATTCCTGTATACATGACATACAATTTAAAGCAATGAATAATGTACAATATGGGACTAAAATATTTATTTATATTTAACACCCTTTCTTCAAAATCAGATTTAACTTAATTACTGCTACTCATAGAAGAACATTCTTGATTGACTTGGTCTCTTGTTCTCAGATTTGAGGATGGACGAAAATCTATCAAGATCACATTGTTCCTAGTAGTGTTTGAGTAAAGAATGAATGATTTATTCATATCATCAAGGGATATACAAGCAAATACAATTTAAAGCAATGTATAGTGTACAATATGGGATTAAAGTATTTATACATATTTAGCACCCTTCTTCAAACTCAGGATAAGAACAATCATGAGTTTGAAATAGATGATAAGAAGGTTTGACAGCGCTCCAGCTTGGGCATCATTTTATGAGAGTTTTCCCCAAAGGAAAGATTGTATTTAGGTGGCATGAGTCTTGCTGGAAAATCTAATATCTACAATTGAGAAGAAACATAAGATAGGGTGATAGTCTCACTAAGATACTCGTAGTTATCATAGTGACTATCAACCTCTGCGTTCTCCTTCCTTTCATGAAAAAGAGGATGAATGAACATCACTAGTATTTCCACGATGCAGTGGAGTAGAACAAAAAATCTGCACACCCGTATCAATAAAGAACTAGTGAAGCCTTGTCATTTCAACAGTAATGATTTCCATTGCTCGATATTTGTCTAAGATTTGAATTCGTAGATTACATATTTACATCCTTCTTCTTTGACTTCCATGAAATCTAAAATTCTCCAAAAACATGCAATACCCAGTAGTCGTTCGTCTATCAGTAATCTAGGAGTGAGGTTAAGGAAATTAAACCTGGTGTTGACCATATTACACGAGAGCCTATATCTCATATGTGATCATTAATTATAGGGCATGCAATCAGTGTACAAAGCAATAATGTGTTTCTCCTTATGAGATACATGGTATCATAGTTGAAGGTTTCTTTCTATGCCTATTCTCGTCAGATTGTTCGACAATTATTTTTTATCTTGCTCAAAGGATTGTATCCTACCGACATTTTATGGGTGTTACTCTTTGTGGATCTCCGCCCAGGTTCGATTGTCTATTTTTCAATTTCGTCGGAGGTTCGTCAACCCTGTGTTCCTGCTTTGTCGACGATTCCAACGTTGTTTGTCTTCCTGGTTGTCGATCATTCTAGCGATTTAAGCTTATTCCAATAGTGTGTTTCTCCAATGACCGTAACTTCTTGTGATCATTCCAGCAACGTGTTTCTTCCTGTTTGTTGATCTTTTCTGCAACTTCTTGCGATCATTCCTACTGAGTTCTGCTGCTCACTTCCTCAATGGCTTAAATAGGATCTTTCCATGTTCTCATCGTGTTCCTTCAGATTATTCTTCATAACAGATCTATGTCTCTACTGCTAGATTTTTCTTGATCTCAAAAAGTTCCTACATAGGATTTTTGCAAGTAATCTTATTTATTTGATTCATCGAAGTCTTCCATAGGAATTCTTGAGAATAAAAAGTGCTTTGAATCGAATATCCGTCACTAATGTGATTCATTCTTAACTTACAAATTCCAAATTAAAAGGAAAAAACTATCTATTTTTGAAAAAATGTGGTTATGATGAGCATGAAGGATTGTGCATGGTAACACCTTTGTATGGATCCTTCCCCGGGTCTTCTCTGCAAGGCGCATAGTAGCACATGACCGATGCCAATTTGGCGGACTCGCGCGGGGCACATAGTCTCCGCTCTTGTTCTTCTTTCTATTTCAGTATATTCATAATTAGCCTCCATGTCTTGAATTGCAAATCTTGTTGGAATGATTGTCATCTGAATCTTTGCCATAAGAGCCCCAATCAGGAAATCCTCAGAAGTTTCGGGATGGAACTTTCTAAGTAGGGGGAATGTAACAACTCGTGTATTAAAATCACAATATAAAAGAAATTATAACCATAATAATAATAGTGAGGGCATTTGTGTAAATAGGCTAATTATGTTTCTCTCTAATATTCAGTCAAGCCTCTCCCTCGATAAATAGATTGATCGGGCTAGGTTTCTCCCGCTCCTGTGAAGCCCCGTCTCCCGCACGCGGCGATCCCGCCTCCCTGCCGCTCCCTCTCCATGCGCCTCCCCTTCCTATGACCGACAATGCTCCTCCAGCTCTCCCTGAGGCCGGTGGCGCCTCCTACTGCTGCTCCTTCCTCTCTCAATTTTTCCTCCTCACGTGCGCCCCTTTCTCTGGCCAGCAGCCCTGCCTCCTCCAACAGCCTCTTCCGCTCCGTTTTTGGAGGCCGACTTCAGTGACTTCTTCCTCCTCCTCAGGCACCCCTTATTTCTCCATTTTTTCTTCCATTTGACTAGAGATTTGAGAGAGGGACGCTTAGGGTTTCCTCTCATCTTTCCCTTGGCTCGGATTTGGTCCCTAGTGGTAAGAATCTCCCTCTTTTCCCTTGTAATCAGAAATTGAGATCTCTAATGATTTATTCGTGCTTTATTTTTGTATATTTTGGTGAATCAGAGATTTTTGCCCCCTTGCGACCGTCTAACCTCATTGCATCTCTGATTTCCAGCGCCACTCCTTGATTTAGTTTGTAGGATCGCTCAAATTTCTCTCCAAATTAGGATTTTTGTAGCCTATGCACCGCCAAGTCTCGGTTTTCGCGTGGTAGTCTCTTCTCCCCTCACTTTTGAGAGAGGTATATCTCTAACCCCACTCCTGTTTAGGTTATTTGATGATAATTTAATGTGCTAGCATAAGTTTTTCGTTATGTCAGGTATCAATCTCGTTGTTCTTAAACAGATTCTGTTTGTGTTTATAAACCTTGCTTGCGCCGCTCAGCTGCCTCCGTCTGATTCAGCCTTAAAGCAAGTAAAGATATCTCTTTCTTGCAAACATTGAGCTTAAATTGTTCTTTTGTTCTTATGATATATGATTTCACTTTTGGATATTTGATATGTCAAATAAATTTAAATCTTGAATGTCTAATCTGACAAATTAGTGGTTTATAGTTCAGTAAGTTTGGAATGATACGACCATGTGATCATAAATTAATTTGTTTGGATATTCACCTACATGAATGATTTTTATTTAGATTTTTCACATTCGGTGACATGAGTTAATGTAAAGAGGTGATTTTAATTGGATTCTCACTTTAATGAATTTCATCTCATTTGATGAATAATTTGAGTACTAGTTGGTTTTGAGCCCAAACATTAATTAATTTGAATGATAACTGTTAAGATTACTTGCTAGCGATTAAATGATTAGTGTTCTATATTATGCTCGTATCGTACACACTTTTTCACTTGAAAGATACTTATGATAGAAAATGGTTTAATTTATATGAGTATTTGTTATCCCAGGATCGATTCATATCAAATTTACCCCTGTAATTTACTTGAAAAACCTCTTGTTAATGAAAATTTAATCCCTCGAACCCGCAAGTTCAAACTCATTCCCTAGTTTTCGAGGCCATCGAATCTTTTTTTATGCATGCCTAGTTACAAGACTTGAGTAAAGTCTGTTCTTGATCTGATCTTTCCTTTTATGTGAATTTGTTCATGTTAGAATCACTAAAATATGTATTTTTTAACTCAATAATATTTTAAGCAATCATTTAAATATAGTGTTTAATTAGTGCATCTCTCTGCTTGCATGATCATGGCAAGCAAAAAATTTTCTAATAAGACTTGCACATGAACTAGAGTGTGAACTTTGTGCACCCACGAAAAACAGCTACACACTTCATTGATTACAGCTTATGATATAACATGATCAATTATATGTTATGCTCCGGTGTAGACTTAATTCAAGCTATTTCTATTTGGCTATTTTACTTGTCTATCTTGTTAGTTTTGCTTCATTAAAAACTGATACACATATATTTCTGCTTCCCTTACTGATTATGTATTTTACTTGCTCTCCTATTTATTTCAATGTTCTGGGGCATTTCCTTCTTATTTTGGAATTGCATTAGCGTTCGTGACAGTGCCACCAGGTTCTCGAGCCCGATCTTCATTAAGTTTCAAACTCTATGTTTACGTTTCATTTCCTTTACTGTCAGACATTTTTATGTAATAATTATGATCAGTAAATCATGAACAACTGCTAGGCTATATTATATGCACTCGAAGTTAATCTTGTTTGTACGTTCATTCATTTGAACCTGTCATTGCATGAAATTTGTATCTGAATTTATATCAAAAGTTTTAATAAAATCCATGCACACCTGTTTCAAACTACCATATTTCAAAGCTTCCGCATAAAAACTATTTTCCTTCACAGTAATTATCTTAGGGCATTTATATTGGCAGCCCAGCTTTGACTATTGACTTCCCGACAAAAAAATAAAAAACAGGTATATAATGGCCGCTAATAGCAGCCCAAAACGCGGAACACGCGCCTTTTGAAAAATGTTCTGCTATATGACATTTTTAGAAAAAGTGTTCAACATGAAAGTTGTAGATATCGACGAGATCTACAACTTTTATGTTGAACACTTTTTCTAAAAATGTCATATAGTAGACCTATTTTCAAAAGGCGCGGAATCCAGGGAGAATTATGCGAGTTCCGCCCGGATTCTGCGCCTTTTGAAAAAAGGCCTGCTATATGATATTTTTAGAAAAAGTGTTCAACATAAAAGTTGTAGAACTCGTCGAGATCTACAACTTTCATGTTGAACACTTTTCCTAAAAATACCTTTTAAAAACTTAATTTTTGGGCTGCCAATATCCATCAGGCTGCCAATAACGATTTTTTGGGATGTTATTATCTTTGGGCTGCCAATAGCCATATAGAGGCTGCCAATATAAACGCCCTTATTTTAAAACCTAATTATTAGTAACTCTGTTTCCGCCTAACATATATGGATTTTCTTTCCACCCATGTCTATGACATCTCGTTTCGCCCCATAGCGCACTCTGGCTTTTGCTGGGATGGGTCGTGACAATATGGTAAATGAGTGGGGGTGCTGTAGATACGTGGGGCTATTGTAGATGCGATTTCGTCGAGATTTGGTGCAAATGACGGTCTACCCCTCTTGCTTTGTAGTTATTATTCTTCTCCCTTCTTTTTCTTTCTCGTTAAGATCCAAGAGGGACATGTCTTATCTCCTTGGAGTTCAAAATTTGATTTGGAGATTGAAAAATTCGGTCTATGCTGAATTCGTCGAGTGTTCTCGAGAAGTTAAGTAAAATTCGTCGAGTATTCTTGTGTAATTTGAATAGAATTCGCCGAGTATTCTCGTGTAATCTAAGTATAATTCGTCGAGTGTTCTCGTGTAGTTTAATAGAATTCGTCGAGTGAACATGTGAGACTGAGTAGAATTCGTCGAGTGAATAGTGGATTCGTCGAGTGTTCTCTTGAAGTCTAGTAGAATTTGTCGAGTGAACTCGTGAGGCCGAGCCGAATTCGTCAAGTGTTCCCGAGTAGCTAGCTGAGTTAGTTAAATAGAATTAGTCGAGTGTACTCGTGAAGTCAAGTAGAATTCGTCGAGTGAGCAGTGGATCCGTCGAGTGTTCTCGTGTAGTCTAGCCGAATTCGTCGAGTGAACATTAGATTCGCCGAGTATACCCTTAGAAATTTTCTGGATTTTCTTTTCTTGAGTCGTTGTGGCAACCCGATGCTAAGTCTTGGGTATTTTATTCTCATTTATTATTGTATTTGGATTTATTGTTGGAATTTGGGTTGACAGTGGATAATGGACCACCACCTTAGTGTTTGCATGAATCATCATGCCTGACGACTTTATGATTTTGGACATGGGTTGGCAGTGGATAAAAAACCACCACCTTAGTGCTTGTTGTGAATTATTACGCCTGATGGCTTTATTTGGTAATATTTGGCAGGCAGTGGATAAAAAACCACCACCTTAGTGTCTGTTTCTTTGGTTGTGTTGGTCTGATGGTTGTACTGGAAATATAGTCACCGCCTCAGTACCGTTTTATGTCCGACGTTGATGATTCACTCTTTAAGCTAATCAATGTTATTTCTATGATTATATATATATTTATGATTAGGACATCACTAAGGGTCCTTTCCGCACTCAGTGCAAGTCTTCTGTTTTTATGTCCGCTTTGTGCCAAGATAATACTTTAAATCTCGAAAAAATGCTGGTTGTGACATCAGGAGCGTCTAAGCATTTGACTGGAGATGCAGACATCTTCTCTTCCCTATCTCCTTAAAAATCCTTATATTTTGTTAACTTAGTTCTAAATCCATATTTAAGTGTTATGGCGATGCTCCCTAACGTCCACTCTCTCTATACATTATGTTCTTCATATTCCTAAATTTGTATTAAGTTTGTTTCCTGTTAGCCATCTAACCTAAAGACTTTGATTGTATTATTGCAATTTCCATTTCTTATTCAGGACCATAAAACGAGGTTTTTTTGTATGGGGATCTAATCCGGAGGTCTCTACTACTAGAATAATTATCATGCAACGATCCACATTTTGATATCATTTTCATCCATTATGCAGCTCTTCTACCATCTTGGCATCAGTCTTTAGCTAGATTATAGTCTTTGTATCCTCAATTTCATAATGTGTTTGATTTGAGTCATTGAGTTAGGGAAGCATATGCATGTTTCCTATGCTTCCTTGTGTTAACAAATGTGTCTATGCTACTTTTGAATTTGTTCGCATATTTATTATCTTATTTCAATGTGGGGTTTTTAATTACTTTGTTTCCTCATTGATGATTACTCTTGCTATATTAGGTTGCGAATTATCTAAATTTCATTGCAAATTTTATCTATTTTATACTGAAATTTGAATTCAGTTCGAAGTGTAAGAGAAGGAAACTAAATCAGGAGGTGACCATATCACATAAGGGCCTACATAATTTTGGTTATCCATTCTATGGTATGAGGTCATCATACTCTTGCCTTCCTATCTTTTAAACTCCAAGTTTCTAGTGTTCCGCTTTCTTTTTTCGATAATAAGGGCAGATTTATCATATCCCGTATTAACTTCGCTGTGAAGAGAATTTATATGACTAATTTGTCCCGGGATATAATAAGCAGTAGTCTCCAAATCAGGAACAAAATCTCTTCTCAACATTTAAACTCTATGAAATTTAAGTTTTGGAGGCAAGACAAAAAGCATTTGAAAGTCTCTTATATTTATAAGCTTGATTTTGTAGTTCTCTATAGTTTGAATAACTAATCATTGATCAATTTATGTCCACTCTGAATTAGTTTCTATAATACTCCTCAATATTATTTATATTCCTCATGTGTGTCTGCTCTGTTTGTAGTTGATAAATTCTTGCCAAGTATTTCTTTTTGGAATGATTTCTTTCAACTAATTTCCACATTTCCTAAGAGGTATGTGGTGGAGACCAGCCCAGATCTGGTCGTCGCAAAAGTGTCCGACGTCGCACCCGAACGGACCTCTATCGACCCTAAGTCTAAAATATTTTATTTGCATCAATTTGGTAACATAGGGAGGTTCCGAAATTTTTATATGTTTTGAGATCCGCTCTGCGTAGAATAGGAACCCGCATATCATTTTACATTTTGTCAAAAAGAAGAGTTTTTTTAATATCATAATCATATATTGCATTTAATTTTTTTGTTAGCATGTATTTGCTTAGAGATTGGATGCGTCGCATTGAATGTGGCCAATCGAGCCAAGGGAACAAAGGGGGAGAACCATCCTAGTGGTTTATATCTTTCGCCCCCCAAATGACGACATTAATTGAGAGTACCTGCCAAATGCGGGAAACGTTAGAACTTAGAGGTAGGGTGAGTAGTTTAGAAATACCCCCTCGAGCGTCTATGCCACCTCAAATTCGAGATGAGAATTCTGTCCGTTCATATTACGGTGTTCCACATCACTATGTGGAAAGTACTACCTTTAGGAGAAATCCGTTGTTTGAGGATTACGACTTTACTTACTCCCACTTCTATAGTACCCCGTCACGTAGATCTTTACGATACTTCAATGACTATACTCGATCACCGTATACCACTTCCAGAGATCGTGTTGACCCACCAACACATTCTCATTATGTTAGGGACGATCAATACGATGACTATCATCATTATTATCCTCATACTCAAGAGGATCCTAGTGACCCTTCTGCACCATATTATGAGGATAGAGCTTTGTATCACTCTAGTTATTGATACTAAACATCTCATTTATATGAGTAATCTGAGACTGCATATGTGCGACCCCCACCACACGTTCGTAGGACCACGAGCACGATATGATTATGATTTGGACGCTCATCATGATTACACTCAAAATATCTATAGAGGTCACTATCGTCAAGAGTACATCACACATAGTGATCCTCCTAGTGTTCCGAAGACGAACATGACGATAACCATTAAGGGTCAACAAGACCATTCCACTGCCCACACCAGGGAGACGTCACCCACTCTGTCTGATGTTCTAATACATGATGTGTGGAGTCAACCCCCATGTGTGTCTGCTCCACTTAGTGAACCCGCCCTTGATTCTATTTCTACTAGCTCTCTTTTGAGTGTAGATTCCTTGCATACTTCACCTGGTTGTGCACCGAGTCACCTCACCCCATCCGATGACGCATCGAGTCACATCACCACACCTGATGTCTCACCGAGTGACATTACGATCGGGAGCCGATAACTTAGTAGTGAACTCGAGGTAGTCCCCCCTTCCCTATCTGGGAGTATGAGCCCTTCTGATGCGTCATTTCTGGAGGACCATCACTCGACTGATGGGTCATTTGACGACCCTCCTATTGAGCCTCCAGATGAACCACCTCGTCCTTTTGTGGATGAGCTTTATCTGAATAACACCCTTATAAATTTTACGACATGGATATCTGCTCCATTGTTGCCCTTGATGTCGATAGTGCTTCAACGAGATGATTTTAAGTGTGACACCTATGTAGTAGGGCTTGAACGTAGTCATCTAGTTACTCGCACTCTAGATGAGTTATGAGACGTATCGCCTGTTGATCGTCGTATTCGCGATGAGTTTTCATATGTCCCGCCCGGTGAGCCTCCAGATATATCACACTCTCTTAGTACATTTATCACGGTTGTCATACGTCACGTGCATTTTCATTTATATGAGAGCACTCCATGTGTTTTTGGGGCTTATGTTTGTACGCGTCGCATTTGCGATGAATTTTATTATACTCCTCCCGGTGAACCCCCAGTTGAACCACATATGGGTTCACCGCACAATTGGGATGCGTTTATCCTTAGTAACACGGTGAGTTTGAGAGTGCGCTCACTATACTGTTGATATTATATCTTGTCACCCACACTTGCAGAGACAATTCACACACCATGTTGATACATTTGGTCACCGTTGTCTCTGAGTTGCACTTGAGTGATCTTTGCCCCCGCGATGAGTTCTTTTATGATCCACCCTCTGAGCTTCCTGATCATGTACCTCTCTCAGAAGTTGCTCTTGGTATCTGAAACCATCGGTTTGTGGTCGTTGTGTTAGTAGTCATCTTTTTCATTTGCATGATTAGCGAAAAAAATATTTTTTGAGCGAAAAAGTGCATAATACTTAAAATTTTTATGCAACCCAAATTAAAAGCATAAAAAGAGTTACTAGTTTTAAAATAGATGACTTGGTTATGGTTCGACTAAATCCGGAACAGTTATCTTCGGGTACCGTAAAAAAGCTATCTACTGTAGAACTGGACCCTTTCGAGTAGTGAAGCGGATTGGGCAAAATGTGTATGAACTTGAGATGTCTTCCGTTTAGAGAGCAAATCTTATTTTTAACGTAGCCGATCTGACTTTATTTCACGATTACTCGCATGAGTCTTTAGATTTTCCATTGTCTTCTCCTCCATTTGATTCTTCTGGGTTGGTCAGTGAGTGTGAGGAGTCGCATTCAGGACATAGCGACACTCATTCCGCTGCTGACACGTCCACTGCAGTTCCTCTCATTTCTACTGACAACTTTAAGGTTGAGCATGAGATAGCAGATGCGTCTACTATATCAGTTCCCAGAGCTGTTGATCGACTTCCGCGACAGATTTGGTTCCCGAGAAGATATTGGATGACGAGACAGTGACCACTACTGATGGTGGGTTTCAGGGATATTTGATTCGTTAGCATGGTAGACCAGAGATCGAGACCAGCTGGGTCTTGGCCGAAGAGTTACAGCGCATGGATTCTAATTATCTACAGCACTACCGCTCGAAGCACTCATCAGGGACGAGTGATTTCGAGAGAGGGAGAGTTGGTAGAGACCATCCCAGATCATGTCATTGCAAAACTGTCCGACGCTGCACCCGAACGGACCTCTATCGGCCCTAAGTCTAAAATATTTTATTTGCGTCACTCTTGTATTGGAGTAATTTGTATGCAAATATATATATATATATATATATATATATATATATATATATATATATATATAAATACATATAAACAAATACACACACATATATATATATAAATTTGTTCTGTCAAATATATATAAGTATATATATTTATAAAACATAAATATATGTATATATATACTTAGCCACTTAGGTTATCCGTGGAATTTCAGATAGGTTAAAACCGGTCCTGCTGTTCATCTTCCACCCGGCCCGCCTCCCTGTTCAGCCAAAGGAAATCCCGCTTCTTTCACTATTTTGACGGTAGCTCGCGAAGGAGCCCACGATCCCACACCTCCTATTCCAACCGACGGCCACGTCTCCTATAATCGCAGCCACGACACCCTGTCTGGCGTTTTCAACCACATATACAACCATTAATTCACTTCCCAGCAGTTCTACCCCGTCCGAGCTTCCGCCATGGCCGCTCATGAAGTTACCTGTTTATTTTTTTCTCTCTTTTTGAAACCCTATAAAAGGGGCTCACTGTAATTGTTTTTTACTGGTGAATGTTGAAAATATTTGCTGCGATTGTTTATCATGTGAGGGATGATATATAGTGATTAAGAGTTTGGGGAGATTTGCTGCACTTGTGCTTCGTTTTCTCCATTGGGGTGGTTGATGAAAGCTTGCCAGCTTGCTGTAGGTTTCTTGTTTAGGTGTTTGGTTATGTGATGAATAAACCAATGTTATCAAGGCGTCGCCTAGGCGACGCCTAGGTGCCCGGGCGCCCACAAGAGCGCTATGCGATGCACGCCTAACAACACTTGTGTTAGGCGTCCGCCTAGTGGCGCCTAGGCGCCCAGGGCGACACCTGGACGCCTAGGCGCAAAAACTTTCTCTCGAGTATGCTTGTTTTCTCTCGAGTATGCTTTATTTCTCTCGGATAATGATTTTTTTTATTTCTCGCGTATGCTTTATTTCTCCCGATGCTAGGGCTGCTTCCCATCTCCCGCAGGTTCGCTCCGGCTCTTCCCGTCTCCCGTAGCCTCTCTACCTCCGGCTTTTCCCGTCTCCCGACGTGGAAGACACGGTTCTTTCTAGCCATTTTTGGAATGTGGTGAAAGATTGTCTAAGAGCATCATTGCCTCTTGTACAATTATTAAGGATAGTAGATGGTGATGAGAGACCTGCTCTACCAAAAGTATTTATGGCGATGGAAGAGACGGAAAAGAATATAAAAGAAAATTTTGGGGATAGGGAGAAAGAATGACAGAAAATCATAACAATTGTTGAAAACCGTTGTGAAAATCAAATGGATCGGCCACTATATTCTGCAGCTTTTTTTGTCAATCCAAGTAAATATTTCAAATGTCTTCTTATGTATCCGGAAAATCATGGCATAATATAAGTGATGCATTCAACGATGTAGTAGCAAGACTTGAACCTGATATAAATTTGCAAAATAAAATTATTGAGCAAACTACTCATTATATTGAAGCAAATGAGTGTTTTGCTAAAGAGATGACGATTAGACAAAGATAAATACTAAGTCCAAGTGAGTATATATTATTCAATTACTTTATGTTATTCATGTTAATATGTTAATAATTTATGTCTTAAAATTTTAATTTTTCAATTTCATGATGACAAAGACATGAAAGTTCTGCACCAGATCTTTGCAAAATAGCCATACGATTGCTCAGTTTTTGTTGTTCATCATCAGGTTGTGAACGCAATTGGAGAACATTTGAGTTTGTAAGTAACTTTAATTTTTTTAAAAAAGTTATACTAACTTTAATTATCTCTTGATTTTTTTTTAAAAAAGTTATACTCTCTTTAGATTCACTCAAAGCGGAGGAATAGATTGGAACATCAACGATTGAATGATCTTGTCCACATTCAATATAATCGACATCTTCAAGCAAGATTTCAAGAGAGAAGAGAAAACTGCAAAAATTTTAATCCTTTGATTCTTGAAGAGCTTAATTGGAGCAGTGAGTGGATGACTGGCCATCCAGATGATGATTTGGTTCATCCAAATGAAGATCTAACGTGGAGCATGATAGACAGAGAATTTGAAACATCTACATCATTGCAAAATAAAAATAGATCAATGAGGATTAGAAGTGATGAGTCATTTGATGAGATAACATTAGAGATTGAAGAAGAAGTGCATGATGATGATGATATTAAAGACGATTTTGGCATAACTGGTCCAGTGGAGGAGGGACATTCAAATGAAGAAGATGATAACTTAATATTTTGAAACTTGATATTGAAGACGAATTTCGCCTAAGTGCCTAACTTATTATTTTGAAAACTTGATATTGAAGACTTCTTACCTGCTACTGTAACTTTACTTTTTCCTTGGTCTTCAAGCTTTGATATTTTTCTTAATGACTGTATGTTTGTTAAATATATATAACATGTGCTTCACTTTGAGCAATGCATGTGATTGAATGTTATTGTGTTTCTGTTTGAATGACGTCATAATGTCATATCATAATTTTATTAGTTCACAAACTAGTAACTAAATCATCTTTTTCTCAGCTTATTCTACAGATGAGTGATTTTGTGTTACCTTTACCTCATTTAAATCAACTTACATCATCACTAACAAAGATATAATCACGTGTATTTTTTTCCCACATTCATGTTTTCAAATGCATATATTTTTTACATTGTTTAAGTATAATTTTGTAATGTCATAGTTGACTTATTTTTGTGACCACTAACATTGTAGTGGTTGCGGATGCTTTGTAAGAAATTTAGAAATTTATTTAGGGTGTTCAATATGTACTGTCGAATGCTTATATTTTGTTGATAATGTAGAAAACTATTGACTATTTGAAGAGTGATTTTAGCTCAGTTACCCCATGTGAGTGAGAGTGAAAAGAACCATTCCAATGATTTTGCATGTTGTGGTTTAAAAGGGAGTTATACTTTACTGAACATGTTAAACGCTTTGGACGCCTAGGCGTCGCCTTGCCTTGGTACACCCTTTAACGCCTTGGTCGTCTTGTCGCCTTGACAAGCTTGAATAAAACATTACTTGTTGTTGCCTTCGTGAAAGAGGAGATGAACAGTGAGCCAATTAATATTTGTGTAAAGTTTAAGTTAGGGAACAATATTATCTAATGTTTGAGAGTTGTACCACGGTTGCTTGCTTAAACCGTGATGGGGTGAATAGTAATTTTAAGGTTATTATGCAGTAACCCGATCACAGTACGAAACCTAGGATTACTTTTAGGGCTTAGTTTGATTTTCGTGGATCCACCATGTGCTTTTGAGATTTCGTGGGTCCATTGTGAGTGTGAGAGCGAGTGAAATTAGGTTATTTAGTTTGTGGCTTTTTCACGTCATGAGTGAATTAGATTTCGTGGAACCACTTTCGTGTGAGAGTGAGTGAACATTTCTTCTTGGTGTCCGTGTGCGATGGCGGCCGACCTCGGAGTGGAGATCGAAGGTGACGAGGAGTTTCTCGCATGATCGCCATCGACTTCTGTTGAGAGAGCTCAAAAGCTTGTATGTATTGCTTGTGTAAATAAATACAAGGAGAGAATACAAATATATAGGTAGAGGAAGAGAGAAGAAAATCCTATACAAGATGTGGGACTAAAGGAGGAGAGAAGATAAAACAATAAATGGGCCCAATAATGGGCCCTTTACATGAGCTATTTTAACACTCCCCCGCAAGCTGGAGCGTACAAATCGTATACGCCAAGCTTGGACAAGCACTGATAGAATGGTGTCTTGGAAAGAGCCGTTGTGAAGACATCTGCAACTTGTTCCGATCCTGGGATATGCTTTAGGTCAAACTTCTTCATTTAAACCTTTTCCCCGATGAAGTGACAATCGACCTCAATATGCTTCGTTCTTTCGAGAAAGACCGGGTTCTTTGCGATGTGTATGGCGGCTTGACTATCACAAAGGAGAAGAGCCGGTGATGGTAATTTTACACCCAGATCAGTAAGAAGACTCTCAAGCCATGTCAATTCTGATACAACCGATGCCATTGCCCGGTACTCTGCCTCGGCTGAAGATCGAGCAACGACCGCTTGTTTCTTACTTCGCCAAGTAACAAGATGTGCTCCAAGATAAGTGCAAAAACCACTCGTAGATCGCCGGTCATCGAGAGAACCAGCGTAGTCAGCATCTGAATATGCCACCAATGTTGGAGCAGAAGAGGAGGTCCTGTAGACAAGTTCCTGACCAGGAGCGGTTTTCAGATACCTGAGAATTCGTTCCACTGTTTGAAGATGAGATTTTCGAGGAGAGTGCATGTATCTGCTGACAAGACCAACAGCAAAGGAAATATCCGGTCTGGTAACCGTGAGATATATCAGTTTTCCAACAAGAAGTCGATAATATTCAGGATTTTGGAGAAGGAGATCAGAGTCAGATGCCTGGGCACACAGTTTGTGGTTCACATCCATAGGTGTATCACTTGGCTTGCAGCCGGACAGACCCACATCATGAAGAATGTTAAGACAATATTTCTGTTGAGAGAGAGTGAGCCCATCCGGCCTTCTGACAATCTCAAGGCCCAAAAAATAGCGAAGGGGTCCCAAATCCTTTGTCTGGAAGACTGAGTTTAGATGGACTTTGACTGCCTGTATCCCTTGAGAGTCATCTCCAGTAATGATAATATCGTCGACGTAAACTAACAGAATAACCGTTCCTGTTGGTTGGTGACGAGTAAAGAGCGAGAAGTCGGCCGAGCTCCGAGTGAAGTCAATCTCACGGAGGACCTTGCTGAATTTTTCAAACCATGCCCGCGAAGATTGTTTGAGACCATATAGAGCCTTTTTAAGATGGCAGACCTGAGACTCCCCCGTGGTCTCAAACCCGGGTGGTTGCTGCATGTAGACAGTTTCCTGGAGGTCCCCATTCAAGAAAGCATTCTTGATATCCAGCTGAAAGAGAGGCCACCGACGATGGACAACAACAGAGATGAGGACACGAACACTATTAAGCTTCGTCACCGGAGAGAACGTTTCCTCATAATCTAGCCCCTCCTGTTGAGTGAATCCTCGGGCAATAAGACGGGCCTTTAGACGGTCAATTGTCCCATCGACAGCATGTTTGATGACAAAGACCCACTTGCACCCAACTGGTTTCTGGCCTGGTGGAAGGGGAACAACAGAACATGTCTGGTTAGACCAGAGAGCAGACATTTCTTCCTCCATGACTGCTCGCCATTCTGGATGTTGAAGCGCCTCCTGCACAGAATTAGGAATTGCAATCGAAGAGAGAGAAGTAGCCAAAGTGTGTAAATGGGGAGAGAAGGCGATGAAGATAGATGTAGTTTGCCAGCGGATGAGCAGTGGAAGACGATACCTGATCATTCGGACGCGGAGTATCCATGGTAGAGACCGACGACAGAGGAGCAACGGAAGTGGTAGAGCGACAAGTGTAGACACGGATAACTGGTGGTTTGGAGGGAACGACAGGCGGTGTAGAGGGAATGACAGTCGGAGGAGTAGTGGCGGGAATGACCGGGCGTGGGATGGATGGAGGAGGAGGTGTGGGTGGGCGTTGGTCAGGTAAGGGAGCAGAAAAGAATGGTTGATATTCGCGGAAAGTGACATCAGCAGAAACGGAGAGCTTGCGTGTAGCAGGAGAATAACAGACATACCCCTTCTGGGTGCGAGAATAACCAACAAATATATGCTTGGCCGCTCAGGGATCCAACTTATCCGAGGAAGGCCCCAAACGGTGGACATAACAGAGGCTACCAAATACACGTGGTGGGAGAGGAAAGGCCATAGCAGAGGGAAAGAGGATGCTGAACGGAGTAGCATAGTTGAGAATAGAGGAATGGAGACGGTTAATGAGAAAACAGGCGGTCGAGACCGCAAAGTTCCAATATGGTTTAGGGACATGCATTTGAAGTATGAGTGAACGAGCAACATCGAGTAAGTGGCGATTCTTGCGTTCGGCAACACCGTTTTGTTGCGGCGTGTAAGCGCAGGAAGTTTGATGTAGAATCCCGAATTCAGAACATAAATCAGTAAATTCGTGACTAGTGTACTCACGAGCATTGTCAGTTCGTAGTACTTTGATGGTCGTGTGGAATTGCGTACGTGTTTCGAGGACAAATGCCCGAAAGACACGAGGAAGCTCGGAGCGATCACGAAGTAAGTATAGCCAGGTAGTGCGAGAGTGATCATCAATAAACGTGATAAAATACCGGAAACCGGAAATACTAGAAATTTTAAATGGTCCCAAATATCCGAATGGACTAAATCAAAAGGAGCAGCGCTCCGAGTACAATGTGAAGAAAAAAATGAACGAGTCTGCTTGCCGAGGATGCATGAGTCACACTGAAAGGGGGTAAGAGAAACATCCGGGAGAGCCCGCTGGAGGACCTGTAGAGGAGCATGCCCAAGTCGACAATGCCAAGCAGTGGAAGAAATGGAGGAGAGGATGGTGGGAGAGTCGTCGAGAAGGTAGAGCCCATTCCGCAGCCGGCCTTTACCAATGGTAGTCTGCGTCCGCCGATCCTGTATAACAAAAGAAGAGGAAGTGAATATAACAGAACAATCCAAATTCGTAGTAAGCCGTCCAACAAAAAGTAAATTGAACGGAGAACTCGGGACGTGAAGAGCCGAGCGAAGGGAGATGGAGGAGGTGAGAGGAAGATCTGCCGAGCCGGAGACGGGAACAGTGGCTCCATTGGCTACAGTAATAGACTGTGGATAAGGGGAATTCAGGTACTGGGCAGGTTGATGTGGAGTAATGTGATGAGTAGCGCCAGAGTCCACAATCTAGCCCAAGCCGGTGGAGAGACAAGCGGTACCTGTGTTAGAGACGGAAGCAACGGAGGCAGATGGAGGGTGGAGCAAGCCCTGGAGATGCTGGAGCTGAAGACGGACACTTTCAAGATCAGGAGGACCAGCATCGGTAGCAACAGAAGCCGGAGGGCGAGGAGGATAACCAACTTTCTTGTAACAGGTTGCCTCGAGATGACCATCTTTCCCACAGAAGGAACACTTCGGCCGACCCCGGCCACCACGACCACGGCCGCGAGATCCCGAACGACCCCCCCGAGTAGAAGGAGGAGGAGGGAAGAGTAGAAGCGGAGGTGCCTGCTGAAGAAGGGCCGGAGGAGCCGTAGTATCTGGAGGAGGTGGTACTCGGAGAATCATGGAGCACACATCAGAAAAAGATGGTGTGGTAGAGGAAGCCAGGACCTGAGCACGAATGCTCTGAAGGTGAGGGGGAAGACGGGCCATAAGGATGACAGTACAGGCGGCTTCCTTCTGAGCGCGCTGAGCAAGAGCATCATTGGTAAACGGCTGATGCTGGATCCATGCTTCAACAAGAGTCGTCGCACGAGCAACAAAGGAGGACATATCGGAAGCCCCTCCAGCGTCAAGAGCAAAGAGGTCAGTGAGGATGTCGTAGAGATGCTGGAGACTGTCCCGTCCATAATATAAGGAGTGTAGCTCAGTCCACATATCTTTGGCAATCTCATGATACATAGACATTTGATATGGTTCACCATCTAAAGAATTCAAGATCCAGGTCTGAACTCGACCATCATTGCGGAGCCAGTCATCGGTAGGAGGGGTGGGAGGAGCCTGTGTTAGGTGAGGGAGAAGACCCTTGGCCTGAAGAACTCGTCGAACTGAATGAACCCAAGGAATGAAGTTCTTCTTTCCGGAAAGAGAGATGGTAGTGATGCGCAACTCGTCACAGAGTTCTGTAGGGTAAGCCGGGCGGTCAGTCGGACAAGCCGGGCAGTCAGCAGGCGGGCTGGCGGTCAAGCCAGAGGAGTTACCGGAAGAGCCCATAAGGGCAGACCGCGACGAGTAGAGGATAAACCGCCGGCAAGAAAGACTAAGGAAGACCACAACTAGAATGCGGATAGGAAGCAGTCCGCACGGTCAAGCCGGACACCAGCGAGTAGTCAGGTCGCGACCAAAGGGCAGAAACAAAAGAGAGAGACCGCCCCGGTCTAGGTGAAGCCAGCAGCGGTCAGAGAGCAGCCCGCAGGAGAGAACCCGCAGCGGGTTATCAGAGAACGCTGAAAGAGGAGAGAAGCCGCGAGTAGGAACTCGAGCGGCTAGAGAAGAGAGGCCGCGAGTAGGAACTCGAGCGGCTAGGGGAGAGAAGCCGCGAGTAGGAACTCGAGCGGCAAGGGAAGAGAGGCCGCGAGTGGAAACTCGAGCGGCTAGGGAAGACTGTGGCCTGGCAGCGGACAGAAGGCAAAGCCGCAGCGGTCAGAAGGCGAAGCCGCAACGGTCAAAAGGCGAAGCCGCAACGGTCAGAAGGCGAAGCCGCAGCGGATAGAAGGCGGAGGCCGCAGTGGAGCTGGAATCCGACAGAAGAAGAGAGCCCGCAACGGTCAGAAGAGGGGTGGGCCCCACGAAACAGAGAGAGGGTGACTATAAGAAGCCTGAAGAGGGTGGAACCACGGAGAGGGAGAGGAGAAGCGGATGCATAGGTGCAAATCGCAGAGCCAGGGGCAGACAGGAGACCGGAGAGGATAGGCTACCAGTCCGCAGGAGACAAAGTAGCCGGTAGGAGAAAAAGAAACCGGGCGGGCTTGGCGGTTAGAAAAAGGGCAAACTGCAGATGACGGTTAGGCTCTGATACCATGTTGAGAGAGCTCAAAAGCTTGTATGTATTGCTTGTGTAAATAAATACAAGGAGAGAATACAAATATATAGGAAGATGAAGAGAGAAGAAAATCCTATACAAGATGTGAGACTAAAGGAAGAGAGAAGATAAAACAATAAATGAGCCCAATAATGGGACCTTTGCATGAGCTATTTTAACAACTTCGAATACGGAAAGACGCTTCTTTCTGTTGGTAATTGTTTCTATCTCTTCCTTTGTGTGCACCTCTATATTTTCTCGTAGGATAATCAGCTCATTGCTGGGTTTTCGTCCGAGTATTGTCAGCGAACGCTACGTCGAAAACTCCGAACGGAAAGGTATTTAGAGTTCACGATTTCCGTTTTGCTACGACAAGGGGAAACAACACAAAAGTTGCAAATGTCATTCCCCGGATTAAGAATCCAACCATTATTTTAAGAAAATCCCTTTTAAAAAAAATAGTTTTGTTTGTGCTTTAAAAAAAATGTTGCTTAATTTCATAAGTCAGCGAAACACCCGCTCAAATTGTTTGCAAAATTCATATTTCATTGCATACATTTAGGGTTTTCTAAAAATAGCCGACAGATGTGCCAACCCTACGCGCCTTCCTGCATCAGTATGATAGAACAAGAAATGGCTTGCATTCTTGGGTTCCATCGAGTTGATAAGCCAATTGATCATGTTGTGGTTCTTCCCTTCCAATTCCTTATAAGATGGGACTCTTCTATTGGTCTCCCATAAAGATAGATGAATGCGTAGAATACAGATTGTAGACCGGCGAAAACCATCCACAGTCAAAAAGAAGAAATTCCAATGGAGGAAATCCTACTACAAGGCGATGGACAAGCTAAGAAAGGCCCCAACGGAAGTTAAAGCAGAGCAATCCTCTGATGGTTACTGCAACATTGAATGAGAGATAAAAGGTTGCAGCTGGCTAGGGATAAACTTTCATAGGATGGACGTCAAGGGGATGAACAGGGTAAGAATCAACACCAATGATACAAGCACGACTGCATTCCAAAAATAGCTTGAGGTATAGGAGATCCAAGCCCTTCAATTGGAAGGAGGGGAATATGAGATTTTGTAGCTCTAAAAACGGCTTGAGCAAGCGCTAAACTATGGAACAACGAAGACAGGGCCACACGACTCCAGTTCTTCGGCCTCAAATGATGATGGTGAACAACAAGAGAAGAAGAACAGTGGACGAACTAAGCGTGAAAGATGTCAAACCAATATCTAGTGCCAGAATCACTCGCCAATACCATGTTGAAGAGAACACACATTTAGGTTTCTGGTTCTCATCACTCTTTCTTCCCATAGTTGCACGAATGGTTAATAGGAGATTCCCTAGTCACTTCTTGTTATGTGTTCACCCCTATGTGTACCTAAGCTAGTTTGCCTTTTAACAAGTTGCAAGTAGATCTTAACTGTCATACATAACCAAGACTGCTCTATTGACTGCTTGGAAACCATTCTTATCGTCAGTGGCTTTATTCAGCAACATGTCATCGACTATGCAGACACTTTCTCACTTGCTATGAAATTTGTAATTCCCATGTTGATTTCTCTTGTTGTTCACCACAATTGGAAGCTCCATTTTCTTGATATCATGAATACCTTAAAAACTATTTAAGTGAGACCATATATGCGACACGTACGGTGTGAAAAGATTCTCACGAGTCCTGGATAGTGAAAAATCTCTGATGTCTGGTTGTAATCCCTATCTTATTCCCTTGGACCCTTCTTTCATTCAAGTGAATATGAAGACCTGCTTTCTACAAATCTCATTTCATCATTAATTACATCATAAAAGTTCCTAAAAAATGTACCAAATTGTGTAGCACTTTGTACCAAACGTTTTAATAATAAACACGTAATTGAGTATGTGGGGCATATTAGATTGTAAGGTCCATCTTGGAGCATATTCTTCTACAACAAATTGGTCGGTTGGTTGCCAGATTTTTACATCCAGGAGACATTTGGTTTAAAGCTACATGGCATTCAAATTTATTCCTACTTAAAAAGCAATGATTTGTGTTATTTACTTCTATAGAACATGATCTACCTCATTCCATGTATATATTTATTATGCATAAATGTTTTCCAAGATAATTTGTGTATTCTTACAGGGTTGAAGTTTCATGGTTTGAAAGGGATTCTTGCTCTGCTATTGTGGACATAAGTAGCTTGCCAGCTTTGCTTAATTCTACATGTCTCCATAAAGTTTCTTCTTTATTTGACATTCCCAAACAGATAAATTCCACAAATGTACGTTTCTTCTGAATATTTCCTTTCTGTATTTCTATTGTTAAAATAATTTTTAGTAAAAATAATGCATATTTTTATCTCATTGAAACTTGGAGGTGGAGCATTAAAATATGCATTTTTATTTTCACTAATAGATTGCATTTATCAAGTACGAAGAGAAAAATGCTTGTTTATCTCCAACATGCTATGGTGTTAGCTTTGAGATAATTAGGGCAAGGGATTACATAGGAACGTATTCCCCTCCAAATTCCTTAAGTCTAAGATAATACATGCATGAGTCCAAACAAAAGGCCCCTACTCATTGATGCGCACGAAGCCCGACTTTGAATTATCTAGGGAGCACGACGGGTCCGGATTTCGCGCGGCGGATTATAAGCAAGTGCACCTATCGCAACTAATACGGGATATTCAGGGGAATATCGAGATCGTAAATTTCCCGGGAACGGGTTGATTATCTCTACTGCTCCCGGAAGGACTATTATCTTACCGAAAAATTACGTTGTCGGATTTAACTAATTAAAGCGGTTATACGAGAAAAGCTGAAAAAAGATTTTTTAGAAAAAAGGTCGATGAAGAAATAACACCCGGTATTGAATTGCGTTAGGACTAAAATAGATTTAAATAATTAGAGATCCTAGGTTTCAATTCAATTAAAGCAGAAACTTGGCCGTGGAGGTTCTAAAAGAATGAGCTCACCTATCTCTAGGAGTATCGCTCACCTGAACATTAAGATTATTCGACTGGGCTCTCGTCCGACGAAGGATTTCTCTTAATGCCCACATTACGCTAAGAACCCCACTATTGTGGGGGGGGGGGGACCCAATCCAGAAGAATTACGCGCCTCCTCTCTCGAGGGTTAGTGTGAAACTCTCTTACCCAAGGGTGATCAGTACATATACACGACCTCTCGGCTAGCTAGCGTATGAATAACGAAAATAGAACTCACACATCGATATATGGTTCTACGCGTCGTAAACCTTAACTTCTTAATTAAATTGAAAAACAAGACCTTTAATTATTGAAAAATATTTTATATCCCAATGCTCTTCGATACCGAGGACTAAAAGCGATTAGCCAGTCATCGGAATAGGGATGACTTATGAGTTTGATTAGGCGTGAGTTTTAAACTAGGCGCTGAAGGGTTATAAAAAATAAGAAGAAATAAGATAACCTAATATTAGAAAGAGAAAAGTTATTATTACAAAAAAGGAAAACGCACGCACTCAATCAAACTCATAATAAAGAAAGAAAAACTAAGTTACAAAAAAAAGATTGCATAATTGAAATGACAAGGCCTACTCAAACGAGTAGACGAGAAATTAAAGCGGAATTGCAAGTCCTACTCAAACGAGTAGACGCGAAAATAAAGCTGAAAATTGCAAGTCCTACTCAAATGAGTAGGCGGGAAATGAAAGCTGAAAATTTCAAGTACTATTCAAACGAGTAGGCGGGAAATGACAAGTCCTACTCAAACGAGTTGGCGAGAAATTAAAGTGAAAAATTGCAAGTCCTACTCAAACGAGTATGTGATAAATTAAAGCAGAAAATTTTAAGTCTCACTCAAACGAGCAGGCGAGAAATTAAAGCTGAAAATTGCAAGTCCTACTCAAACGAGTAGGGGAGAAATGAAAGCTGAAAATTGCAAGTCCTACTCAAACGAGTGGTCGGGAAATGACAAGTCCTACTCAAACGAGTAGGCGGAAAATTAAAGATGAAAATGCGAACTCATAAACACACCCACATAACTTGAAGGAAAACAAGAAAAAGCTAACTCATACACTCACACACAGAAGCAAAAAAGGAGAAAAATCAAAGTTATTGAAATTTTAAAATGATTCCTTTTTTACCGTTTGAATTTGTTGGAAATGCATAAAAAATGGAAATAAAAATTATTGGAGTAAAAGAGTTTTTAAATAATACGAAAATCAAAGGATTTGAAAAATTGAAATGACATTTAATTCATTCTTATAACCTTGTAAAAATGGTTAAAAAGTGGAAGAAAGTGAAAAATAAGCAAAAGTTTTACAAGCTAAAAAAGAAAATCTAAGTTAAGGAGAAACAAAAACCACTTTGAAACCTTTTTTATATATCCATAAGAATGAATGAAAAGCATAAAAATCCTAAATCTAAACAAAGCTAAGAGACATGAAAAAAAAATTTATAATAACCATTAGAAAGTTTGAAGAAATCTGAAACTAAGCAAGGAAAGTTGATGATTTGAAAGCATAAAAACGATAAAGAGAACTCATGCAAACACACCCATATTAAGAAGAAAAAGGAAGATACATAAGATTGCTGAAAGACAGGCAATTAGAGACATTCCAGTACAACCTAAGGATGAAAAACTAACATATTTTATTAAGTAGGAAGTCTGATTACAAAAGCTAAAACAAACACAGATGAGAGGGGAAAATTATCCGTACATAACACAAAAAGATCTCTAAGCAACAGCCAAACATCAAAATTGATCAAAAAAATTGAACCCTTTGTTCTTACAGAAAAGTCCTTTTTATAAACAAAAAAAGGAAAGAGACAACACACTGGTGTGCAGGGGTAGCCAAAATTTTGATGACAGGCCAGGTTCTGGAAGCGGCGGGAATCAGGACAAGTCATGGTCAGAAATCGTCGAGCGGCTAACGAAAACGTTAAGCGGCGATCGACGAATCGTCGAAGGGCGATCGACGAAAGCTAAACGAGCGCTGAGTCTGTCATCAATTCGTCGAGTGCGACATTGAGTTGCGTTCGACGAATGTTGAGCATGGAGTGTTGATCTGCGTTCGGCGAACTAGCTGTCGTTGAATTAATCGTCGAGCGCTGCTCCTGTTATAAAATTCGTCGAGCGCTGATGTGACATCAATTCGTCGAGCGCAGAGTCTGGCATAATTTCGTCGAGCGCAGAGTCTGACATAATTTCGTCAAGCGCTGCTCGACGAATCGTCGAGCGTTGTTCAACGAGATCAAATTCGTCGAGCGCTGATCGTCGAACGCGGTCATTTCCGTGCAGGAAGCAGATTCTTTCACTAGAATCAAGGTAACACGCCCAGGTCACGGGCGTGACCAATTTGACACGGGCGTGTACTTTGATTTTTTTGGCTTTTCTACAAATAATTTGGAAAAAAATAAACTGAAGTTAGAAGTGTATTTGCAAAAAAGAACAATTTATTGGAGAAAAATAAGAAAACACTAAAAAAATAACATAAAACTACATATATAAAGTCCTGAAAAAATATGAATATTTACAACTTATCAAATACTCCCATACTTAAACTTTTGCTATTGCAGAGCAAAAGTTGCAGATGAACTTATAAGAAATTAAAAAAAATCATAAATTTAGCTACCGCTTGAATCAATTAAAAGAGAGATCAAAAAGATATACGGGGTATAAGAGTTAAGTCCTAAATCATGAAATTGATTTAAATAGAGGAAAAGTTTTGCCAAAAAGTCTTCTTGAAGTAGCCAAATAGCAAACAAAAATTGTAATTGTTAACTAACAAAAATAGATTGAAATTATAGAAACTTTAGTTTAAGAGTTTAAAAGAAATAATACAATTTAAAAATTATGTTCTTAAAAAGATTTTATATCAAGTCTACAATCATTGAATATGACTAAGGAGATTGTTTTGATTTATGAAGAGGGCTTTGATTTTAGAGGCGATGTATATTTTTTCTTCAAACCTCTAATACAATTTTTTGAATGTTGATGTTTAGGAAAACGAAATCTTATTTTTCATAACATGCAATACTATTTTTTTGTACAACTTCATATAACCCAATGTATATGTATAAGAGTAATGAATTTTATCCTCTTACTCTGTAAAATATAATCTTTTCAAATATTAGATGCCTATGTTTACGAAACAAACTCTCATTCCCATTGACATATTTTCTTTTTAAGGATAAAAATTTTATCATGCCAAGTAAGACATGTTAAATATGGGGAGATGAATTTTATTCAAAAATAAAAGTAGATTTTAATAAAAAAAATTTGAGAGAATCTTTATAAATTGAACGTTCCTGTGTTTCTAAAATCTTGAAGTAGAAATAATTGAAGTCTATAGTTGTTTTTTTTAACATAATACACACGCCTTTATTTTAGATAAATTAGAAGTAGTGCCTAAAACAAGTCCCCTATCTTAAAAACAAAACATACAAAATTCTTTAAAACTTAACCCCGAATATTTAAATCTATCAATCTCTAATTACTAAATGAATAATAAACAATGAATTAATGAAATTCGCTTATAAATAAATTCACGACTAAATTTTTAGAGAGCAAAAAATGATTAAAAATGAAATATTCGATTTATTTGTTTCATAAAAAGTTTTTTGGATATTAAAGTTTTCATTTTTTTTTATTATCTTTTTTGGAATTTTTGTTTTTGTTTTGTTTTACTCTTTTTTTGGAAATTTATGACTTATTATCTTTTTTTGTGTTTTGTGTTTAATTTTGTTACTATATACATACTAACAATGCGAAAAATATAAATATATATATATATTGAACTATTTTTCTTTTCTAATTTTTTTGTATTTTATAAGGAAATATTTACAAAATAAGGAAATAGAAAAAAATTATTTACAAAAATGGGAAAGAAAGGAAGAGGGAAAAGAGAAAAAGAATATTTACAAAAATATTTACAAAAAGGTATATGTAGGAAATATTTACAAAAAATATTTACGAAATATAACTAAATATTTTTGGAATTTTGATTTTATAAATTTTTTTCTAAAATTTTTGATGATAACAAAAATATTTTTGGAGTTTTCATTTTATAATAATTTTGTTTTGTTTTGATTTGTTTATATATATATTTTTTGTATATATTTTCAAAATTTTAGGAGTGCAGAAAATAGAAGTGCAAAAAATAAAGCACGAAAACACCCTCATACTTAAGTTCAACATTGCCCTCAATGTTGGAACGGAAGTATGCGAAACAAAAAAATAAAATGCAATATTTACAAACAAAATAAAAGGGGGGGGGGGTAGAAGCTTCCCTGAAGCGTGCGCGCGGGGCCTAATTTAGGAACCCTGCATTATTAAAAAAAATTGCAAAGAAAAAGTAAAGAAATAGCGAAAAAGATAAACATGAGGTGCCTCCCAGGAGCGCTTTGTTTATAGTCATGTTGCTTGACTATTTTGACGACTTTATATGTCGATGAGGGTTATGGTTTCGATATTACTGCCCACAGGATCGTTTGCTATATATAATTTTAAGCGATGACCGTTTACTTTAAACGAGCCTTTTTCCGGGTTGGAGACGAGTACGGTCCCATATGGTCAAACCTCTTCAACTTTGAAGGAGTCGGACCATCGTGATTTTAGTTTACCGAGAAAAAGTTTGTCGTGAATTATAAAGGACAAGATCGTCCGGAGAAAAAGTTTTTCGGGGCTTGATTATTCAGTCGTGATAAAACTTAGAATGCTCCTTATAGAACTTATTTCTCTCGTAAGCGTTTGCACGCCATTCATCGAGCTCGTTTAGTTGCAGTTTTTTATTTTGTGCTGCTAAGTTAGCGTCGATATTTCAGAATTTTAAAGCCCAAAGAACGCGATGTTCTAATTCTACAGGGAGATGACACGCTTTGCCGTAGACTAATCGATACGGTGTACAACCAATTGCGGTTTTGTATCCCGTACGATACGCCCACAACGCATCATCGAGTTTGATGCATCAATCTTTCCTATTAAGTGAAACAGTTTTCTCTAATATGCGCTTAATCTCTCAATTTACTACCTCAACTTGGCCACTAGTTTGCGGGTGGTAGGGGTGACAAGTTTGTGTGTGACGCCGTATTTAGCTAACTTCTTAGCAATTTGGGTGTTGCAGAAATGCGTTCCCCTAACGCTCACAATAGCGCGAGGTGTGTCGAAACGAGAAAATTGTTTTTAAAGAAAGGTAAGGACTCGCGCATCGTTGGTGGGGAGAGCTTGCGCTTCCGCCCACCTCGATACGTAGTCGACCGCCACTAAAATATAATTATTTTTAAAATACGGAGGTGGGGGACCAACAAAATCGATGCCCCATAAATCAAAGACTTCGCATTCTAAAAACAAATTTTGGGGCATTTCGTCGCGACGAGAGATGTTACCCGACCGCTGACAGCTATCACAGGAGCACACAAAATTGTGAGCGTCTTTGAATAGAGTGGGCCAAAAGAAGCCCGCCTTCAGCGCCTTCCCCGCGGTCCGGTTAGCTTGATAATTCCCACCAGCCGGACCCTCGTGGCGGTGCCGAAGTATTTGTGTGCACTCCACACCCGCGACGCATCTTCGGACTGCTTGGTCCGCGCAGATACGAAAAAGAAAAGGTCCTCCCAAAAGAAATATTTCAAGTCAGAAAAGAATTTCTTCTTTTGCTTGCTCGAAAAGTCTTTTGGGAGCACCCGCGCAACTAAATAGTTCGCAAAATCTCCGAACCAAGACGGGGAAGATGAAATAGTATTTATGTCAAGGAGACATTCATCGGGGAATCTGTCATTTATGTTTAATTCGACGAGCGCTCCGCACCAGGATTTTCTAAGCTGGAGACGCGATCGGCGGCTAAATTTTCCGCGCCTTTCTTATCCCGGATCTCCAAATCAAATTCTTGCAGGAGGATCCATCGAAGAAGGCGGGGCTTGACGTCCGTTTTTGCTAACAAATATTTTAAGGAGGAGTGGTCGGCAAATACGACAACTTTAGATAGCGTTATATACGAGCGGAACTTATCAAATGCAAAAACGACGGCTAAAAGTTCCTTTTCCGTTGTCGAGTAATTTCCCTGTGCGAATGTGAGCGTCTTGCTATCGTAATATATAGGATGAAAATATTTGTTTGTACGTTGGCCAAGAACGACACCTACGACAATATCACTAGCATCACATATAATCTCGAACGGAAGGGTCCAATCAGGCGCCGCTTAAATGAGTGAATTGATAAGTTTTTGTTTTATAAAATTAAAAACGGACTCGCATTCGCGACTAAAGACAAAATTTGTTTCATTTTGCAAGAGGCGAGTAAGCGGATTTGTTATTTTTGAAAAAACTTGAATGAAACGTCTATAAAAGCCCGCGTGACCTAAGAAACTCCTAATAGATTTAACGTTAGAAGGCGGGAGAAGTTTTTCGATAATTTCAACTTTGGCCTTATCGATCTCCATCCCCTTAGACGAAATCTTATGCCCGAGAACCAAAACTTCTCGAACCATAAAGTTACATTTTTTCCAATTTAAAACAAGATGCGTGTCCTCGAATCGCTGAAGGACACGATCTAAATTGCGAAGACAAGACGGGAAAGAGCATCCGAAAACAGAGAAGTCATCCATAAAAACTTCCATAATGTCTCCTATCAGCTCGCCAAAGATCGCCAGCATACATCTTTGGAATGTAGCTGACGCATTGCAGAGGCCAAATGACATTCTTCGATATGCGCAGGTGCCAAACAGGCAGGTAAAAGTTGTTTTCTCTTGGTCATCGGGGGAAATAGGGATTTTTAAACACCCCGATAAGCCATCAAAAAAACAAAAGTATGTATGATCAGATAAACGCTCCAGAATTTGGTCTAAGAACTGTAGTGGGAAATTGTCCTTACAGGTGACATCATTTAGTTTTCTATAATCGATGCACACCCGCCAACCCGTAACAGTACGAGTTGTGACGAGTTCATTATGCTCATTTTCCACTATGGTAAGACCGCCCTTTTTGGGTACGACATGAACGAGACTAACCCATGCACTATATGATATAGGATAAATAATCCCCGCTTCTAATAGTTTTATAATTTCGGCCTTAACGGCGTCTTTCATGTTTGGGTTAAGACGTCGCTGCGGCTGAATAGTTTTGCGGCAATTATCGTTAAGGAAAATCTTATGGGTGCAGAAAGAGGGGTTAATCTTTTTTAAGTCAGAAATTTAACACGCAATTCCGTGACGATGTTTAAGTAAAACTTCCAATAAATCGGAAGTCTCCGAATCGCTCAAATACGAAGAAATGATAACGGGAAGAGTATCATCTTTTCCCAAAAAGGCGTATTTGAGTGATTCAGGTAGGGGTTTGAGCTCTAAGCAGGACGGTTCTTCTAACGAGGTTTTAATTTTAATGTCTTTCGATTCAAAAGGTTCGAAAGACAAATTTGTAGAGTTATCCTCATGAGTCATGACAGTTAAAAGTTTTCGAGTGCAAAAATATGGTTATTTAAAAGCGTAGATTCAAAAACGGGGGAAGAACAATCTCCGAGATAGGTATCTAAATTATAACAAAAGTCATCGCTCGATGACGAGTCTCCTATGAAGGGATTAATAGAGAAAGTAACTTCATCATCTCCTACCCGAAGGAGGAGACGACCGTTACTGACTTCAATTAATGCGCGGGAGGTGACGAGAAATAAGTGACCGAGTATAATTGGTACATCGGTGTCCTCGATGTCTAAGATGACGAAGTGTACTGGAAAGTTAAACTTATCAATACGGACAAGAACGTCCTCCACTACCCTGACGGGAAACTTAACTGAGCGATCCGCTAGTTGGATTTGCATTTTAGAAATGCCGAAGTGCCCAAACCTAATTTTTGAAAGACCGAGAACGTCATCAAATTAATGCTCGTGCCTAAATCTGCAAGAGCGTATTTTACTAATATATTGCCAAAAATGCACGGGATGGAGAACCGTCCCGTGTCATTTCTTTTAAGGGGCAATTTATTTGTAAGAGCCGCTGAGCAGTCTTGTTCAGAGATATATGCAAAATATTTTCTAATTTTTATTTATTAGAAAAAAGTTCTTTTAAATATTTCACATACTTAGGCATCTGCGAGATCGCCTCGCAGAAGGGAACATTAATATGAATTTGTTTTAATAATAATAAAAATTTTTTGTACTGCGCATCCTTACGCTCACTATCTAACTTATGTGGATACAACAAGGGCGTTTTAATAATTTTTTCGTTTAAAATTTGTAAAGGCGGTCTAATTGAATCAGGGGGAAAAGGGGTCGGAGGTGAAATATGTACCTGAGTATCGATCCATTTTGGATCGACCACCTCCTTTCCGCTACGAAGGGTTATAACATTGATATTCTCCCGCTGATTGGTCTCCGTGTTTCCCGGTAGTGCCCCGAGCGCGCGCTCGAAAATCATTCGCGCCCGCTGTCCAACCTGGAGTTCTAAGTTTTTTAGCGATTCAGTAATGTTCCGGATATTTGACTCGTTGGATGCTATGTATTTAAAAAAATTTTCCTCCATCGGGGAGAGTTTTGGAAGAGGGGGAGGCGGCGGAAATACAGACGCAAAAGAATTAGGCGGGCGCTGCGTATTGTTTGCGTTGCTCCATGAGAAGTTGTGGTGGTTCCTCCAACCCGGATTATAGTTATTACTATAAGGGTTGTTGGGGTTGAAGGAAGGTCGCCCAGTATTTCCCACGTAGTCTACGAACTGTTCGACTACGCTGACATTAGAGGGAATCACCCAATACGGAGTGGAGGAGGCAACAGACATCTCCGCCACCTGCTTCGTCAGCCTTTCAACTTGAATGGCTAAGTGGGCAGTGATATCCACTTCGAAGAGGCTGACAGCCTGCTTGGGACGTCCCAGCAGGACGTTCCATTGGTAGGCATTCAGGACCATCTCTTCGATAAGAGCTTCGGCAGCCTCATGAGTCTTATTATTCAGAGTACCCCCGACAGCCGCGTCAATCATTTGATGCGTCTGATAGTTAAGCCCATAATAGAAGATTTGGACCTGCAACCACGCAGACAGCGCGTGGTGCGAACACCTACGGAGGAATTCTTTAAACCGCTCTCAAGTCTTAAATAGAGACTCAGAATCGTTTTGCAAAAACGAAAAATGTCTGCCCGCAACTTTGCAGTTTTGGCGGGCGTAAAATACTTCGTTAAGAACTGCTCCGTAAGCTCGGCCCAGGTGGTGATACATCCTCGCGGGAGGGAATTCAAGCACGCCTTAGCTTTGGATCTTAAGGAAAAAGGAAAAGGCGCAAACAAATGACGTCATCAGCGACGTCATTAATCTTAAATGTATCATAAATTTCCAAAACTAGATAAATGAATGTTCGGGTCCTCATCCGATAGTCCATCGAACTGCACGGCATTTTGAATCATTGATAATGCTTGATTTTATTTCAAAATTATTATTCGCCACCGTCGGGCGAACAATATTGGATCCAGTATCGTCCAAATTCGGCCGGGCGTAATAAGACATTGTATGCTCGACGACCGCGTCGGATTAAGGACGTCCATAGCAACGACAGAGGGTTCTCCGACGGATTCTTCGGGATCCAAAGAGGGATTTTGGCGTTGAGATCGAATACGCGCAAGTGAGCGTTCGATCTCAGGATCGAAATCCAAATTTTCTGACTTCGAATGTTGTCCACGGGTCATACACCATAAAATATAAACTAAATAATTAACTCTTTTTTTGAATTTTTAAATAGAGTTTTTAAGCTTTTTTTTAGTTTTTAGAAAAATAGGTATAAGTAATAGACTCCAGAATTCGAAATAACAACTCGAAGAGTCCCCGACAACGACGCCAAAAATTTGATACGCACGAAACCCGACTCTGAATTATCTAGGGAGCACGATGCTGGATTTCGCACGGCGAATTATAAGCAAGTGCACCTATCACAAGTAATACAAGATATTCGGGGGAATATCAAGATCGTAATTTTCCCAGGAACGGGTTGATTATCTCTACTGCTCCCGAAAATGACTATTATCTTACCGAAAAATTACGTTGTCAGATTTAACTAATAAAGAGGTTATAAGAAAAGAGCTGAAAAAAGATTTTACCCGGTATCGAATTGCGTTAGAACTAAAATAGATTTAAATAATTAGAGATTCTAGGTTTCAATTCAATTAAAGAAGAAACTTGGTCGTGAAGGTTCTAAAAGAATGAGCTCATCTATCTCTAGGACTATCGCTCACCTGAACATTAAGACTATTCGACCGGTCTCTCGTCCGACGAAGGATTCCTCTTAATGCCCTCATTACGCTAAGAACCCCGCTATTGGGGGGGGACCCAATCCGGAAGAATTACGCGTCTCCTCTGTCGAGGGTTAGTGCGAAACTTTCTTTACCCAAGGATGATCAGTCCATACACACGACATCTCGGCTAGCTAGAGTATGAATAACAGAAATAGAAGTCACACATCGATATGTGGTTGTACGCGTTGTAAACCCGGGGTAACCTTAAGTTCTTAAATAAATAGAAAAACAAGACCTTTAATTATTTAAAAACATTTTATATCCCAATGCTCTTCGATATCGAGGGCTAAAACCGATTAGTCACTCATCGGAATGAGGTTGACTTATGAGTTTGGTTAGGCGTGAGTTCTAAACTAGGCGCTGAAGGGTTAGAAAAAATAAGAAATAAAATAACCTAACATTAGAAAGAGAAAAATTATTATTAAAAAATGGAAAACGCATGCATCAAGCAAACTCATAATAAAAAAAGAAAAAAAAACCGAAGTTACAAAAAAGAAAGATAGTATAATTGAAATGACAAGTCCTACTCACACGAGTAGGCGCAAAATTAAAGCGGAAAATTGCAAATTCTACTCAAACGACTAGACGGGAAATTAAAACTGAAAATTACAAATTCTACTCAAATGAGTAGGCGGGAAATGAAGCCTGAAAATTGCAAGTCATACTCAAACGAGTAGGTGAGAAATGATAAGTCCTACTCAAACGAGTCGGTGAGAAATTGGTGGTTTCATTGTGATATCTTTGTTTCTCCTTAACAGTAATTATCCTTGTTGGTTTGTGAAATCAAATGTGTTATATTTTGAATCTCACATAGAGGGATGAGTTTGTCTAATGTGTAAGTGGAGTTGGTGTTGCTCATGTCCAATGCATGTAAATCTGAGGATTTAAAAGAGTTCTAGATGTTCAGATTTAGCTCAGTTCGTCAAGTTTTGATGATTTTTCTTTGTGCACATCTGAAATGTATTTGGATTGTGAGTGTTGTAAGTATTTTGTGAAGGTACACATTGGTTAATTGTTAACCATGATTAATTGTTAGTCAATTATCTAAAAATCTCTTATGCAATATTAAGTATTCAGATGATTTTTGATGGATGACACTCTTCTTGCCTCGATCGATGAAGTGTGGGCTTGCCAAAAGAAGGTGCATTAATCTATCTTGCTAAGAGTTCGAACGGATAATTGTGATATCTCACTCTCGACATCGTGTCGAACTTAACTGGGTGACCTCAAAAGTTGAGTGACCAGAGGCATAGGGTTGACATGCACCATATTATGGATGCGAATAAAGAGTTATTCACCAACTATACAAGAGTTGCATGATGATGCAATCAGCAAGCGTTGTCTACCTAGATAACTACATTGTCAGAGAAAAGCCAAAGCTGACTCATGGTGTTGGTGAAATACGGATCTTATCCACTAAGAGAGTAGTTCGCATAAAATCTCCGAATTGATAACGAGGGTTATCAGTTTGATTAAAATAGTGAGTAATTTTAATTAAAGTACTAATTGAAATAAAAATGTATTTTGAAATGTAGTACTGAGTTTGTTTTGCATAAATTCATGTAGAATTTTCATGGCTAGTGGATCTCATTCCACACTGTCCCTCAACTATCATTGAGAAGGAGAAAATGAGTGAGACAAATTTTCTGGGCTGGTATAGAAATCTGAGAATTGTTCTCAGACAAGAGCGTAAGCTCTATGTCTTGGAAAAAGATTCCCTTGAAAAGCCTATCGGGAATGTGTCCCGAGCTGATAAAGATGCTTATAAGAAGTATCAAGACGACTCCTTGGATGTCAAATTTCTCATGCTCGCCATCATGAACTTTGAGCTTCAAAATCAACATGAAAACATGAGTTTTAAGGAGATTGACGAACAACTTAAGAAAATATTTCAAGGGCAAACGCTAAGAGAGGTTTGACGTCACTAAAGCGTTATTTCAGTGTAAGATGGGAGCTCGAGACCTAGTATGGACTCACGTACTCAAGATGATTGGGTATATAGAGAATCTTGAATGACTTGGTTTTCCTCTGGGCCTAAAGTTGGCTACAGACCTGATCCTGCAATCGTTGTCAAACAGTTACGTGCAGTTTGACTTGAGTTACAATATGAATGAAATTGACAAGACATTGCCCAAACTCCTAGGCATGTTGAGAACTGTCGAGATCAATATGATAAAGGTCAAGCCTGCTAGCCTCATACTGATAGTGCATAAAGACAAGAGCAAGGCCAATGACTTCAAGAAGACTAAGGTTCGACCTAAGTCATCTATTGAGCCCAAGTCTTCAGCACTGAAGAAGAAAAGCTCGGCGAAGGAAAGAAAGTGCCACCACTGTGGCAAGGCTGGTCATTGGAAGAGGAACTGTTCTTCTTATATTAAGGGTCTGCAGAAAATGAAGGGAGATATGACTTCCGCTTCAAGTATTTATGTTATAGAGATAAATCTTTCTGTTTCATCCTGGGTATTAGATACCGGATGTGGTTCTCACATTTGTATAAATGTGCAGGAACTGAGAATGAGAAGAATGCTGAGTAAAGGGGAGGTGAACCTGCGTGTTGGCAATGAAGCAAGACTTGTTGCTGCTGTCGTAGGAGTTTATCGTCTTTCTTTGCTCAGTGGGTTTGTATTGGAACTAGATAATTGTTATTATGTTTCTGCGATAACTAGAAACATCATTTCTATTTCATGTTTGAACATGATTGAATTTTCTTTTATTATTAAGAACAATTGTTGGTTTATATTTAAGAATGATGTTTGTTATGCTGTAGCTCAAATGTTTAATGGTTTGTATGTTTTAACTTAGACCATTCGATCTATAATATAGAAAATGCTAAAAGACTTAAACAAATGACTCAAATCCTACGTACTTTTGACATTGTCGTTTGTACTATATAAATGAGAAACGCATATCCAAGCTCCATGAAGATGGACTACTGAACTCATTTGATTATGAATCATTTGAGAGATGTGAATCATGTTTATTAGGCAAGATGACTAAAGTCCCTTTCATTGGTTTAATGAAAGAGCTGAAGATCTCTTGGGTATAATACATAGTGATGTATGCAGACCAATGAGTTCTATAGCTAGAAGTGGGTACTTCTAATTTGTTACATTTACTGATGATTTTAGTAGATACAAATATGTTTATCTTATGTAGTGCAAATCTAATACTTTTGAAAAGTTCAAAGAGTTTAAGAATGAAATAGAGAACCAACTGGGTAAGAGTGTTAAAACAGTCTGATATGATCGAGGTGACGAATACTTAAGTCATAAGTTTCGTGATCATCTGAAAAAGTGTGGTATTGTAGCACAGCTCACTCCACCCAAAATGTCGCAACATAATGTTGTGTCTGAGCGGAAGAATCGTACTCTATTAAACATGGTACGGTCGATGACGAGTCATACAGATTTGTCTGTTTCCTTTTGGGGATTTGCTCTAGAGACTGCTGTTTTTACACTAAATTGTGCTACAACGAAAATGATTCTAAAGACATCATATGAGATATGGATTGAGAAACGTCCTAGTATGTCTTTTATTAAGATCTGGGGCTCTGAGACATACGTGAGATGTCAAATGTCTGACAAGCTGGAACCCAAGTCGGATAAATATTATCTTGTGGGGGTATCCTAAGAAAGCGAAAGAATACTACTTTACGTACCGTTTGATGACAAAGTGTTTGTCGCGAGAACCTGTGTCTTTTTGGAGAAAGAGTTTTTATCCAGAAAGACTACAAAGGTAGAACTTGAAGAAGTTTAGGAAACACAAACAGTGAATGAACCGGAATTGGAACCTGAGCAAGAACTACAAGTTGTTGTAGCTGGAGAGCCTGCTCAGAAAACACAAGTCGCACATAGATCTGATAGACCAAGGTTTGAGCCTGAGAGATGAATTTCTCGTGTCTCAAATAGGTAATGTGTTGCTTATGGATCATGATGATGAGTCTGTAACCTACCAAAAGGCTATGAGTGGACCAGACTCCGAGAAGTGGCTTGAGTCCATGAAATCTGAAATAGACTCCATATATGAAAATTAAGTTTGGACCTTTGTGGAACCCCCTAAAGGGGTACGACCCATATGATGCAATTGAGTCTTCAAGAAGAAGACCGACATGCATGAGAATGTACAGACGTTCAAAAGACGACTGGTGGCCAAAGGTTTCAGACAAATTCATGATGTTGATTATGATGAGACCTTTTCCACTGTTACTATGGTTAAGTCCATCAGAATTTTGCTTGTTATTGCTACGTATTATGACTACGAGATCTGCAAGATGGTTGTCAAAACGACTTTTTAAATGGAAACATGTTTTAAGAAGTGTATATGACACAACCCGAGAGTTTTGTATCTCCAGGTGAAGTCACTAAAATTTGCAAGTTGTAGAGATCCATTTATGTATTAAAACAGGCTTCTCAAAGTTAGAATTTTCGTTTTGATAAAAAGATCAAATAGTTTGGTTTTATGGATTAAAACTAGCTGCAGAGATCTGGCAGATTGTGATCTGAATGTGGTCAAACTGGTTGTCTCACTGCCAACACAATATGAGTCTATGAGGTCGCACATAAGAGTATGAATATAGACGACCAAGTAAATCATTAAGAAGTGTCTTGACGCTTTATGGACTGTTTTGTCGGAATTCGTCGAATGAATCTAAGTAAGATTCGTCGAATTGTCACTTGTTATTCCGACGAATCGATCTGAATTCGTCGAAATTTCTCGTCATCTCGATGAATTGGTCTTGTATTCGTCGTATATCCTCGTGTTATCTCGACGAATTGGGCTTAGATTCGTCGAGTGTTCTCTTAATGTTTCGACGAATTGGCTAGTCTGAATTTGTCGAGTATTCACGTGTTATCTCGACGAATGGATCCTTGATTCGTCGAATATACACGTGTCACCTCGACGAATGTTGTTGTCTCTGGTTTAATTCTCTAAGTCGGATTTCGGCCTAGTCTGCGGGTAACGATTGTTTCGGCATATATATACATGAGATAATTGTTATCCTGGCCCAGACTTAACCTAATCGATAGAGATCAAAAAGTTTCGAATTCTTCTTCCCCGACGGAACTGTTCTGAAACGTTGAAGTCGCAACCGCCGATCCATTGCCACTGACCACTCTGACTCGTTGTCGTCGCCAGAAATTGGTTACTAAGTTTCGTCTTAGTCACCGCCGCCTCTCCTTTAACGGATCTAGCAATCCGTAGAGACGTTGATGACATTCCTTCTTCCATCTAGATCTTGTGTGACAAGAGTCTAAGTGTTCTTCTTGCTCGTATGAATAACCATAGAGGCGTGGACATACTTCTACGCTTGAAACTCCAGCCGCTTGTGTTTGGCGGACTCCCTCGGAGCATCTTGATTGAGTAGTGACTTAATCTCGCTAAGGTATACTTTTATTCAAAGTTGTTTTACTTCTTGATCAATGATTATCGCAAGATCTATTTCTCTTTGCATTTTCTTGATTTATTCCGCTGCGCATATGTGATGTGCATCCCACTTAGAAACCCAACAAAACATGGTAAACACGGCTATCGGTAGGGTGTTGCAGACTGTATGCCATGTCCCTAATTTTTTCCAGAATCAGAAAGGGACCAAAATATTAGAATGAGAGCTTGGAATGTATGTGGCCAAAAAAGGAGCTCTGTTTGTGTTGTCGCAGTTTGACGCCTCCTCTCCTCCAGGTAGCAGGTGAGGCCAGAACCTGGGCCCGGATACTGTGAAGGTGTGGCGGGACGCGGGCCATAATCATAGCAATACAGACCGCCTCCTTCTGGGCTCGTTGAATTGCGAGATCAGTAGTAGGGGGCTGGTGCTGAATCCAGGCCTCCGTGAGAGTCTTAGCCCGGCCCACAAAGGAGGTCATGTCCATAGCTGTGCCGAGATCCAGAGCCTGAAGAGCGGTGATGATGTCAAACAGGTGCTGAAGGCTGTCCTTGCCTGAGTACAAGGAATGGAGTTCATCCCACATTGCTTTGGCGGTCTCATGATACATAATCATCTGGTACGGCTCACCCTCCACCGAGTTCAGGATCCAGGTCTGGACGCGACCGTCATTCCGTAGCCAGTCATCAGTAGGAGTTGGAGGTCCCTGGGTAAGGTGACGAGCACGACCCTTGGCCTGCAAGACCCGCCGGACGGAGTGAACCCAGGGGATGAAATTCGACTTGCCGGAGAGGGAAAAAGTAGTAATCCGAAGCTCATCGCGGAGTTCGGGAGTAGGAGCCACGGGGGCCGCCGGGGGTTGAGCGGTGGTGGAGTCACTAGAGGACATGGTGACCTGGAGGAGAGGAGGCGGGCAGAACCAGCGGACTGAGGCACAACAGAGGACAAGCCGCAGCGAGTACAAACACGCGCGGCAAGGAGCGGGCTGGAGGAGGCCGCGACGAGCTTGAGGATGTCGCGGACAGGAACAGACCGCGGAGCACTGGAGCCGGTCAAGGAGAGCAGAGACAGGCCGCAACAGTTAGAGGGAGGCCGCACGGAGAGAGACAGGCCGCAGCGGGCAGAGACAGTCCTTGCGAATGAGAGACAGGCCGCGCTCAGAGAAGTCCGCAGCGGGCAGACACAAGCCGCGCAGATAGAGAGGGGAAGAGATGGAGGAAACCGCGACCAAGATGCAGGTGAGAGAGGAACAACCCGCACGGTCAGGCGGAGCAGAGACCGCTGGAGAAGAAACTCGCGAGGAGAGAGACGCGAGCGGATAGAGTAGAGACCGCAGCGACCAACAAGAACCCGCAGAGGAGGCAGGCCGCAGGAGGCCGGGCGAGTAGCGAGTAGAAGAGAGCAGGAAGAAGCCGCAGCGAGCGATAGAGTCCGCTGCGAGCACGAGCAGGCAACCAGAGAGGCAAGCCGCAGTGCGGGAGAACAGGCCGCGAGAGATATAGCGGTCTGGAGGAGAGAGAGGGAAGTTGGACCCACGGAGAAGAAGAGGGAGGGAAGGCTATAAAAGACGGAGGGGAGGGGTGGAACCACGGGAAGAGGAGTTCAAGGGAGAGGAGGAGCGGAGCGGACAGACTGGCAGGCCGCAGGAGGCCGAGCGGGTAGCGGACAGAAACAGGCCGGGCGGGTTGAGAAAGACAGTCCGCTTAATTCGAACCTGGCTCTGATACCATGTTGTAAAAGCTCAAAGCTTGTATGTATTGCTCAGATGTCTAAATACATGAGAGAATACAAATATATAGGAAAGAGGAGAGAAGAATAAATCCTATACAAGATGTGGGACTAAAGAAGGAAGAGAGAGAGCAATAAAGAGGGCCCTATAATGGGCCCTTTACATGGGCTTTTCTAATAATATTAATGAATTAAATAATTAATTGTTTACAGAATTCTAACGTATTACGACATGCTATTAATTTGACGATTCAGGTGTTTCATGGTAAAAATTTATAAACATAATAAAATGTTCCAGAAACTATGTTGAATGTTTGCAAGCGTGTCTACTTGCCTTAAGGTTGAATTCGACAGTGGTAGCTAAGCGGCGCAAAAAAATTTCACAACCTTATTTCAGTCTTATTCAAGCACAAACATTATGGACGATATTTGAATTTAACGGAAAACCCTACGCGAGGGCTTGAAATTATCATCAAATAACCTAAATTTGAGAGGGTTTGACAATTTACCTTCCTTAATAGTGAGGGGAGAGGAGATAACCACAAACAATTAGGGATTTGGCGGCGCTTAGGTTAGGGAATCCCTAAATCGGAAAGGGTTTTGGAGAGATCCCGTTGATAGTTTGGCGAACGGCGTGGCGAAAATCTTAAATCACAAGTTATACGCAAATTGGAGCGTGAATAAATCATTGGGGATCAAAAAAAATCTGAATAACGGTGTTGAAGGAAAAGTCTTACCCAAAAGAAGTCATATCCGAGCGCGAGGAGAGAGGATGTCTAGTTGTCCATCTCGCAAACACCAGCCCAAACAGGAAGGAAGAGGGCTGCCGGAGTTAGAGGAGTTGTTGGTCCCTTAGAGGAGAAAGAAACTGCTGTCCTTGAGGAAGAGATGACTTTCAGCCCGTTGGAGGAGAGGAGGCAGAGGACTGCTGGACAAAGAAGTCGGAGAAGGAGCAAGAGGAGGCGCCAGCGGAAGCTTGGGGAGGAGCGGGAGGAGGTGGCAGCGAAAGCAGCGGCTGGGGCCAGTGACAAAATAGGTGCAATCGGGAGGTGTAGTGCTTGCCGGAGGAAGGAGTCATGGGAGACCTAGCACCGAAAATCATTTAATTTGGGGGGGGGGGGGGCTGCTCAGCTGGGTATAAGGAAAAAAATAACCTAATTCTTAAATTACAAAAATGCCCTTGGTGTTTACATAATTTAAATCCCTCTTCTTTTTAAAATGTGTTGTTACATTAGGTCAACATTCTTTTTAGCAGAGAAGGGATATATAAATCTATGAAAGAGAAGAACAAATTAACAAAATTATGTGTGATACCGTAGAGATGGATGAGCGACACTTGATTTAATAGGCTCCAGAGGATAATGTGATACTGTGGTGGTGGATGAGGATAATGTGATACTGTGGTGGTGGATGAGGATAATGTGATACTATGGTGGTGGATGCGACGTGCAAAATTATGGAGGCGGCCTAGTTGCGGAAGAGCTTGAAATCAGAGATAATGTGGGGCAATGTGGAAGTACCCTTATGAAAAGGTGTTCAAATATGGGAGAGTTTGGTCGGGATCAGGATCATTGTCGGAGGATTGCTAGGCCGCCAGTCTTTTGCAGAGGCGGCCATGGGTTTGGTGGAGGCGTCAAAGTGCGATTGAGGGAGAGGATTTTTCGCGAGGGTTTGTAATCGAGACGAGCTTGGGTAGAAGAGGAAGGTCGTGTGGGAAGGGTTGGGGTTGTGCCAACTTTTTTACCTAGTTCTTTTTAATCTGATGGATTAAATAGCTGTCACGACTCGTCCACAAGCAAAAGTTAGAGTGCATTTCAGGCGCGTCGTGATGCCACAAACATGAGGGGAAAGAAATTCCATGTCTGTTTGGTGGGAGGTAATTTAATGTTATTAGATTTTAAACAATTACTTAGAAGAAAAATAGATTATTTTTATGCAAACGTTTTATAATATAACAATGAAAAATTAAATACACATGTATTTTTAATAAATTTCTTGATGCAGGGTACTGGTACAAATTTCTTGCAATAAATCTCAAAGAAAATGAACGTGCAATAAATCCAAATTCAGTACATAATTTTTAGCCTAGTAGTTGTCCATGATTCAGTAAAAAATGTTTGATCGTAATTATTACATAAAAAATGTCTGACAGTAAATGAAATAAAATACATAAAACTTGATGCAGCAAGAAATAAAATAAACTTCCAGGAACACATGAACTTGACGCAGCTGGAGCTCAGGTAATAGACTGTCATTCACGGGCGCTAAGGCAAATTCCAAATAATTAGGAAAAAGCCTCGAAACATTGTAAAAAAGTAAGCAAAGTAAATATGATACTAGCAAGGGAATCAAAATTGTACGTGTACCAATTTTATTAGGCAAAGCTTACAAGACAGATAAAAAAATGAGTCAAGTAGAAACAACTTGAATTATTTGCCAACTCTGGAGTATTATATATATTCACTGTAACCTATAAAATGTGTATGCATTTTTATTTAATGCACGTGATTCATGATTTAGAAGTAGTCAAGTTCAGATCTTCATCATTTCTGCCCGTGATCTCTAAGGGGTGGCTCTTTCGAACCCTCACCCTTGAGTCAAGGAGTTCATGCTTGTGATGATCGGTTATTTATTCCCTTTATGGATTCAAGAGGGAACTCAAGTCAAGGTGTTGCATTAATTAAACACTACTTTCAATGTTTGCTTATGATATTAATGAATTAAATAATACATAGTTTAAAGAATTCTAACGTATTACAACATGCTATTAATTTGACGATTCAGCTGTTTCAAAGTAAATTTATAAACACAAGAAAAGACGCAAGTGACTAAGTTCAATGTTTGCTGGCGAGAGGGATTTTTCTACTTTTCTTAAGGATGAATTCGACAGTAATATCTAAGCGGGGCAAGAGAAATTTAGAAACCTTATTTTTGACCCTTTCAAACACAATCATAGATGATATTTGAATCAACAGAGAACCCTACAGTAGCACATGTAAATAATATCACATAACCTAAACATGAGAGAATTTAGCGATTTACTTCCCTCAAAAGTGAGGGGTGAGGAGACTACCATGTGTAATGAAAGATTTGACGGCGTTTAGGTTAGGGAAACCCTAAATCGGAGAGTGCTTTGGAGAGATCCCACTAATTTATCCGATGAGTTATAACACCCCATCCTAGTTTTTCTACAAATCAGCAGTCCGGTCCGGTTCAGCGATAAGTAGTAAACTAAGAAACAATATTATAACTAGTACATAGCAGACATAAATGAAAAGAACTGAAATGTAAACTTACAACGAAAATATAATATGTAACTAAGGATAAAAGTGTATCTCATCAAGCTGAATTCACGGAGCCACTAGCAAGAAAATTAACCTACAACTGAATATCTGAAATAGTACATAATGTCTGGTAAAAAACAAGCTCTTAAACATTAATAATACAAGTGTCCAATACTAAACGATATGGTAATAAAAATAAAACAACTGAAGGGGAAAACAAACTATAGGAGCAACTCCAATATCACGCTCATCCTAGGCGGAGTTTCCCACCCGTGCCCCTTGTAAAAACATGCCCAAAAATGAGTCAGCCCAAAAAGAGAGTAAGAAAAACTATTCCTCCTAGTGACACTTTGAAAGAAATGTATGCATGCTTTTAAAAATAATATTTGTATTGTAGAAAAACTGTATGTTAGTGTACTATGCATGATTTTCTAAAATTAAACTAACGATGTAAGTAACTGTTCTAATTAGTCATATTGTGTGCAATTTACTCAAGTTCTAAATAATTTGGTAAACTAAGAGTTTCTGAGGTTCGGTCTAAAACTTGAGTTTTAAGATCACTTTTGTTTGTCCTTTGTTAAAACTCTAGACAGAGTAGCTTCTATTGCGCAATACTAGTCTAACGATCCGAGTCGTACTAACGAACTCAGGTGTTCTAGCGTCTCACAGACACAGACTCGAATCTACTAATCTTCTAAAACCGGAATATCATCTCCCAACTTTGAGACTCATAAGGTACACTACTGCATATAAGAAAGACAATGCACATCTATCTAGCACGAGAAGAGGTTTCAATCGTGCTTACTAATCATATACTATCTGGTGCTACCCTGCTTAAGTTCTCATCTGCGTGTCTTGAGTAGTGTCTTATTTGTTACTCTCTAAAATCCAAATTCATAACCCACACCTTAATTATTTATGCGGTAACATGGTTTTATAATTTTACCTAGGTTTTATGAAAATCTAATTTGTGATGTGATATATTGTTTTGGATATGCTACTTTGAATAATGAAGAGTATTACTACGCTACACTATCTGATATGTCGAACCAAGGGAAAATAAGAGTTTCTTACCGTGACAATACGACGCTTGTACACAAGATGCGGCAGCATTGCTTTTATGTTTGGAAAGTACTAAAAACCCTCTTTCTGAATCTCCCTACAACCCTAAAAAGGAAATTTAAACTTATAATCACCACTTCTAATCTAGGGCATGCTATTACATAGTGAAGAAAAGGAATTACCACTTCCTTAATGACAAAGGGTTAGGGTTTCCGAAACGAAAGAGTCGATTCCCTAATTTCTGTAATCAAAGGATAATTCAACAATTAATTTCACACACAAGAGAAATAGGAACACTGTTTTCTTAGTGAAATAAAACAAAGATCGAAATCAATATTGGATGATCTATCTTTTATTGAGAATGATCAAAAAAGAAACTCACCTTGGCTGAAAAGAAAACAAAAATTCCCAATTTGAGGCTATCGAGAGTTTCTGAGATCTTGGGGAAGTTTGACTGGTCTGCAGGAGCAGGAGGTGAAGGCGCCAGATGCTATTAGAGGAAGAGGAAGCGGCTATAAAGAGTCCCCTATCGTCTGATGTCGCTGTTGACCAGGGAGGAGTCGACGACTTCCTTCTGCGGCACGCTGGGGGACAAGAAAACAGAGACAAATAGTGATTCCGTCATCTGCGGGAAATAAAGAGAAAGTGGGGGGGGGGTTGACACTGAACTAGAGTTATCAGACTAAATTGGATAGGGTGCGACTTTTACTAAAACTGAAAGAGTCGGGGAGGCATGCGACAGTTCTTCCGCGAAGTAGGGTTACGCATAAATGGCTAACATCGGAGGTGGCTTACAGAATATCTGGATTTCTGGGTCTCAAACAGAATATCCTCTCGTAGGTGGCTAACTTCGGGAATGCACACTCTACCACCATGAAACAGTAAATCCCTTTATATACTGAACTTCTCCTTCTGGTCTGTCTGTGTCAAATTCCAAAACTCAACCAACTTTGGATCTAAGAGTAGAGCTGTTCTGATCCTATCTTTGATGTCACAAGTAATTTTCATCCAACTCAACCTTGCAGATTTATAACTGGAGCACAGCACAATATTGATCTCTAGCCTCTCCATATCTCGAACCAGCTCCTCCTGCTGAGTAAGGAGGAAATAACTCGATCATCTACAGTTAAGCGCATATGCTACCACATCCGCCTTCCCCTGGTGGTACTGAATGTGCACTTCATAGTCTGATAGAAATTCTAACAATCTCTGCTGCCTCATATTGAGCTCTTGCAGGTCAAAGATGTACTTGGGGCTTTTATGATAAGTGAAAATCTCACAACGAACCCTATAAAGATAGTGTCTCCAAATCTTCAAAACGTGGATTGTTGATGGCGAAAATGGCGCACCAGCAGCTAACGGGTGTTAGATCTCGTGAGCGAGGTGGAGAGATTGCGGGGATAGTGGAGAGGTTGATGAGGATGCGGTGGATAACAGGGAAGGTTGATGAGGAACTGTCGAGCAGACGTTTACTTTAACGGTTAGGATTAGGGGTTGATGCCGAGAGAGGAGAGGAGAAGAGAAGACGGGCCGCTGGCAGCGGCAACAACAGACTTCGCCCGCCGCGGCTTAAATGTCACTCTTGCGACGGGCTTTCTTTTGATTATTTTTCGGTGTTACAGCTTGAGCTGAATCCTTTACATGAGAATATAAAGGGTACAAGGGGAAGCTAACGGCTGGAGGAAAAAGATGACAGAGGCCGCGCGAGGCCGGCAGACCGTGCGGACAGCTGATGCCGCAGCTCGCTACTCTAGGCCGAGAGGACTGCGCGATTAGGCGGAGAAGACCGCGTAGGTCGCTGAAGCCAAGTCCGGGAACCAGGCCGGAATGACTTAACCACGCGGACAGGCGATCAGTCCGCTGGCAGCATTGGCGAGCAGAGAAACTGAGGCCGTAGGGTTTGCTGTGCTGGTTGGTCCTCGACCCTCATCCCCACAATGAGAGGTATGAGGGCCTATTTATAGGCCTGAGGAGGTGACAGTCTTGGTAACATTACCCCCGGTAAGTCGGTGAGTTTGTGCGAGTAGACTTTTTGAAACCTACTTGTGATTTGGGCTAGGTTCACTATTAGGATTGTTAAGATGACCCAACATGCATAGTTTAGGATCATAGGTTATTTCCAGGGTCAAGGTCAGCAACACATACTTAGATTAATTGGAACCCTCATTCAGAAGACTTTAGAGATAAAATAATTAGAGGAAAAGCAGTTTAAAGAATGCAGAAAAGGCGTTCGACGATAGCTGAACTCAGCTCGACGATCGTCGATCTCAGATCGACGAACTAAGAATTCCTTCTCTGAGTTGAGATCGACGAAAGTCTAGCTGAGATCGACGAACTGTGATCTCATATCAGAAGTCAGCTCGACAAAAGCTGAGCTCCGGTCGAAGAACTCCGATCCTTTCTCAGCATCTCAGCTCGACGAAAGCCATCATCAGTTCTACGAACTCCAGGCTCAGGTCGACGAAATGCAGGCGCTGTTCGACGATTTCAAGCATAACATCAAATTCTAAACTAGACAATTCAATATCATCTTCGTCATTAACCAAACCAAAAACTTCAGATAAAATTTCAGGTGTAAATGAAACCCGATGTCCCGATATTAAACCAATAATGGTTGAGATATCCTGAATCATAGCAGTATGAATCCATTCCTTAATCTCTGCGACTGGAAGCTTGATTCAGGTAGTTATAAAGTTTCTCAGATGTTGCGCCTCAAACAGTTGCAAAATATTCTTAAAGATTTGATCTGAATGACTGAAAGAGTCTATGTCTATATCAAATCTTGCATCAAACTTCATTGCTGTGAGAGTCGCCTGTGACACCGCCATTTTCCTGCAAAACAAAAAGATCAAGTGCAAGAGAAATGGAAATGGAGAATGCGCGGGATAGAGTTCGATGAAAACCTAAATATAAGTTTTCCGAAGTTGAATAGACGAACTCCGTCCGACGATAAACAATTCATCGACCTCAGTTCGACAAAAATTTCACAAAAGAAATACAATTCGTCGATCTCCGTTCGACGAAAGGTTTACGAAAGGATTACAAATTATCGAGCTGAGATTCTAAGACAGGGGAGACCTCCCTAGCCGCGCGGCCTGCGTGGATAGAGGAGTCAATCCGCCAGACCCCAAGAGGGCTAAGACAGGCCGCGACCTCCAGGGGGAACCTGGAGTAGGCCGCGACTTGCAAGCTAGCTGCCTTGGAAGGGATCACCGATTTATGGCTTAACATAATCCCCGTACTTTTTTAAGTCCCGAAGGGAACTTCAAAAAAGTAGGATACCCACGAAAATCGTGTTCCTTCCCTCGGAAAAATACGAGACAGAGAGTGATAAAACCTGATGTCTCTTCTCAGGAAAGGTTTGCCAATGCATATCTTTTTCTCTGCAAAGGAAAAGTTAATGCGGACGAAAAGAGGCACATCTTGTGTGTACCTGAATTGCTTTTGCAAAACAAAAAAGACTTGAATGTCTTCCATTGAGTCTCTGCAAAACAAAGATGAGAGGAAATATAGAAGAAAAATAACTTGCAAGTACCTGCTAACCTCTACAAAAGGAAGATTAAACAACATATGTGAAAGAAAAAGTAAGTTGTAAGTACCTGAAGAGAAATTGCAAATATCTGCTAATCTCTACAAGAAAAAAATAAGGTGCAGATATGAAAGAATAATAATTCGCAAGTACCTGAAGAGAACTTGCAAATATCTGTTAATCTCTGTAAAAAAAGAGTAAGCTACAAATATGAAAGAAAACTTAGTTGCAAGTACTTGAAGGGAACTTGCAAATATCTGTTAATCTTTGCAAGAAAAGTGTAAGCAGCGGATATGATAGAAAACTAAATTGCAAGTACCTAAAGAGAACTTGCAAATATCTGCTAATATATGCAAGAAAAGAGTAAGCGACAGATATGAAAGAATAATAATTCACAAGTACCTGAAGTGAACTTGCAAATATCTGCTAATTTCTGCAAAAGGAAGAGAGAGCAGCATATATGAAAGAAAACTTAGTCAAGTACCTGAGGAGTTTATGGATAGATATTCTGCTAAAAATTATTGCGATAAGATAGATATGATTAGACTGCAGAAGGAATATCCATCAAACTCTGTTATTGACTGAATGAGCAAAATCAAGTAAAGATCAAGCCACAACAATAATCTTCTTGCGTGGTCAGATATGATATCCCAATATAAAATCCTAATCAGTAATATGAAAGCACTGACTAGACTTAAGCCGAATAGTTTGTCAATAAAGAGAACCAGATTCTCTGACTATCAACTAGTGTTAGAAACATCCAATAAGAGTAGACATTGATAATCATCATCTGATAGAGCATTTTGCAAGCCGAGTATATAAGATGACATAAGCAAAAAAGATGTTGGAAATCCTTTGGATAGGTTGAATTTAACCTGTTAACCTGTAAGAAGACAGAATGAAAAAGGAGGTCTACACCCGAAGAGGACCAAAAAAGGCCGGATGAGCCCCAGGTCTTCCCACGTAAGGTCATCAAGAGTGTAGTCCTACCTAGAGCGGACTAGCCGCACTCCCTTAGAAGGGCACAAAAGAGAAAAATGCACGAAATCCTGAGAAGGAACGGTAGATACACTACTCTCATGCCTCAGGTTACAAACATCGCTGATCAATTAGACTACGTGCGTCAAGTGGTCTATAACATTGCTTGTCTTTGGAAAGATCACCGAAGTTACGGGCCCCGCGAAAGCACGGATTGAGAGTACCATACAATATTCAACTATTACAGTCATGAGATGATCGAAGAGACAAGGCTACACTTGATCACCATTGCTTGTCAAGCAAAGATCATCGTAACTGTAATATATCCCTAGCGGAGCACAGCAGAGCTAACACATGAGACCTTCCTTGATGCACGATTTGTGTTAGATACCGGCCAGTATCCGAAGCCCTAAGGTTCACGTGCATAGATTGAACGACACCCACTACACATACGCGAACACTCCCCACTATATGTGGTCATCGTGGTCTTAAGCCCGAGAACAATCTATGGAGGGAACAACAAGACTCAGCGATATCTCGGTGGTTCAGTGATCCCTTTGGCAAAGAGAAAATAGAGGAGACCCTCCAAAAAGGGAAATGTGTCAGTACGAGATCTCTGACATAAAATTTATTGAAATGAATGGAAAAAACACTTAGAAGTGTGCGGAGCATATGTAAGAAAAATGTTCAATATGGAGAACAAAACCGACCAGACATGATCGCGAAGAGCTTTTGGAACTTCATCTTGCCCATCTTTACCTCAAAATAGATTTCCAAGTGCGCCGATGTCATCAGCATCGATGCACTCGTCAATATTGTGGCTAGGGTAATTGTTGATTTGGCTCACTCCCTTAGGGTAGCAAGGACTAATCGCTACTTCTTTGCCTTTTGAAGTAGACGGGTTAGAGTGGTCATCCTTCGGGAACAGGTCACGTATCTGACCCTGCCTCAACATCTTCTGCACCAGTTGACGAAGTGCTCGACAGTTTTCAGTTGAATGCATGCATTCTTTGTGAAACTCACAGAACAGATCTGAATCTTTTGATCTTTGATCTGCCGGCTGGTATGTCCTTTTGTAATTAGCCTTACCCTTCATTACATGGCTTACTTCTTGCATGACCTCATCTAGTTCGGACTCTAGCAAGTCATCATCTTGCTGCTGATGAACCGAAGCTTCTTGCGGTTCTGGGGCTGACAATAGTAACAATTCATCTCGGGCACGATCCTGGCCCGGGAAGGGGTGTCGATGACGTTGAAATTTTCTTCCCTTCCTTGCGTGAGATGAAAAATCTTTCCGAGGATACCTCGGAGGTTGCTTGTAAGAAGAAGAAGAATCTTTCTCTGCTACAAGCCTGGAGATGAAGCTGGGATTGCTCTTCTCACCTCGAATGTATGAGTTGGCTAAGCTAATCAACTCTTGATATGTCCTTGGTGCTCAAACATTAGCCTCAAACTTAAGTTGTCCTTCACGCAGACCATGTATTAGAGCCACACGATACATTTCTTGATCGACGATCTCAATGTCCAAAATCTCTTTCTGGAAACGATCAACAAAATGAGACCAGATCTCATTCTCTCGTTGCCTGATCTCAAAGAGGGCTTCTGGATCGCCCTTTCTCTTTGTTGATGTAGAAAACCTGAGTAGAAACTCTCTTCGAAAACCAGCAAAGGAAGCATTGGACTGCGGACGCAGTCCATAAAACCATTCTCTCACTTGTCCATCAAAGGATGTTACGAAGAGTTTGCACTTGGTAGCATCTGAAAAGGGTCCTAAGAGCTACAGCTGATTCAAAAGCTTGAAAGTGCATGTTAGTTTTCAGGCAGAACCTACAACCCATTCTTTGTGAGCAGCTATCCGCTTTCTAAAGCCAATAACGAAAGTGTTTGCCTCTGCTTGCACTCCAAATTTAGATTCTTGCTTCCATTTGCTTTGTTGCATTTTTTACTTTATCCGCTAATTTTTATCTTTATTTTAGCTTGTAACCTATTGTAGTATAACCATAAGATTTCTAAACCTTTATAAGTTATCTAATTTATTTTAAAACATAATAACAGTGGAGCATTGATTCTCCCTTTGATGTGAAAATTGAAGATGGGGGGTAAATCGTTGAAGTGATTCCTCCCTCAATCTTTAGTAACAATTGAGTTTGGATTTATGCGAAGTCCGTCTAATGATGGCGTCCGCCTAATGTTACTGCCCGCTTAATGATGTTGCCTGCTGAATGATATTGCCCTCCAAATTATGCCTCCCGCCAAATGATGTCGCCTGCCAAATATTGCTGCCCAATAAACGCCCCCCCCGAATGTGGCCACCCACCGAAAGTTCGTTGCATGGGGACACATCTTTTTTGGTTTTCATGTTAGGTTTTGATATACCAGAAGCATCTATTGTATATTTTTAACGAAAAATGATACTTAATCCGAAGCATATATTCTGATTATAATCAAGGTTGCAGATGTCGGATGTCGAGGATACGTCAGTTTGGGTTTTCGTGTTGTTTTTTTATGTATCGGGAATATTTCATATATCGGATTTTAATATTTAATTAATTATGTATATATATATTATTATTTATACATGTCACAATACTAACTATTTTATAACGTATAGAATTTCTAAATATTAAAAGTTATATGATACATTCAACATACAATACGTTATCGATGTTTTGTAATTTTTAAAAGTTTGCAACTATATATTTTTCTATGATATCAAAAATTTAAAAACTAAGTTTTAAACACCTTATTCTTCAATCTTCATCCCTTACATAATTTATAGTCGGTAGAGTAGATAGAATATGATCATCATTTGATGAACCCTATAGATTTGACTCGTCCATCTAAGATATTTTTCTCTTTGTCGTTTTTTTATTGCTAATTGTCACGTCTTTGTTTTTTGTTATTCTGGGAGGCCTCCTTGTATTATGATCAGAGTTAATAATATCTCTAAATTGTCTCTGCATCAACCCCTCTCCAGGAAAGACTTCATTATCGTCATTATTATCATCCTTGTCATCATCAACACTAATCATCCACTTTTGTACCTTCCCCAAATCTAAGCTCTTAACTGTCAATGAATCTCGAGAAATGTCAGAATATTTTAACTTCAACAATGCGTCGGACTTTACAAAAGCAAGATCGTTCAATCTTTTAATGTCGAGTTTATTTCTCTTCTTAGAATGTATCTATAACATTTTAAAAATATATATAAATAATGCATACAATCATATAATAAGATATTTATGTTTAGTTAAATAACTAAATTAATGTATACCATCTCAAAAGCGCTACATAACTTTTGTTATTTATGTTTAGATAAATAACTAAATTAATGTCATAACCGGAGGATGAAGCAGTAAACCTCAAAATCTTCATATCTTTAGTTTTAAAGTGTTTTGTATCTACACCATTAAGCCTCCACCATTGTACTGCGAAAATTAAAATAATAACATATTTCAATTATGCATCATAAAAAGTATAGAGTTAATCAAAAATATATTTTAAAATGTACCTGGATTTAAGTTAAAAAATTTTAATTGTCTCTTTGCCATATTTTTACCATGTAATCCCTGTTGGTATTGGTTAAGATCAAACTCAACACTGATGTTGCTTTAAAAGATCTTTTATATAGATTCTTGCGAGACACTCAATAAAACCACTAGTAAACCTTTTATCTCCCTCAATCTTCACCCGATGGGGATAGTAAAAATATGTGATGAAGTAATATCCTGAAAAGTGCAGAGGGTTGCTCATCTTCTTCTTACATCTATATAGGGCCGGCTCAACCGCCACCACCTAGTTCAATCTTGTTTGTAACTTTGCACTCTTCAATCTTATGCTTTCCAAGTTTGAATTTAGGGCCAACCCAACCTTCGCCTTAACGTCAATTGGAACTTGAGGACATGACTTAATACTACCCTTCCACCCAGCCTAGTGATGTTTGAAATGAATGAGTAGTTGCATTTGATTTGGTTTGTCTCATTTGCAACCAATTTCTCACTAAATACCTAGAACGAATCTCTACGAGTTAGTATCATTGAATTGGACACCTCACTAGATCCAACAGAAGAAGTAATTCTAAGTAATATGAAATGAAATAAATATTAGTTATATGAAATGATATTTATATATTTACATCATGAGATGAAATAATCAAAATCACTTGATTAGTTAAAAAAATATCAAAAAAGCTCCCTTAACTTCACTAGATCGTTAGATCTTCAGTCCCCTTTCAAATTATCCATATAACATTTTATTTATCCAACGTCATTTTGCTATGCATGCAATGCAATTGTGCCTAAATTGTATTCCTAAGAAGGTTCATGAATGGATACACTTATCATGTTAAGTGTCCATATTGCTTAACATGTCATGCATATTATGTTTCTAATGTCATCGTAATTAAGAGTATTAAACTGCCCATATCCATTTAATATTCACAGGCGGTGTATATCCTAGTAGAAATTCATATGCACATAAATGTTAAGTTTGCGCATAACTCGTTAACGTTTGTGTGCATGCTACTCATACTTATGAGTGTAGTGTGAGTGTTTCAGCCGAGAACATAAAATGACAATATGAGTTAAGAAATGATACACGCATATATATTTATTTAATAAAATTCAAAATATATCAAAATTATAAAATACATTATATTTAGAAGCCTAACCTGGCTTTGATACCAACTGTCATGACCTGTATAAAAGCAGAGATCAGAGTGTGCTTCTGGCGGGTCGTGATGTTACAGATATGGGGGAAAGAAAATTCACGTCTATCAGACAAAAGCTCATTTAATATTATTATATCAGAAATAACTAAACTAGGGAATATACTTTATTTTATTGTGAAAGATTTAGAGTTTATTAGTTAAAAATTTAAATGCACATTTATTTTAATAAAGCTCATGACACACTGTTCTGATACAAATTTTATGCAATGAAAATCACAATGAAATGAACATGCAATTAATATCAAATTTCAGTACATTATTATAGTCTAACAGTTGTCCATGATACAAAAAAAATGACCGATCATATTTATTACATAATAAGCATATCCGACAGTATAATAAGTAAAATACATAGAACCTGACACAACAACAAATAAGATAAACCTCCAGGAACCAGGAACTTGACGCAAATCAGATCGGGCTCAGGTAGCAGGCGGTGCCGTCACGGTCGCTAAAGAAAATTCCAAAATAAGAAGGAAAAAGTCTTAGAACATTGAAATATATAGTGAGCAAAGTAAAATATAATACGAGCAGGAAAAATCAGAAATGTACGTGTACCAATTTTTGTGAGACAAATCTAGTAAGACAGACAAATAATTCAGTCAAGCAGAAATAACTAGAATTATTAACCTACTTCGGAATATAACATATATATGTTCATGTTATAACATAAGCTGTAACCAATTAAATGTGTAGGTGTTATTATTTGATGCACATGAATCTTTAAGTTCAGATGCAATTCTTTATTTGTTCCCGTGTCAAGAGAAAACTTCAGTCAAAGAATTGCATCAATTAAACATTACTTTTCAATGGTTGCTCATGATATTAATGAATTAAATAATTATATGACATGCTATTGATTTATTAATTTACATTTTCAGGGGAAAGTTTATAAACATAAGAAAATGTGTAAGAAACTAGATTCAATGTTTGCAAGCGAGACAGATTTCTCTACTTGCCTTAAGGCTAAAACTGTCAAGCTTTGCAAGTAAATATTAGCAAATCTTAATTTGAACTTTGTTAGAAAAGCCTACTTTAGAGCCCATCTAGGGGCCCATTCTTCTCTCTTCTCTCGCTATTTGTTTTAGTCCCACATCTTGGATTGGGATTTCTCTCTTTCTTCTTCTCCTATATAAATGTATTCATACTTGTAATTATCATTTCAAGAAGTATATACAAGGTTTGGAGCTTTTTCTACATGGTATCAGAGCCAGGTTCGCTCTCTCGCGGTCTCCTCTGTTCTGTCCGCACCTAGGCCTTCTGCGGCTTCCTGCGGCCTGCCTCTCGCGATCTGCCTCCCGCGGGCTGGTTGTTTCTATCCGCTTCCTTCTGCGGCTTGCTCATCTCAGTCCGCTTCTTTCTCCGCTCCCTCCTGTTGCTCTCTTTTCTTCCGTGGTTCCACCCCATCCCTCCCTTCTTATAGCCATTTCTCCTCCTCCATCCGTGGGGCCACCTTCTCCTTTATTCTCTGCTGTCCGCTGCGGACTCCCTACTTGCTGCGGCCTGTCTTCAGTCCGCTGCGGCTTGTTCCAGCTCGCCGCATCCTACCTTCTCTGTCCGCCTGACCGTGCGGGCTGTTCCTCTCTCACCCGCATCTTGGTCGCGGTCTCCTCCAGATCTTCTCTTCTCTGTCCGCGCGGCTTGTCTCTGCCCGCTGCGGAATTCGTATACCAGTCCGCTTCGTCTTTGGTCGCGGCCTCTTCCCGCCGCTGGTGTTTTTCACATCTTGACTGGGCGGTCTCTGCTCTAGTCGCACGGAGAGCGAGGTTCGAAGCATGCGGTTTCCCCTTGTTTGACCGCCCAGTCCGCTCTCCTTCCTGTTCGCAGCTTGCTCTGCGGTCTCCCTCCTATCCGCCTACCCGCCTGTCTCCGCGGGCTCCTCTTCTGCAGACTGCGGGTCTGACCGCTCTTCCCTTATCCGCGCGGTTTTTGCGGCCTACACGTTCTGCATCCGCTTCTCCTCTCCCTCTTTGTGGTTCCACCCTCCTTAGGCTTTTTATAACCTTCTTCTGCTCTGACACGTGAGGCCCACCTCTCTTATCCGCAACAGACTCTCCTTTTGTCCGCTGCGGTCTCTCTTCCTGTCCGCTACGGTCTATCTTCCTGTCCGCTGCGGTTCTGCTTTGAGTTGTTTTTTACTCGCGGTCTCGTGTCCTGACCGCTCGAGTTACTAGCCCGCAGTATCTTGCTTCCCGCTGTGAGCGTGCAAACTTCCCTTTCCGCATTTTGGTCGCGATCTGCCTAATCGCTGGTGTGACCGCGCGGGCTGCCCTTTCTCGCTGCGACTTCCTTCCCGGTTTTCTTTCCCCATTGCCGCTTCTCGACCCGCTAAGGCCGTGCTTACCTTGGCCCGGTCTGTTTCTATCCGCCCGGTCTCGTTCCTTATTCGCCAGGTGATTACTTCTATTGCGGTCTTCTCCTAACCGCGCAGCCTGCTTGTTTCTAGCTGCTGCGGCCTTTGTTCTTACCGCGCTGGTCGTGAACGTTTCTTGCCGCTGGTGCGCTGTCACCGTGACCGCTGCGGACTACTCCTTGCATAATGATCGGCTGTCCTCCAGGCTCTGTGGTGTCTGTTTCCGATGGTGGTACCTCCTGCCTTGCTCACAGCTCATCCTGGATTTTGGATTCCGGGGTCTCTCACCACATTACATCACAGAAACTACCCCAATATTTGAACTCTGTGCATCCCCAGTTCATTACTGTTACTAGTGGGGACACACTTCCCGTCTCTGGTGCTGCAGATATTCACCTCACTCCCTCCATTACTCTTCGCTCGGCTATTCGTGTTCCGGGCTCTCCGTTCAACCTTCTCTCTATTGGCCGACTCACTGCTGACCTCGATTGTGCTGTTATTTTTTCTTCTAACTCGTGTGTTGTGCAGAATCGCAAGACGCAAACCATCATTGGAAAATGACATCTGTCAAATGGTCTCTATATCCTTAACCCGTCTCCCCCAACGGTACTGTCGTCTATTAGCTTCGTTGACTAGCATCGACGTCTGGGTCATGCTCCTCTAAACATCCTCGAAAAATCTCTCCCAGACGTGTCCTTCCACGAGTTCACGTGTGAGTCCTGTATCTATGGGAAACATCATCGCTCTACGTTATCACCACATCCTTCTCGGCGTCCTGCTCCATTTGATCTTGTTCACTCCGATATTTGGGGCCCTTACAAAATTACAAGTGTTTTTGGATACCGTTATTTTGTCACATTTGTCGATGACTACTCTCGGCTGACCTGGCTGTATCTCTTTCGTGACCTCTCTGAATTACCCGGTGTATTCCGTACCTTTTTTATTGAAACTCGCAACCAGTTCTCCACAACCATTAAAACCCTCCGCACCGATAATGCCCGAGAATACACTAGTCATACCTTCTCTCTCCTCTGTGCGGAGTTTGGGATCATCCATCAGACCTCCTGTGTCTATACCCCCCAACAAAATGGCGTTGCTGAACGCAAGAATCGACACCTGCTCGAGGTCACCCGCTCCCTTATGATTCAGATGAATGTTCCAAAACAATATTGGAATTTTGCGGTTTCAACCGCTTGCACTTTTATTAACCGCCTGCCTTCATCTATCCTCAATTTTGCGGTTCCCTTCAATCTCCTTTTTCCCTCCCAACCTCCATTCTCCATCACCCCACGCGTGTTTGGGTGTGTATGTTTTGTTCATCATCTTGGTCCGTCCACTGACAAACTTGCTCTCCGTGCCACTAAATATATGTTTGTGGGCTATTCTCGAACTCATAAGGGCTACATTTGTTTTTCTCCCACGGATCGCAAGGTGGTTACTTCTGCTGATGTCACCTTCCTCGAACATCAGCCGTATTACTCTCCATCTATTGACCCTCCTCTTCCGCCACCTCTCCCGCGACCTGTTATCCCCGTCCATTCCACCATCCCACCTCTACCTCCCCCACCCATCCCACCTAAACCACCTACACCACCAGTCATTCGTGTGTACACTCGATGTCCTCCCTCGTCTACTACCCTACGAGAGCTGCCCTGCTCTAATGATGCTTTGCAACCTGCGGATCCGCCAACTGCTTCCACTACCCACTCGATGGCCAACTTTGTCTCTTTTCACCACCTCTCTCCGGAACTCCGTCAGAGTGCTCTCTCTTTATCCTCTATCTCCACCCCCTAATTCTGTACAGGAGGCTCGTCACCACCCCGGATGGAGGGCGACCATGGAAGATGAAATGCGGGCTCTCTGGGCCAACCGTACTTGAGATCTTGTTCCTCTTCCTGCAGGTCAATCCTGTGTTAGCTGCAAGTGGCTCTTTGTTATTAAACATGCGGCGGATGACACCGTTGAGAGTCTAAAGGCCCGCCTCGTGGCCCAGGGTTTTACTCAGCAACATGGACTTGATTATGAGGAAACTTTCTCTCCAGTGGCCAAATTGAACACGGTCCGAGTTCTTCTTTCCTTGGCTGTTCACCATCATTGGCCTCTTTATCAGCTGGATGTTAAGAACGCCTTTCTCAGTGGTGATCTACAGGAGACTGTTTATATGCATCAACCTCCCGGGTTTGAGATCACGGGGGAGTCTTGGGTTTGTCATCTTCAAAAATATATTTATGGTCTCAAACAGTCCCCGCGCGCTTGGTTTGACAAATTCAGCACGGTAGTCCGCGATATTGGCTTCAGTAGGAGCTCGGCTGACTTCTCTCTCTTCACTCGACACCGGCCAACCGGAACAGTGATTCTACTTGTCTATGTTGACGATATCCTCATTACTGGCGACGATACTACAGGGATACAACATACCAAGCAACAGTTGAACTCCGTCTTTCATACCAAAGATCTTGGTAACCTACGGTATTTTCTCGGGCTTGATATTGCACGACGGCCTGATGGTTTTGTATTATCCCAAAGGAAGTATTGTATGGACCTTATTCATGATGCTGGCTATTCGGGATGCGAACCTACGGATACTCCAATGGACGCTAATCACAGGCTATCGGCCCATAGCTCTGACTCCGATAAGTTGCTTACGAATCCGGAATACTACAAACGCCTAGTTGAGAAACTGATCTACCTTACAGTTACTCGACCAGACATCTCCTTTGCCGTAGGAGTCGTGAGTCGATTTATGCATGCCCCGAAGACATCTCACCTTCAAGTTGTCGAGCCCATTCTTCGGTATCTCAAGAACGCTCCAGGACAAGGGCTTGTGTACAAGCCATCCACATCTTTATCCCTTGTCGCATACTCTGACGTTGACTATGCCGGGTCCATTGATGATAGGCGTTCCACAACAGGTTTTTGTGCCTACTTCGGTGGACATCTCATAACCTGGCATAGCAAGAAACAGAATGTGGTTGCTCGCTCTTTTGCTGAAGCTGAGTACCGCGCTATGACTGCTGTTGTTTCCGAGTTAACTTGGCTTAAGAGCCTTCTGAGAGACTTGGGTGTTCCTGCTGCAAGCCAAGTTGCTGACATCCTGACTAAAGCTCTCTCCCGACGACTATACTACCAGTTTTTATCCAAGCTTGGTGCCTACGACTTGTACGCTCCAGCTTGCGGGGGAGTGTTAGAAAAGCTTACTTTAGGGCCCATCTCGGGGCCCATTCTTCTCTCTTCTCTCTCTATTTGTTTTAGTCCCCCATCTTGGATTGAGATTTCTCTCTTTCTTCTTCTCCTATATAAAATGTATTCATACTTGTAATTATCAATTCAAGAAGTATATACAAAGTTTGGAGCTTTTTCTACAAACTTGTTCAAGCGCAATCATAATTTATATTTGACATAACAAAAATCCAAATGCTAGCACAAACAATTTATTTTATATAATCTAAATATGAAAGGGGTTTAGGAATTTACCTTCCTCAAAGGTCAGGGGAGGAGAGACTACCACGAGGAAATCGGGAATTAGCGGCACTTTGGCTAAATAAACCCAAAATCGGAGAGGATTTTGAGCGATCTCGCCGATTAGGTCGCGGTGCGGTGTCAGATATCATAAACACAACGCGGTTTGTCGATAACAAGAGCGACGCACGATTGGATCACAAAATATATGAAAATTTGGAGTGAAAATTTGCAAAATAATTTCAAAAAACTCTAAACAATTGAGATTGGAGTTCCTTACCCAAGGAGACCAAATACAAGTAGAGGAGGTTTTGAACAAACCCTAGGTGTAAACGGAGCCCAAGGGGGAGCAAAAGTTGTTGTCGGCCCCTTTGGAGGAGTTGCTATCGGCTCTCAAGAAATGGAGTGAAGAGAGGCGGCTGACGGCCTTGAGGAGAAGAGAAGAAAGTCCCACCAGCCTGAGGGAGGAAGGGTGTTCTGGCGCTGCTTGGGGAGGAGAAACTGTTAGCTAGGGCAAGAGGAAGAGGGGCAGGCGAAGTCGGCAGAGAGCAGGGAGGCAGCGATCCGGAGCGGCGAGATCGGCACCTGCGGGTTTGCGAGATTGGAAGTCGGAACCGGCGCTGAGGATAGGTAAGGGAAGAATAATGAAATCTGCGGTGGGGGGGGGGGGGGTCAGTTTAGTATTTTAGAGGGGGAATTTCATGGTAATCACAAATTCACCATCACTTGAATTTTAATTCTTTTAAATCTCTTTTTTTATTTACATGAGTTGTTACACATTTTTAGTATCATGTTGAACCTTTTTGGTAGTACAATCTAACTCAATAGCTTACACTTGTAAGGCAGCTTCCACAGTCTTGGCGTAGGTGGCGGCACAAGAGCTACCACTTGCTGGTGAAAATCATGACGGAGTCCCTTCACGTAATGACTGGTCTTCTTAGACTCGTCTAACACAAATTCCACGACAAAGAGGGATAAGCGAGAGAACTCATTTTCGTACTCTGTCACTGTCCTGTCAGGCTACTGGAGGGGCAAAAACTTCTCAGTTAGTTTGTCTCGCTCCACAGAAGTGAGAATCTTCTTCATGATAGCTTCCTTGAATTGCCCCTAGGTCATGGTGGCAGAATTAGGGAGATTGCAGTGTTGAAACCTCCAAGTTGTAAGCACTCTCGGCCAGCTAGTAGGCCACAAGAAGAACCTTCTGAGCTTCTAAAACCCCAACATACTCGAAGTGTTTTTCTATCTGGGAGAACCATCCGGATATCACGAAGCAGTCTCAGTCGTCATTATAAGACGACAGATTTAGCCTTTTGAACTCTACAGTATTTGTCATCTCTACAGGAGGAGCAGTTGGATTTGATGCGAGCTCGGTCACCAGGTTGACGACAGGTGAGCTGGTTCCGAGATCAGATGCAGGTGCGGTGGCTCTAGGAGGGGCAGCAGTGATAGCTACTCCAGTTGTCCCTGTGTAGTCGGAACCAGAGGCTAGATCAGGATTTTGGCGATCCTCTTCTAGGCGAGTGAGGCGGTCCAGAATCTGCCTCAAAAGCTGAGCACTGACATCACCAGAAGCTCCCCCCCACAGAATTGGTAGTCTGCTTGCGTTGTGACCGCTTGGGAGCCATCTAGAAAGAGATATAAGAGAATGGTAAGAGAAACAATCAAGCAAAACAGAAAGGATATTGACTAGAGACTCTAACACTTTAATACTATCAGATGCGTAAATCATGTGATAATTACAACATTTTCATTTGACAACTCTAGGTAATGATCATCCAAATGCAACAATAAAACCGCGTGTAATATTAAATAATTTGTAAATCCATGTGTGTACAATCATCATTTGTTGTTCTTAGCTTAACACTTGTTCAATGAGTTATGTTATGCATACAATGCAACTATGCGTAAAATATATTTCTTAGAATGTTCATTAATGGATACACATGCTATGTTAAGTGCTCATATTGCTTAACATGTCATACATATTATGTTTTTAATGTCATCGTACTTGAAAATATTAAACAACCCATATTTATTTAATATTCACAAGCCGTATATATTATAGTGAAAATTCATATACATATAAATGTTTAGTTTGCTCATAACCCCTTAATATTTCTGTGCATACTACTCATGCTTATGAGTGTAGTATTTCAGACGAGAACAACAGATTATAATAAGGTGAGTGAACGAATGATGCATACATATATATTTATATAATAAAATTCAAAATATGTGAAAATTATAAGATACTTTATCTTTAGAAGTTCAACCTCCCTTTGATACCAACTATCACGACCTGTCTACAATCAAAAGTCAGAGTGGGAATCAGGTGATATGGGGGAAAAAAATTTCATGTCTGTTAGACGGGGGCTGATTTACTATTATTAGATTTAAAATAAATAATTTAGTGAAAAATATATTATTTTTTGCGAAACCTTTAGAATATAATAGTTAAAAGTTAGATGCACGTGTATTTTAATAAAATTCATGAGGCAAAGTGCAGGTACAAATTTCATGCAATAAAAATCTCAAAGGAAATGGACATGCACTAATATTAAATTCTAATCCATAATTTATTCAGCCTAGCAGTAGTACATGATACAAGAGAAAATGACAGATCATAATTATTGCATAAGAATTATGATCCAACAGTAAAGGAATACAACATAGTACTTGACACGACAATAAATAAGATAAACCTCCAACAGCATAAACTTGACGCAGATTGGGCTTAGGTAGCAGGCGGCGCAGTCACAGACGTCAAGACAAATTCCAAAATAAAAATTAAAGAATCTCAGAACATTGATAAATGTAAGCATGGTAAAATACATAACTAGCAGGGGAATCAGAAATATACGCGTATCAATTTTTATGAGACAAAGCTGGCATGACAGACAAGTAAACGGGCCAACTAGAGACAACTAGGTTTATTAGCTTACCTCGGAGTCTAATATATATTCGTTTATGTAATGACATAAGCTGTAATCCATGAGATGTATAAGTATTTTTATTTGATGCACAATATTCATGATTCAGACGGATTCAAGTTCAAATTTAAGACTTATCAGAGATTTAAGTTCAGATTTCAAAACTTATCAGAGATTCAAGTTCATATTTTAAGACTTATCAGAGATTCAAGTTCAAATTTAAAGACTTATTAGAGATTCAAGTTCAGAGAGGTACATCAATTAAACACTATTTTTCATTGTTCGCTTATGACATTAATGTATTAAATAATTTATAGTTTTTTTTAAGATAAATAATTTATAGTTTTGTGATTTCTAGCGTACCAAGATATGCTACAAATTTAATGATTCGGGTTTTCAAGACTATAATTCATAACTAGAAGAAGGGGTGCATGAAATTAAATTCACTGTTTGCAAGCGAGAGAGATTTCTCTACTTGCCTTAAGTAGAACTGAAACTGATCGTGACAGCTAAGTGACACAAGCAAATTTAGAAATCTTATTTCAGACTTGTTCAAGCACAATCATAATTGATATTTGACATAACAGGAATCCATACGCTAGCACAAACATTTTTTTTCATCGCATTACTTAATCTAGAGCGGGTTTAGAAATTTACCTTCCTCAATTAATGAGGGGAGAGGAGGCTACCACGAGAAATCAGGGATTTGGAGGCACTTAGGTTTGGGAATCCCAAATCGGAGAGACTTTAGAGAGATCTCACCAATTAATTCGATGAGCGGCGACGGAAATCAGAATTACATAGTGGTTAGGCGATTATAAGAGGGCAATAAAATTGGATCACAATATAGACGTAAATTGGAGCACAAATTTGCAAAATAATTTCAAGGAAATCTGAATAAAGGGGGAAAGAGGGAGATTCTTACCCAAGAAATCCAAATCTTATCCCAAGGATGAGAGGGAAGGAAACCCTAGTTTTCCCTCTCGCAAATCCCGACCAAGACGAAGTAGAAGAAGAGAAATTAGGGTTGTCGTCCCTTAGAGGAGGGAGTGGTTGTTGGCCTAGAGGAAGAGAAGGGGAAAACTGCTGCTGCCGCCCCCTAGGAAGAAGAAGGGGTTGATGTCGGTTTGGGGAGAGGAAGGAGCAACAAGAGTCAGCTAGGGGAGGCGATGGATCCTTTGGCCAGAACAGGAGGAGGAGATTGCCGGCTTGGAGGGGAGTTGTCGGTGCCCTGAGACGGTGGCAGCGAAAACAACGGCAGGCGGAAATCGACGAAGGTGCGGGAGGGAGAACTTGACTGATGGGTTACAAGAAAAAATAGGGGTATCGGGGGGGGGGGGGGCAGCGATTATGAATAAGAAGGAAACTTCTTTGGTAATTACAAAATCATCATTTTATTATTTTTACTTGATTGGCTTTTTTTATTGTAAAAATTTGCATTGTTACAATCACTCCACATCAGCATCAATCTCTTACCTTGTTTGTAGCCCTTTGGAGTAGCGGAGCCATTTTTGCATGTTTTTGACCACCGGGCATGGTTTCGAGTAGTATAAATAGGGGTGCATGGAAGGAGGTACGAATTAAATTCATTCTGGAACTACCTTAAACCTTCCATCTCAGCTTAAATTGTACTCGCTTGATCTTAATCTCTTGTAGAACTTGTTAGGCTATAATTTGCTTAACATGACTAAAATCACGCACAACTAAAAGTTCGCATTATGTGAAATCTATCCGTACTGGTCCTGCTTCTCACAAATGAGCTTTCTCCTCTCTCTCTTACTTGTCGTCACAGTCGAAGTATTCTCTGTCAAGTAGTCTCCTATCCCATAGGAGCACAACCAGAGGGGTTGGGCTGATTTTGCCCCAACAAAGCACGCGACCTTTAGATTTCTGACATTCGGTGAATATTGTTTGTTGTGGATGAGAAATGATATACTGGGAACCACTAGGAGGAGGGGTCCAGGTGACATCCCTGACGATTTTGTTACTCACGACGAATTGAATAACCAGATGGCTACTATCTAGGGTCTTGCATGAGATGTCGCTTACGTCACCATAGGTGCGACGACTACACCACTCATTCTCTTACCTGAGATCAATACTGCGCCTAGGCGTCAGTGAGAGTCTGATTAGCTTTTTGCGATGTTTATGTGAGAACATTACCAGCCTCCGCTTCTGCTAAACCTCCATGAGTTCTTTCTTTTGATGATTGAGTTGATCCCTATAATATGGAGGCGAAGAATTCTATTGGGTTTTACAAGACGGCACAACAGTTGTGCGCGCAATGAAAATAAAGAACAAGAAAACCCAAAAAGTTCGGATCTGACAATATTAATTAATCAAGATGTAAAACATGATGTAATTAAAATTACCTTTGTGGGATTGTGTCTATACTCAACCAAGATGCATCAGAAAATTTTAGCCGGGCACTAACGGCTTGTCTCCTGAGCGCAAAAAAATTATCCGCACCTCTACAGATAGTCCACACGATTGGGGGAACCCACAACAACTTGTCGCACAAGCGCTAGGTCGGGAGAGGACACTCAACGTCTCCACAGATTGCTAGATCTGTTAGAGGAGAGGTGGCGGCGACACGCGCCGGGATCGGGATCGACGACAACGACGAGATCGGTGGAACGCTTCCGTCGGCTTTTAGGGCTTCCGTCTTTTTGCACAGTGACGGCTCGTGTTCTTAGACAGAATATCGCGTCTAGCCTCTTGTTGAAATCCTAAAACTTCCTATTTATACTCCAAGGAATAAATAAGAACAGCTTCCGGCGCTATCCGCACATCCAAGACTTAGAATCCAGATATTCGGCCAGACAACCCTTCTCTCGACGAATCGTCGAGTATCTACATCATACACGACGAATCGTCGAGTATCCATAGGATACACGACGAACTCAACGCCTACCTTCAGCCGAATCAACACTTGACATCGACGAAGGCGTTTAATGGACTCAACGTTGTCAACGCTTTCTGCGTCATGGCGTTGAGTGCACTAAACGCACTCACTCAACGCCTACGGCCAGATTCGTCGAATGGCGTTGAGTGAACTCAAAACACTCAACGCCTAAGGACAAATTCGTAGAATGACGGTGAGTGAACTCAAAACACTCAACGCCTAAGACTCAGATCCGTCAAGTCAACACTTTGAGTCGACGAATCGTTGAATGGACTCAACGCATTCAACGCTTAAGTGCAATACTCGACGAATCGACTTCTTGACTCGACAAATCGTTGAATACACTCAACTCACTCAACGCCACTATTCGACGAGTCAACTCTTGACTCGACGAAGGAGTTAAGTGGTCACGACACACTCGACACTTTTGCCTTAGAATATTCAAGTCCTTTTGAACTTATCATATGAGCTATACCATACAGATCCAATCTCTCAATTTCTCCACAATCTTATGTGCGACCCTAATAGGCTCATACTGTGTTGTCAGTGAGGCCACATGCTTGATTACTTCCAGATCACAATGATAACACTAACAGTCTCTCACTTGATCTTGAAAGTATCAAACAAAGACTTTACAAACAATGAATGATATCTAGCAATACATCATTGCTCCCCAAACAGTAATAGTTTATTAAAACTCAAAAGCCATTGTAACCAATGTTATAGTGTTGTCATGTTTCTTCGTCCCTTACATCCGGATAGAACTAGAGGTATAGGCCGTGTCATCCTCATAATGGTTCAATATCAATTTCCTGATCTATAATGAACTTTCAGAAATTGGTGATCCCAATATCACATATTGACTCAACCAAACATGACTATGCATTTCTCAGTCTCATTTCATCAAGTGGCTCATGGATGCAACTTCTATCATAAAGGAGGACAAATCTCATCTTTGCTCCCATGCAAACAACCAAATGATTCGTAACGTACCCAATAACCACCTTTATCATCTAACTTTCTCAAGATTGGACTTTTGATAGCATCAAAGCACGCTTTTCCTCACTCAATAAATGATGTGACTTCAGGTCAAATTACCACAAACATCATTGCCACTTGAGTCATATTTGTGACACGTTTATATAACAATCCCCAAAAGATTCTCATGGTGGTTCTGTCCAGTACAACTTGTTCATAACAAGTACCCAAGTAATGACTTCATATCACAATGTCATGACCTGTGAGGACGGGTCATCAGTCAACGCACATGCTAGTTTTAAATGTATCATCATCGCCCTTAGCTTTTAAGATGATACAGCGACCATAGACCTTTAAAAATGAAGCTTCTGGGATCATAGGTTCTCACATTCAAGTCACTACTTGACCTATGGAAGCAAACACTCTAAGAGTATTTATTTGGTTAACTACTCTATCACAATAGAAATAATAACACAATAAAAGAACTTGCTAAAATATATAAATGAAATATATACAATACTTTATTCATCAAATGAAATATTACAGCCAACAAAAATGTACAATCCACAAGTATCACACTAGGCTTAATCATTAAGACATCGTATACCCATAGATCTTACATGACCGTCATACTTTCTCTGCGCTAGAGGCTTTGTCAGTAGATCTGCAATGTTTTCTTCAGTCGGCACTCTGCTAATGCTCACATCTCCTTGATCGACAATCTCTCGAATTAGATGAAACCGCCGAAGTATGTGCTTGGAGCGCTGATGAGTTGTATGTTCTGAAGCAAGTGCAATTGCACCGTTGTTGTCACAGTAGAGATCTACAGGACGAACAATGCTAGAAACTACGTCTAACTCGCCGATGAATTTCCTAATCCATACAGCCTCCTTCGCTGCATTTGCAGCGGCGATATACTCAGCCTCAGTTGTAGAATCAGCAACTGTCTCCTGCTTGGAAATTTTCCAGCTAACAACACCTCCATTAAGCCAAAATATGAAACCTGACTGAGACTTTGAGTCGTTCCTATCAGTTTGGAAGCTAGCATCCGTGTAACCCCTTACAACGAGCTTTTCCTCTCCACCAAATACCAAGAACGCATCCTTAGTCCTTCACAAGTACTTCAAGATATTCTTAACGACAATCTAGTGACTTTTATCGGGATCAGACTGATATCTGCTAGTCATGCTCAAGGCATAAGAGACATCAGGTCTAGTACATATCATTGCATACATGATTGACCCAATTGACGAAGCATATGAAATCAACTTCATGCGGTGCTTATCTTCACAAGACTTAGGACACTGGTCCTTAGAGAGACTCACACCATGAGACATGAACAAGAATCCTTTCTTGGACTCAAGCATATTGAACCGCTTTAACACCTTGTCAATGTACGTACTTGTGTCAAACTCATCTACTTCTTCGATCTATCTCTATAGATCTTAATACTAAGTATATAAGTCGCTTCACCCAAGTCTTTCATTGAAAAACAGTCTCCTAGGTTGTTCTTAACAACTTGCAGGGTCGGTTTGTCATTCCCGATAAGCAGTATGTCATCTACGTACAATTTCAGAAAGACAACTATACTCTAACTAATCTATTTGTAAACACACGGTTTCATTCTCGTTTTTGATAAACCAAACTCTTTGATCTTTTCATCAAAACGAAAATTCCAACTTCGAGAAACCTGTTTTAATCCATAAATGAATCTCTGCAGCTTGCATATTTTAATGGTTTCACCTAAAGATACAAAACCCTCGGGTTGTGTCATGTACACTTCCTCAAAAAGGTTTCCATTTAGGAAAGCCGTTTTGATATCCATCTGCCAGATCTCGTAGTCATAATACGCAGCAATAACAAACAGAATTTTTATGGACTTAACCATGACAACATGGAAAAAGTCTCATCATAGTCAATATCATGAATTTGCTTGAAACCCTTAGCCACTAGTCTCTCTTTGAATGTTTGTACATTCCCATGCATGTCGGTCTTTTTCTTGAAGACCCACTTGCACCCTATGGGTCTTACCCCTTCAGGTGGTTCCCCCAAGTTCCAAACTTATTTTTCATACATGAAGTCCATCTCAAATTTCATGGTCTCAAGCCACTTCTCGGAGTCAGGTCCACTCATAGGCTTTTGGTAGGTTGCAGGCTCATCACTATGATCCATAAACAACACATTACCTATCTGAGACACGAGAAATACATATCTCTCAGGCTCAAACCTTGGTCTACCAGATCTACGTGGAACTTGTGTTTCCTGAGTAGGTTCTCCAGCTACAACAACTTGTAGTCCTGACACAGATTTCAATTCCGGTTTATTCACATTTTGTGGTTCTTTAACTTCTTCAAGTTCTACTCTGCCAGTCTTTCTACTTAATTACTCTTTCTCAAGAAAGACGTCAGTACTCGCGACAAACACTTTGCCCTCAGACAGTAGGTAAAAATAATATCCTTTAATTTCCTTAGCATACCCCATAAGATAACACTTATCCGATTGAGTTGCAGCTTGTCAGGCATTTGACGTCACACGTATGCCTCACAGCCGCAAACCTTAATGAACGACATACTAGGACGCTTCCCAGTCCATATCTCATATGGTGTCTTTAATAGCGCTTTCGTTGGAGCACGATTTAATGTTAAAGCAATAGTTTGTAGTGCAAATCCCCAAAATGAAACAGACAGATCTGCATGACTCATCATCGATCACATCATGTCTAACAGTGTACGATTTCTCCGCTCAGACTCACCATTATGCTGTTGTGTTCTAGGTGGAGTAAGCTGTAATACAATACCACACTCTTTCAGATGATCACAAAACTTATGACTTAGGTATTCGCCACCTCGATCAGATCGAAGTGCTTTAACATTCTTACCCAGCTGGTTCTCTACTTTGTTTTTAAACTCTTTGAACTTTTCAAAGATTTTGGATTTACACTTCATAAGATACACGTATCCGTATCTACTGAAATCATCAATAAATGTAACAAAGTAGAAGTACCCACCTCTGACTATAGAACTCATGGGTACATATACATCACTATGTACTATACCCAAGAGATCACTAACCCTCTCATTGTTTCCAGTGAAAGTGACCTTAGTCATCTTGCCTAACAAATAAGATTCACATCTCTCAAATGATTCATAATCAAATGTGTCCAATAGTTCATCTCTATGGAGCTTGGATATACGTTTCTCATTTATATGATCCAAAAGACAATGCCAAAGATATGTAGGGTTCGAGTCATTCATTTTTAGTCTTTTAGTATTTTCTATATTATAGATCTGATGGTCTAAGTTCACAACATATAAATCATTAAATATTTGAGATACACCGTAACAAACATCATTCTTAAATATTGAACAACAGTTGTTTTTAATAATAAAAGAAAAACCCATCATGTCTAAACATGAAATAGATATAATGTTTCTAGTTATGGAAAGAATAAAATAACAGTTATCTAGTTCTATTACAAGTCCTCTGAATAAATAAAGATAGTAAACACCCACAGCGACAGCAGCAACTCTTGCTCCATTGCCAACACGCAGGTCCACCTCTCATTTACTCAGCATTATTCTCCTTCCCAGTTATTGCACATTTATACAAATGTGAGAAACACATCTGGTATCCAATATCTAGGATGAAGGAGCAAAAAAGTTTTTCTCTATAACATAAATACCTGAAGCGGAAATCATACCTTCCATCATCCTTTGCAGACCCTCATTGAATGAAAGACAGTTTCTTCTCCAATGACCAGTTTTGCCACAATGGTGGCACTTTCCCCAAACCTTTCTTTTTCTGTGCAGAAGACTTGGGCTCCAGAGCAGACTTAGATCCTACCTTCCTCTTCTTGAAGCCCTTGGACTTGCCCTTACCTTTACGCACCATCAGTATGGGGCTAGCAGGCTTGACCTTCTTCATGTTGATCTCGACAGTTCGCAACATGCCTAGGAGCTCGGACAGTGTCTTGTCTATTTCATTCATGTTATAGTTCTATACAAATTGCTCATAACTGTCCGACAACTATTGCAGGATCAGGTCTGTGGCCAACTCTTGGCCCAGAGGGAACCCTAGTCTTTCAAGGTTCTCGATATACCCAATCATCTTGAGTACGTGAGTCCCTACTAGGTCCCGAGCTTCCATCTTGTACTGGAAACAACGCCTTAGTGACTTCAAATCTCTCTTGACGAGTTTGCCCTTGAAACATTTTCTTGAGATGCTCGTCAATATCCTTGCAACTCATGTTCTCATGTTGCTTTTGGAGCTCAGAGTTCATGGTCTCTAGCATGAGACATTCGGCGTTCAAGGAGTCGTCAAGATACTTCTTATAAACATCTTTATCAGTACGGGGTGCATTTCTGGCAGACTCATCAGAGGTTACCTCTTCCAAAACATAGAGCTTGCGCTCTTGCCTGAGAACTATTCTCAAGCTCCTGTACCTGTCCAAATAATTCGTCTCACTCAGCTTTTCTTTCTCAATGATCGCTCAGAGGGACAAGGTGGAATGTGAATCACTTGCCATGGAAATTATACAATGATCAAGCAAAGTAAATTAGTACTGCATTTCCAAAAATATAATTTATTATTTCGATAAGAACTTTTATCAAAATAACTCATACTATTTTTATCAAACTGATAACCTTCGATATCAATTCGAAGAATTTATGCGAGTAACCCTCTTAGTGGACAAGATTCATATTTCACTAACACTATGAGTCAACTTTGTCTTTTCTCTCACAATGCAGCTATTTAGGTAGACAACGCTTATCACTTTCATCACAATGCAATTCTTGTGTGACTAGTGAATAACTCTTTATTCACATCCATCATATGGTGCATACCAACTCTATGCTTCTGGGCACTCAACCTTTGAGATCACCCAGTTAAGTATGACCCGATGTCGACAGTGCGATATCACAATTATCCGCTCGCACCCTTACCAAGATAGATTAATGCATCTTGCTTTGGCAAACCCACACTTCATCGATCGAGGCAGGAAGAGTGTCATCCATCAGAAGACATCCGAACACTTAATATTGCTTACGGGATTTTAGATACTTGATTAACTCTTTAATCGTGGTTAACGATTAACCAGTGTGCACATCAAACAAAATAAAATAGCAGCAATCATAATCCATATGCATCTCAGATGTGCACAAGAAGATCATCATCAACACTTGATGAGCTGAGCTAAATCTGAATATCTAAAACGCTTCTAAATATTCTGATTTACATGCACTGGACATGAGCTACACAAACTCCACTTACACAGTAGACAAGCTCGTCACTTTATTTGTGAGATTCCAAAATCTACCACATACTTGGTTTCACAAACCAGCAAAAGTGACGGTTACTGTTAAGGAGTAGCAACAAAAAATTCACATGCATTCTTGGTGGGATTTCAAGAATATATTTAGGCATTTTAGAACACTTCTAAAATCTCCAAATCTACACGTCATGAATTTAGCAACTTCTGAAACATGAAATATTGTCGGCAACCTGCCTCTGATACCACTGTTGGGTTTTACAAAACGACACAACATTTGTGCGCGCAGCGGAAATAGATAACAAGAAAACTCAAAAAGTTCGGATCTGACAATATTCATGAATCAAGAAGTAAAACATGTTGTAATTAAAATTACCTTTGTGGATTGAGTCTATACTCAACCAAGATGTTCCAGAAAATTTCAGCTGGACATTAGCGGCTTGAGTCCTGAGCGCAGAAATTGTATCCGCATCTCTACAGATAGTCCACACGATCGAGAGAACCCACAACAACTTGTTGCACAAGTGCTAGGTCGGGAGAGGACACTCAGCGTCTCCATAGATTGCTAGATCTGTTAGAGGAGATGCGGTGACGACACTCGCCGGGATCGGGATCGGCGACAGCGACGGGATCGGCGGAACGCTTCCGTCGGCTTTTAGGTCTTCCGTCTTCTCGCACAGTGACGACTCGTGTGCTTAGACAGAATATCACGTCTAGTCTCTTGTTGAAAACCTAAAACTTCCTATTTATACTTCAAAGAATAAATAAGAACAACTTCCGACGCTATCCGCAGACCCAAGACTTAGAATCCAGAAATTCGGCCAGACAACCCTTGTCTCGACGAATCGTCGAGTATCTACAGCATACACGACGAATCATCGAGTATCATTATATACTCGATGAATCGTCCAGTATCCATAGGATACACAACGAACTCAATGCCTACCTTCAGCCGAATCAACACTTGACATCGACGAAGGCGTTGAATGGACTCAACGCTGTCAACGCTTTCTGCGCCATGGCGTTGTGTGCACTCAACGCCTATTGCCAGATTCGTCGAATGGCGTTGAGTGAACTCAAAGCACTCAACGCCTAAGGCCAAATTCGTCGAATGGCGTTGAGTGAACTCAAGACACTAAATGCCTAAGACTCAGATCCGTCAAGTCAACACTTTGACTCGACGAATCGTTGAATGCACTCAACTCACTCAACACCACCATTCGACGAGTCAACTCTTAACTCGACGAAGGCGTTGAGTGGTCTCGACACATTTGACACTTTTGCCTTAGAATATTTAAGTCCTTTTCAACTCATCATATGAGTTATACCATACAGATCCAATCTCTCAATTTCTGCACAATCTTATATGCGACTCTGATAGGCTCATACTGAGTTAGAAGTGAGGCCACATGCTCTCACTTTCAGATCACAATGGTAACACCAACAACTTCTCCTTTTTCCAATGCGATCATGATGGAACCTGTTCAGACGAACATTAAGGATCTGTCTTACGCACTTACTACCTAAGGAGAATACCCTCCATCACTTGCAAGCATTCAAGTCCATCTCCCCAAAGAACCCTTCCAATTCTCTGCTGTGCAGGTTGTCACAGTGAATCTTGATGTGAAGACGAGATTGGATCTTCAAACTTTCAGCAAAGTGCATCAATTTGGGGGTTGGGGGTGGGGGTGCTTTAGGTGATATGTTGAGGATTGCTACCCCTTGGAAGAGGAGCTGAGATCAGGCCCTCTTCTCCATCAAGCAACAATTGATGGATACCCTTGGGAGATAAATTGTTAGGTTTCTGAAAGAGATCCTGCGCATTCACGATGTATGGTTTGCCATTTACCAGATTGTGATAGTTTGTAGTATCCAACAGTGGTTGTTCAACTTTGAAGCTAGTTAAAAATCGTCAGGCTCTTATGGATATTTGATTAATATGTTGAATCAGTTCATAAACGGAGAACCTACCAATTAGGGCTTCATCTCGTCACACACCTCATGTAAAGGCAGCATAAGGAGGCTGTGGCTTCAGGCTTCCGAGCAATCAGCCTGATAAGGCCAATGTGACTTGAACTAATAATCATCTGCCTCAAACTTGCCGGAAGAAATATTCCTTATGCCTGTTTGCTTCCACCTCTTCCTTTCCGGCCTATTAGGCAGACTCATTTGAGATTTACTTCGAGGATTCAGCACGCGAAGCCTCCACTCTCAGTCATTCAATCAGTCCAAGGGTTGACTCATTTTGAACAAGAATGTCAATTCCCTATAGCTTCCAGGGGTTACTATGATAGCCGCAAGGAATTCACGAATCTCATCTTATTTATGGTGTAGGTCCTCCAAATCATTCAGAAGCAGCCTTCCTTTCAGAGGTTTCATCCTTTGAAGTTTGATGTGTGGAATCGAAACAGGGAACTCTTTTGTGAGTTCCGTAAAAACGTCTGTCTTGATATAGAGAGTTGTCGAGCACTCTGAAGTCTCGTTGAAAAGTTGCTCATGGCTGGTAAGCAGCGGGAGTTTATTACCTGCGTGATAGAGGTGGGGCATGATTTTGAGAAGGATAAAGTTGTTATTGCTGTTATAAAAGCCTACAATTGCTAAGGAACATCTCCCCTGGTAGTGGGACTGTATTGTACTGGTAGATGTTGGCTTTCTTGATAGCATCAACTTCATTTGTGAATATATAGAGCAAGATGTCGACCTCCCTTGTAACAACCCACTTGATTACCACAATCCAAATACTTATCTTATCAGAAGCACTGTTTTGCTAGATTATTATTTTTTTTAGCAGAGGAGCTCTATAGCACCCAACCTAGTTTAACAATAAATCAGCATTCCGGCCGGGCCCCTGATAAGAAGTAAACTAAACAATAATACTAAAACTGTCACATAGCAGACATAAATGAAAGTAAGAACTGCAAACTTACAGTGGAAGTAAAATATGCAGCTAAGGGGTAAAAATTGTATCTCAATTTCTGATTCACAGAGCCAACTAGAATTAAAAAAAACCATACAATCTGAATTACTGAAATCTTAAACTTGGTATGATACTTTCAAAACTTTAGATAATTTTAATACATTTAGTTCATAATTTAAAGAACAACAATTGAAATGAAAGGCAACTGCAATGAAAGACAACTGAAAGAAAGTACTAAAAATGTGTAGACCCGCAAACGTTTATCATAAGTGCAACTCCCCACCGGTGACCCCTGAAAAGAAATGTTCGAAGATGGGTCTGCCCAATTGGTTTGTAAGAAATATTACGCCTCCCAGTAACACTATAAATACATAAATAGTTTGTATAGAAAAGTAATTGTTTTTTACTATCATTGAATGTTTCTGAATAAACTTCATTTATATTTTTATGTTTATTTTTCGTATTGTTACAATATAGATTCTATCTTATTATCCGAGTTCTTGCCTATATTGATTTTTGTACCATTTATTCTTTTTAAAGATTGGGTAATTAAATTTCACATTTTATGATATATTGAACTTAATCTGATTAGAGAGCGCAAATGGCGACCAAAAGGTGCCTTGTACTGAACTGTTTCCTGAGTGGAACATGAACTCGCCTTTGACAATTACCAAGTCTGAAGATGTGGCTGACGACCCCATATTTGAGGCTCATATAGACTGCTGGCTATATGATAATGCGGTCACTGATTTGAAGTTTATTCGTGTTCCGATATTTTGCATTTAGCCTTGTGGCAACTAACATCTTTTAGTAACTTTGATCTAATATTAAGATGTTCATTCTCCATGCTCTAAGTGAATGTCAAATTACTTTAGCTAATTGGCATTTAATATTTGCTTATAGGTTACCTGTATCATAATTTCGTATATAACTTGTATTCGTTTATTATCTTGTAATATGCATTTAAACTATTTACACCTACTACATATTATATGAATTCTTAAGCGAATTAGGAAAATAATTCATAATTGGTGATATGTCTAGTCAAGAGGAGTCGAATTTCTTACCTCGTGTTATGACATTCGTAAACTCGGCGAGGCGGCTTAATTTCTCCGAAATATGTTGAATTTCGCATTATTAGATTCCTCCTCGCTCCTAGGGTTAAGATGAGCACTCATTAATAAATATCTCAGGTTGTGGAAGATATCTAACACAGAAATAAGTAATGGATTGACACTAGTATCAAAAGAACAATTTTTCTATGGTGGGGCTCAAACAAAGTTAAGTATCCTTCTCCGAAAAAATTCTCACGCAATATTTTCCGTTGCTAGGGTTTCTATTAACCTTGTTACGGGATTTGAGAGAAAAACTGAGTACCTCATATTGAGGTCTCACCCTTTATTTATAACAGAATGGAGTACCATAACCGTAGCGGTACATAATGTGGGACTAATGTAAATGCGTCTAATAAAACTCCCCCTCAAGTTGGATCGTGGGAACTTCCCAGACCCAACTTGTTACATATATAGTTCATTTTAGTCCCCGTAACCCCTTTCGTAAGTATGTCTGCAACTTGGTCACCGGTCTTCACATGCTTTAGAGGAATAAGGCCTTCTTCATACTTCTCTCTAACAAAGTGGCAGTCGACCTCTATGTGCTTCGTGTGCTCATGAAACACGAGATCAGTGGCTATTTCGATTGTAGCTTGATTGTCACACCATAGAGGAGTAGGATCTTGAACGGGATACCCAATTTCACAGAGAATCTGTCTCACCCACATGATCTCAGCAACAGTGTGGTACATAGCACAATATTCTGCCTGTGCACTAGATCTGGTAACTGTGGTTTGTTTCTTGCTTTTCCAGGAGATGTGGTTACCACCCAAAAAGATATTGAATCTCGTGGTTGACTTTCGAGTGGCTAAGCATCCTGCCCTGTCAGAATCACTGTATGCCTCTAGATTGTAATGACCTCAACTTTTGTATGCAATTCCCAAACCAGGATCCTTCTTCACATATCTGACAATCCGAAGAACAGAATCCCACTGAGACATAGTTGGGGCCGCCATGAACTGACTGACCTTACTTACTGCGCAAGCAATGTCTGGACGAGTCATGGTAAGGTAGTTTAATTTTCCAACTATTTGACGATACTTCTCTGGTGAATAAAACAGTTTTCTTTCGACATGAAGACTCTTTTCTCCTGGTTCCAGTGGAGAATCCATATGGCCACAGTTAGTCATCCCAAGGTCAGATAGAAGATCGAGAGCATATTTGCGTTGACAAATAAAAAGAGAGTGGTGATCTTGAGTCACCTCAATCCCAAGGAAATACCGCAATGTGTCCAGATCTTTTATTTGGAAATTAGAGTGTAAGAATGCTTTGAGATATGATATTCCTTCAGAGTTGCTGCCTGTGATAACAATATCATCAACATATACCCGTAGCAGAATAGTACCAGCCGAGGAGTTCTAATAGAAGAGAGAGGAGTCTTTAGTACTCTTGGTAAGCCCGAACTGGGTAACAACGGCTCGGAACCGAGCAAACCAAGCCCGAGGGGATTGCTTCAATCCATATAGGGAGTCGAGGAGAGAGCACACCTTGGTACGCTCCCCCTCAACAACGAACCCAGGTGGTTGCTCCATACTCACTTCTTCATGTAGGAGCCCGTGGAGAAAAACATTCTTGATATCCAACTGGTGTAATGTCCACTGGTGGAAGGCGGCAAGAGAGAGTAGGATGCGAAGAGAGGACATCTTCGCAACATGAGCGAATGTTTCATCATAGTTCACGCCATAAGTCTGAGCATAACCTTTGACAACCAATCGAGCTTTCAGGCGGTCCAGAGAACCGTCTGCATGCACCTTGACAGAGTAGATCCATTTGCATCCAATTTCCTTCTTGCCGGAAGGTAAGGGAACCAGATCCCATGTATGATTCTGTTGGAGAGCGTTCAATTCATCATGCATGGCTGCCACCCAACCAGGATGAGCCTTAGCCTCCGCCACGGTAGAGGGTAGACGATATCGATCGAGAGTCGAGTGCAGCGCTATATGAGATGCAGACAAGCCCTGGTACGAGCTAACATAGAGTGGCTGCTCCCAACACGCCCGAACTCTTTTCGGAGTGTAATAGGAACCTCTGGGCTGACTGGCGTGATAGTAGTAGGGACAGTAGCAGGGTCTTCCGGAGTCACAGTCGTCGTATCATCGGGAACCGAGGTAGGCTGAGGTGGTGACACCACTGTACTATCAGAAGAGCGACGGGAGTAAACCTGCCCCCACAGAGGGTAGAACAGATCAGTCAGTGAAATGATAGCTGGGTCGTGCCTAGGGACCAAGAGAGTATCGAGAGAGGGATGAGGATGGGAGGATCCAGGAAAGGGATACATGTCGGTCTCCCAGAAGACGACATCAGAGGAAAGAATTTATCGGCGGAGATCAGGAGAGTAACACCGATATCCTTTAGTGTTCCGAGAGTAGCCGAGTAAGATGCATTTCAGGGCACGAGAATCAAGTTTGGAGACAGAGGGACGAGCGTCCCGAACATAGCAAACACACCCAAAGACCTTCAAGGGAAGGGGGTGATCGTGATGGTCAGGATAAAGAGTGTGGTAGGGTGTCTCCCCCTGAAGGATGTGAGTGGGAAGATGATTAATAAGATAGGCAGCGGTGAGTACGACATCACTCCAGAAGTGGTTGGGTACGTGTCTGTGGTGAAGGATTGCCCGAGTGATTTCAAGGAGATGCCGATTCTTACGTTCGACAACACCATTCTGTTGAGGGGTAGCCGAGCAACTAGTTTGGTGGATGATGCCTTTGTCAGAAAGAAAGAGAGACATGGACCGAGACAAGTATTCCCGGCCATTATCAGTACAGAGACACTTAGTACGGACAGAAAACTGAGTAAATATTTCATTCCATAAATGTTGAAAAATAGAAGGTAGCTCAGAACGATTGTTCATTAGATACACCCAAGTTGTATGAGAAAAATCATCAATGAAAGTGACATAATACTTGTGCCCTAACAACGTAGGGACAGGGCACGGTCCCCAAATTTCTTAATGAAGTAAATCAAAAGGTGCAGAAGCACGGACATCAAGACGAGGACTATAACTAACTATTTGGAGTTTAGCAAACAAACAAGACTCACAATTGAGATGGACAACTTTCCCAAGCTCAGGATACAAACGACTCATGACCTGCATAGACGGGTGACCATGACGAGAATGAAGATTCAGGAGTTTGGTGGTGGCCGCGCAGCAAGCAAGATGAGAGACTTCATCCAGGACATAGACACCACCACGCAGTTTCCCTCTACCAATAATACGGCTCGTCGACTGTTCCTGAAAAATGCAACCAGAAGAGCTGAATATAGCAATACAATTCAAATCAGTTGTAAGCTTACTAATAAACAGGAGATTGTAGGCAGATTGAGGGACAAGCGCAACTGAGAGTGGCATGTCAACTGTCACATTGCAGCTACCAAATCCAACAATAGGTACAGTGGAGCCATCTGCAACAGTAATCGAGGCTCAACTATGAGGTTTTTATGAGTGCAAGATACCTGAGGAACTAGTCAGGTGATCAGAAGATCCAGAATCAGCAGGCCACTGGACTGACCGTTGTGAGGTACAAACAGGTTGAATGGTTTGGGCCAAAGCCGCAATAGGAGTCGGTGAGTCAACGTGTAGAGCCTGCAGGCGCCGATACTCATCTTCAGATATTTCAACAGTGCGCGATCCCAGAGGTACAGTAGTTGAGTCAGCCAGGTGCGCCGACCGAGGTGGAGGAGGTTTGGAGGCCCATTCTGGCTTCCCATGAATCAGCCCACATGTATCCTAAGTATGTCCCCGACGCCCGCAATGGACGCAATGTCTCGTATCCGAGTCACGACCACGGCCAGAGCCCCCCCGATTATCTCCCCTACCTCCTCCTCGTGAGGCAAGAGTCATCGACTCACCGGAGGACGTATGTAGAGCAGAAGACGAGGTACCTATGGAGCAGAACGACGTGCGGGAGCAACGTGAGGAGCGGAGCGGCGTGCGTGCGATGTCGAGCGGGAGCGAGCGGGGCGTGCTGGATCAAGAGATAGAGGAAAAAAAGAAACCCGAGTTTCTATCGCTCTGATACCATGTTACGGGATTTGAGAGAAAAACTGAGTACCTCATATTAAGGTCTCACCCTTTATTTATAACAAAATGTAGTAACATAACCGTAGCGGTACATTATGTGGGACTAATGTAAATGTGTCTAATAACAAACCTATAAGGAAACAACCCGCTGAAATTAGAAGGATTGAGAATCTCCTTCCTCTTGAATTAAGCACAACACAATAACAACATTCCCTACGAAGGGAGAAACCACAGTGCCGCTAAAGAATTGGAAAACGCTTACCCCTTCGCCATGACAAACTTTAGTATGCATGGAAATCGATTTTGATGTTTCCAATAGTTGAAGGGAGCCTCATATCTCACAAGGGGCTGTTGAAACTCCTGGAGAAGGAAAATTGAAACCCTAATTTGACTTAACATCACCAAGGAAAGAGAAGTCGTAAAACTAAGAACGGTCACTGGACTGAATGTTAGGGCTTACCTTGGCCGAAACGGCGGTTGGAGAGTTGAACGCAAGTCGGAGCACGATCTTCCTGATCCACGAGTCTCTGCGGGCCGTAGGAGAGAGCCGTCAGAGGCTTCAGACGGGAAGAGAGGGTCCAATTCTCGACAAAGCCTAGGGCAGAGATCGTCAACAGCTCCAACGTGAGGAGATGGCGAGGGATCGCTGAAGGCGTGCAACCGAGGCTTCTTTGTCGTGCTACTGAGGGAAAGTGAAGCTAGGTTTCGTTTTTGATGTGGGAGAAGAAATAAATTGTGACTCACGGTTTGAAGAGGGGGAGAATTTGAGGGGGAAATTAATTCCTCTCTCATAAGTTCCCAGTTCTACCCTCACCATATAAAATCTTCTAATTTATTACGCTGCACTCCTTCGAATTTTAAATCGTGGTGAGAAATAATACGTATTATATTTTTTTAACTAATGCAAAATAAATGTGAAATGCAATCCAATACCGTGATCTGACGACATTACTCGCAAAATTTACTTGTGCTCAGATCCTAAAATAAAGATCATATTCGTATTTAAATTTGTGGATATTACAATTTTTGCAAATAAATTTAAGCAGAGTACTAAAAGCTTTTCAACATATAGATCAACCTGCAGCGAATATATATATATATATATATATATATATATATATATATATATATATATATATATATATATATATATATATATATATATATATACATACATACGAGTGACAGACCCGTTTGGCGTGAGAGCGACATTTGTCGTGGGTGCGACATTTGTCCTGGGGGCGACATTTGTCGTGGGGACGATATTTGTCCTGGGGGCGAAATATGTCGTGGGGGCGACATATTTCGTGGGGGCAGACATTTATCGTGTGAGCGATATTTTTCGTGGCAGACTTTTTTCGTGGCGGCGACATTTGTCATGGGGGCGACATCTGTCGTGATGGCGACATTTGTTGTTGGTGAGACATTTGTCGTGGGGTGAAATTTGTCGTTGGAGCGACATATGTCTTGGATGCGACATATTTCGTGGGTGCGATATTTGTCGTGGGGACGACATTTGTCGTGGGGGAGACATTTGTCGTGGTGATGACATTTGTTGTGGGACATTTGTTGTGGGGGCGACATAGTCATGAGACAAAATATGGCGTGGGGGTGTCTTTTTCGTGGCGGCGACATCTGTCATGAGGGCAACATTTGTCGTGGGATATGACATTTATCGTGGGAGAGACATTTTTCGTGGCAGTGTCATTTTTCATGGCGGCGACATTTGTCGTGAGGGCAACAAATGTCGTGGGGGAGGCATTTGTCGTGGGGGCGATTTTTCTCGTGGGAGCGGCATTTTTCGTGATAGTGTCATTTTTCGTGGGGGCGACATTTGTCGTTTTTGTGACATTTGTCGTAGGTGCTACAATTGTCATGAGGTGACATTTGTCGTGGTGACAATATTGTCGAGGGGTCAACATTTGTCGTGGGACGACATTTATCGTAGACGTGACATTTTTCGTGGGGCGACATTTGTTGTGTGGGCGACATTTGTCGTGTGCTTGACATGTATAGTTGGGTGCGACATTTGTCGCGAGGGGAGACATTTGTGTTGAGGGCAACATTTGTCGTGGAGGAGAGAACTTCAAAAAGTCCAAAATGGGAAGTAAAATATGAGAAAATATAACTTAAATAACTTATAATTTAGAAGTACAAATGTTGGAAAATTGATAAACCTGCCCTAATTACATTAGGCCTAGGATATGATTCTATTTCAAGAATCATATATATGTCGTATGAACAACACTCAATTTGGCTATTCGTTGGATTGAATGGTAAAGTAAATATTAAAAGGGGTTACATGACACACACCTGCAGGAATTTGCGCCCTGATAGGCATTTATCAAGTGCAAGAAACTTAGTGATAGACCCATTTTATCCATGCTGGATAATAGCCGGTAATGGCAGTTCTGCAGGGGATATCAGATTAAAGGCAAATTAGAAAGCATTAACAAAGAGAAACACTGCATTGGAGTAGTAATCATTCTAGTAGGCAAATCTGAAATCACTTGCCAATACTTTATCTGCGAATGAAAATGATAGCAAATTTTAGTTTACAAAGTATTAAACTAATAGAGTGAGGAACATACATTAAGTGAAATGCAATCTTGTACTTTTAAAATATTTTAGATTGTCATTTCAAAGAATATGAATTAGTCTTAAAAACAGAACAATAGGAACGCAGACTTAATAAAGGATGCCATAATATAAAAACTAACACCAACCGTTCCTGGAGCACTAATATGAGATTTATTAAGACATTTTTTTCTAAAATAGAGGTTGGAATATGGAAATAACAATTTCTGCATTGATTTTTTGATGGGGAGTGCCACATACCTCGCAGAAGGCATTTCCGTGGCGATTCATATAGGTACAGGGACAGTCGGGCCATCTCCCTGGAGAGGCCGCAACCCATAGAGATAGAGAGCTTTCCTCGGTAGATCCGGAGATGATAGAGGCGGAAAGGCAAATCTCACATTAGAGTTTCTGGACGGAGTGTTGAGCAATGTGTAGTGTGAGCAGGATGACCAATTGGAAAAAGAAGACGACATGGGCATCGTTTTTCTTAGTCAGGGAGGGTTGTGACCATTGTTTTAAATGTCATCCGACATGTCATTTTTTAGCTGAAAACGATATGTTTTTCTTAAAATAATAAATTATGTCCTTTTGTATACACCTACATGTCCGATCTTTTCCGATATATCGGCCGACACAACTTTTAAATATATCACCCGCTATTTTATTTTATGTTATATTTGCAGACAAATATCATATATTTAAATAAATTATGGATACTATATTATGTATGTTTAAATCGATTAAACTTATTATTTTAATTTTTTAACGTTTTATTCTTACAATCAATTTTGTATAATTGTTTCACAATTTTTTAATTTCATATTATAAAAAATAGGAAAATATTTAATACATTTATTAGGTGATTGTTTCATATTTTTAATATAAATTTATAAGCTTGAAAAAATTTATAATAAATCAAGTGTTTCTAACTTTTAAATCTTTTTAATTTGTAATAAACTTATTGTTATCAAAATAAAATTAGTGTATAGTATTAAATATATTTTACAATGTATCATTTTGTATTTGTTAATAATATTTTTTCTTAGATACTATTTAAATTTATTTCATTATATAAATGACTCATTTTTTATTTATTTGTTATATTATTTTTCTATTTTTATAACATATAATTATAGTTATTATATATTAAATAAAAAATTTATTTATAATATATGGAAATCCGAGATTTTAAAGTATCCTCGACATGTCTTCGACTTCCGACATCCGACATTTAAAAACACAATCCAATATGTGTCTGACATCCGATATTTAAAACATTGGTTGTGACTAGAACATGTGCTGAAAAGGGATGAAACTAAAACCTTACCCATCAAAGTGGAGTAACCGGTAATCGAGCGGAAGAGTGAAAAGGAAAAAAGGAGAGGGTACGGAGTGATTTGGGGTTGGGACGTACCGCCGATCTGTTGGAGTAGGCGGCCAACGAATCTGACGGATAGATCGCCGGTTCCGGGGGAGGTGAACAGGCTTGGCAGCTTCAGTAATAATGCGCGGCGGAAGGGAGCGAGGAGGGCGCTGTCGTGCATTTGTTGTAGTTAGGGTAAAGGGTATAAGGCTATATTTAGGATTGTGGTATTTTTATTGTGTTTCACGCTAAAGCATCAGATATTCAGACGGTGGATGTTAATTCAGTGAATATTTATTTCATGGTTATAGACAGACCATCATATTTCTTTTTAATATATTATATATATATATATAGTTGTTTGCAAATAGCCCGGGCCCGGAAAGCCCGCCCCTGCCAAGGCCTGGCTTGGGGCCCTTACTGGGCCCCAATTTTTGTCGGTTGCCCGACCGGGTGCCCGACCTGGGCCGCACAAAGCCCTGGCGTCGGGCTAGCCTGAGCCCGACACCGGGCTAGGTAGAAATCCCGCCAGGCGAGATTTTAATCCCGCCAGGCGGGATTTTAATCTTGTCTATGATTAGGCGGGATTAAAATCCCACCTAATCGTAGGCGGACGGGATTAATCCCGCCTAATTAGGCGGGATTAAAATCCCGCCTAATCATAGGCGGGATTAAAATTCCGCCTTTTGAATTCAGGTCGGCTCGGCCCGGGCCGGCCTGAAGGGCCTAACCGGGCTCCCCCTTTGAGAGGGCCCGGGCCCTCCCCGGCCCGATTCAAACTGTGCCTGGGCCGAGCTCGGTTGGTGAAATGCCCGGGCCCGACCGGGCCGGGCCAATGCCAGCCCGATCGGGCTTCTTGGCCACCACTATATATATATACATATCTATATTATATAAAGCAATATAGGTATTTGGAGGCACACCATAGAACAAACAAGAGCCATTGGATCATGAGAGAAAGCATGAGATGAGGGGAGAGAGAGAGAGAGGGAGGAGGGGGAGAGAGGGGAGGAGGGGGAGAGGCGAGGAGAGAGAGGGAGAGAGAAAGGGAGAGAAATGGTGGAAGGGAGAGGAAAAGGAGGTGGAGAGAGGGGAGGAGAGAGAGGGAGAGAGAAAGGGAGAGAGATGGGGAAGAGAGAAAAAAGAGAGAGAGATTGCGTGAAATTAATATTTTTACGACAAAACGTAATTTTTTTTATAAAATAAAAATTATAATATTGATTTATATTTTTTTACGGTCATTTTGAGTACTCATATGTATATATTGCGGGCACTGTCCGTCTTGATGTGGATGCATCCCGCTTTGTTGCGGGCGCAACCCGCAATAACGCATCGAGCACGGGAGAAGCCTGTTCGGAGGCGGGCGAAGCCCGCCTGGATGCGGCCGAAGGCCGCCCGAGAGCATCGAGCACGGGTGTAGCCCGTGCGAAGATGCTCGTATTTATATATATATATATAATACAACTTTTATACAACATTTGATCATATATATGACCACTTCTCTAACTTGTAGAACACTGGACATGACATACACAAGACTAGTGTTGCCCTAAACCTCTAGCCCTACTCGTGGACACCTCAGAAGTTACCCCTCCAAAACTCACTGCTCACTGCTAGGCCATCTGACTTGAAACCAGACTAAGCTAGTACGTTGATGTGGACAACTCTCGTCCTGACAGGTTTTCTTATGATACTCTAGGTACTCGTTCGCTGCAGCAACTTTCTTAATCCATAACTGGTATTTCTCCTCTTGGAGCATTTTCTTCCCCTCTTATGATAATCAGCTAGATATCTTCGCTGTCCTAAATGATAAGGCATTAAAGCCGGTCAGTCATATAGATTTAGTGAAGTCTGACCTCTTTAGCTGTTTACATACAATTCAAGGGGATTAATATCAATATGCAACATATATAAATGAAGTACATTTAACATGAATAAGAAATTGCTGACTGAAATAAATGTAGAGTAAAAACAAAAATGCTTTAAAAAGGAAATGCTGGAATAATAAAAGAGTTTCTTTCCTTTTTAATTTGCTATTTATTTTTACATTATTTAATTATTTCAGATGTTGATATGTTTCATTGAATTCTAACTGTGATTTTGCTTTTATTCTCTTTTTTTTTGTTCTTTTTTCTTTTGTTCTTTTTTTGTTTGACGATATGGTTAAGGGTAAATTGATTCTTTGGGGCCCGACTCATGCAAAATATTTTTGCTTGGACTTCTAGTTGCCAACCCGCGGGCATCTGTTGTATGTATGCACATAATCATCTTGGAGTTCTCACGAACTCCTAACTTAGGTGATTCACGCCTCGAGTTTACCCTCCAACTTTATCACATTGCTTGTATACCTAGATTTTATTGTGTAACTTCTATTTTCATATTCTTTGAATGTGGAATGGTTTGTTATCTCTCTTCAGTTTATCTTCTTTCATCATGTCGTCAACAGTTCAATTCTTAATCCAGTAGTGGAGATGGATTCTTTGTACTTATTATATTTGTTTTTTATTTTTGCACCATTAAATTGAAAGGAGAACTAAATGAAATAAATGCTTCAAAACCATACGAAATCAGTACTAAAAATACATGCATAAAATTCGAAATTTAAGAAAACTAAAAGAAAGCTGAGAAAACTGAGAGCACTAAACATGCTGAGTACAATATCGGAAAACCTTTGCAAGCATACGTACTTTTCATGCACAAAAGAAATGTTTGTCTTTAATTCCGTATTTTTTATAATTAAATTTAGGTATTTGAAATAATACTAAATTAAAGAAATAAGAACTCACGGTCACTTTTTTCCTTTTCTTATCCTTCCTCGGGTCGACATTCATCCCATCTCTCGAAGAGATCTCAAGTGTAGAGGATTTTCAACATGGCTCTGTAAGGCAGAAGTTATATTATTTTTTGAGTGATGTAGAAATCTTACGCGAGTTGCGACACAAGAGAAAAAATAATATCCCACCCACGAGAAAAACTTGAAAAACTAAAAGCTTTAAGCCAAAAATGATGGAGCTCTTATACCATTTAAGTGTGACGGTGTTGGGAGATAAAAGTAAGCTTAGAATTTGGATTGGTAAGTAGGAAGAGTAGAAGCTGCATGACTCTTTTATTTTAAAGACACTAAAATAACTCTTAATCAGCCTCCCAAAATAATACAATTTCATAGCCTTTTTACTTTAGAAAATCTCATATCAGCACACATAATTTCAGCCACTATCAAGGGTTACAAAAGTCATACATACAGTACTCATGCATAACTTTAAGTCCATACAGACACAACAGCAAACAGAAGCAAATTCCCACTGCCGCAGCCTTTAGATCACCCAAAAACAATACTTAAAATCACTCATTAACAACAGTAAGAACAACCACAAACAACAGTAAACAGCAGCAATTACCCACTGCCACATCGCTTAGATTAACCAAACACAGCTCACACACACAACAATTAAATCACACCCACACTGAGTTTAAACCATTTTTATAGCAGCCAAAATCCTTTAATCTCATCTCTCAATACACACTAAAATCCAAAAAAAAAACAATAAAACCACACGCCCACAACCCTTAATACTCCATAATATACATGGGTGCTTGAATAAAGTATCCAGGAATGTTAACCGGAAAAAGGGATAACCATGGAAAGCCTTCAAATACAAGACAGAGTCCCAACATAAGCCTCAAAACAGCAGCCGCCGAAACAAGTTAGGAAAAAGGAGGAATTAAATACATAGATCACCACTCTTAATTCCATGAACAGGAGAAGAAGTCCAGAAATCCAGAAAACTAGCAAGCCCAACAGTAACTACCAGCAAGCCCAAGTTAGGACAGGCCAGAGGAGTAATGTAGCAGCCGTGCTTGGCAAACCCGAGCCAAAACCAGATGCGTTATATTTCAGAGATTGGAAAGGGGGAAGGAGAAGGGGAGAAGCAGTGCAGCACATAGAGGAATGCCTGTTAAGTTGGAATATCAGAGGTAATAAGAGAAGGAGCCAAATAAATGGAAGCATTTAGCTTAAAGAAGTAATGGAAAGAAGTATATTATCTTGAATGCCCTAGAAAGAGCAGAACCATACATATATATAAGAGTTACATCACATGACATATCACGTGTATAACATAAGTGCGATAGCGGAAAAAATGAAGAAATTTCGGACAAATAATGCGTATATTCAACCCTCCCCCTCAAGTTGAGAATATATATTGATCACTCCCAACTTGTCAGTGTGTCCTTGAAGTTGTCACCGCATAGTCCCTTGGTAAAAACATCGTCAAACTCGTCAAATGAGTTCACAAAAGGAGTGCAGATATTCCCCTTGTCAATGTGATCTTTGATGAAATGTCTGTCAACTTCCACATGTTTGGTTCTGTCATGTTGTACTGGATTATGCGCAATGCTGATAGCCTCCTTGTTGTCACAGTAGATAGTAACAGGTTGTTCACCTGGAGACCCATATCTTTAAGAATAGTCTCCAACCACAATCCCTCACAAACTCTGTCATAGCCTTATATTCTGCTTCAGCACTTGAGCATGCTATAACATTCTGTTTCTTGGTCTTCCATGATACATGATTGTCTCCCACAAATGAACAATATCCAGTGGTAGATTTTTTGTCATCTTGACTACCAACCCAATCAGCATCTGTAAACACTTCAACCTCCAACGATAGATTAGCTTTGAACAGAATCTCACGCCTTGGTGTCTTCTTAAGATATCGCAACACCCTAAAGGCAGCTTGCTGATGACGTATAGGAGAGTGCATAAATCTACTTAGGACGCCCACAACGTACGTAATATCAGGGCGAGTATGAGACAAATATATGAGCCTCCCAACCAATCATTGGTATTTTGATGCATCAACTTTCTCCCCACTAGTATCTGCATCAATTTTGTTGGAACACCCTATTACTAATTTGGGTCAGGATCACTATGTCTCTAGGAATCAATGCTTGACCTCCTGTATAGCTAAATAGGTCAATTAGAATTGAGTGTAAGGGTTAGAAGTCTAGGTTTGGAAGCTGCCCTGAAGACCAAGATTTTCTGTTTGGAGACAAAGTCATATCGTCGAGCTCAGCACGACGATTCGTCGAACTCCGATCGACGATCGTCTAGCTCAACTTCGACAGATCGTCGAACTCCATTCGACGATCGCTGAGCTCAACTTCATTATATCGTCGAACTCCATTCGACGATCGGTGAGCTCAGGTCGACGATTTTGACTCTGCTTTGGATCTTTATCTCTGAGCTCAGTTCGACGATCTTTGAGCTCAGATCGACGATATTTTGCTGCTGTATATTTCCAGATCGCTGAGCTCAGCTCGACGATAGCAGAGCTCAGTTCGACGATTTCAGATAACTTCAAGGATGTTTGTAGATTCAAATTCAAATCAGTTAAGGAGTTATTCTGCAATTAATTCAGAGATTTCCTAGCCGTTTTTCATTCATTTCTGGACCAAGTTTCAAGAAATATTTCTATGGACTTTCCTCCAGAAGAGATTTTGCAATTAAGGATGCAATTAATGCTGACCAACGGCTATTGCTCTCAGAAAATGTTTTTGTTCAGTACCAGAGAATAAAAGATAGAATTTTTTGAGTCTCTAATAGAATACAGAGAGAGACACACAGATTACAGAGATTCATTCAAAAATATTCTGTCTCAAAGAATTCTCAAGAACACTCCTCCAAGGAGATCAATCTTTTCAGAAATCTTCAGATCTCTTTAGTTTCAAAGTGTTCAAGGCCAACATATTTCCAGACTCCAGACATTCAACATTTCAGCTATTGCTGAAATCATCTATTGCTGGAGTTCAATCTTTGAAGGCCTATCACCCTCAGCAAAGCTTTTCTTCCTGAAGATCTCAAGGATTCAGGGGGAGCTTTGACATCATCAATCCACATAGTCTTCTCAGTTGTTTGAGAAAGAGAAGACTTCCATCACTCTCTCACCCCCTCTCTGTAAAGGGTTTCTCAAACTCCCTTCAAAAGTTTGAGCTTGGTTTTTGAGCACCTTGTCAAAAGCTCATTGGTGGCAAGACAACTGATCAAAAAATCTGCTTTGGTTTTTGAGCACCTTATCAAAAGCTCATTGGTGCCCAAGACACCGGATCAACTCATCATGCAGTGGATTCCTACCTAGGGTGGTAGAAGAGTGGATGTACCCAAGTTTAGGGGAACCACTATATTTTCTTGTGTCTTCTGGTTTTGCTTGTGTTTATGTTTGTTTCTGGCCTTGATTTTTCTGTGATTAGCTTTTCATTAACTTAGTTCTGTGATTAGATTTAATACTGCTTCCCTGCTCACTCTTATTACAACAATTATTGTAAAAAGTTTCAAAGCACCATATACTCTATTCACCCCCTCTAGAGTATATCAGATCTAGCTGCACTTTCAATTGGTATCAGAGCGAGGTTGGTTAAACATATCATACCTGATTGGTTGTACAAGCTAACACCTGAACCCAAAGATCCCAAGTTAGATCTGCTTTCTTTTGTATTTTATTATTAGATTTTGCTTTCACAAATCATGTCCAAAAACAAAGATTATGCTAGCACCAGACCTCCAGTGTGCAATCTATCCAAGTTTGCACTTTGGAAAGCAAGGATCAGACTGTACATGAATTCTATTGACGAAGATATCTTTAACTCTGTTTTGACAGTGTGTCCAAGACCCCCAGAGAACACAAGTACAAATGCTGTTCCACCTCCATCAGGAACAGATGCTGATATCAAGAGATGGAAGGTAGCTGATGCCAAGACTATGAACATCTTGGCCCAGACAATGTCTGATGACATATTTCAAAAGGTGGCTGAATGCAATTCAGCAAAGGAAATTTGGGACAAACTCTCAGAAATAGTCTCAGGCTCAGCTGATGAGAGAAAGGATAGAAGATCCCACCTCATATCCCAATATGAGAATTTCAAGTATGGAGAAACTGAGTCAGTGAGAGATATGTACAACAGACTAAGTGTAATTGTCAGTGAACTCAGGACATTGGACAAAGAGATCTCTCTAACTGAACTCAATGACAAGATCCTAATGTGCTTCCCTAGCACTTGGGATTCAAGAATCTGGCCAATTAAGGATGCCAGAAGTCTGAATGAGATCACTACTGAAGCTCTATTGGGTAAGCTCAAATCTTATGAGCTACTCATCAAAAATAGAGAGGAAGAACAGAAGGCTGCCTCACCAGCCACAAGAAAAGAGAAGACCATAGCCTTCAAGGCAACTGAAGATCTGCCTGAAGACAAAGCCACAGGCAATGATGAACTACTCAGTTTGTTGGCCAAAAGATTTTATAAGATGGCCAAAAAGGACTTCAGAAGGAGATCATACAAGAAACATGATAAGCCAAGGTATGACAAGTCCATTAATAATAATAATAAAGACATTATTTGTTTTGGTTGCAGGAAACCAGGGCACATAGTTCCTGACTGTCCAGAGAACAAAAACAAGGACAGAAGGGACAGGAAAGAAAGAAGAAAGGAGAAAGACTCCAAGAGAAATGACAATGACAAACCCTCATCAAGCAAAAACAAACATACAAGAAAGGAGTTTGTTGCTGAATCCTGGAGTGAGACTGAAGAAGAGTCAGAAGCATCATCCAGTTCCAGTGATGATGAGGATGATGCAGAAGAAAAAGAGTTCTGCATGATTGCAATCAATGTCTCACAGCATAATTCAGAAGAAGAAGGAGTCAGAGTCAGACTCAGAGACTCAACCTGAAGAAGATCAGGTAATTGGTTCTTTTGATTTTAGTTCAGAGGACTTTAAATCTGAATTCAAAGCACTGTGTTTAGACCTGCTAAAGTCTGAGAAAGAAATTATCTCTCTCAGAAATCAATTATCTGAACACAATAATTTAAAGTCAGAAAACCTCAAACTCTCTCAGGAGTTGGAGTGCTGTAGGGAACAGATAGCTTCACTGAAAAGTGAGCTCTCTGAGGCCAAGAAGCTTGAAGAATCCCTTAATGGGAGAAGCATCAAACTGATGGACATCACAAGCACAGTGAACTCCAGATTCAACAGTACACTGGGCTTGGGTGCTTCATCCAGCCAACCCATAGTTCTAACAACTCCAATCAAATTCATTTCTGACAAAGGAAAGAGAGTTGTAGAGGTTGTTAGGAAAAATTCTGATCTGCCCCAGAAAACTAAGTCCCAGCAGAAATCGTCGAACGGAGCTCGACGATCGCCAAATGGAGATCGACGATCGCCGAACGCAGATCGACGATCTCAGGCAAAATCGTCGAACGCAGATCGACGATCTCAGCCAAAGTCGTCGAACGCAGGGCGACGATCTCAAATACCTGACCTCAGCCATAGTCGACCGTCGAACGGAGCTCGACGATCTGACCCAAGATCGTCGTACGCAGCTCCAAGATCGTCGAACAGAGGTCAGAGCTCTGGAAATTTTTTCAAAGGCAAATCAAAATTGAATCCTAAGGGTCATTCATCCCAAATCTTTAACCCTTATACTGAATGGATTATACCTCCAAGGAGATATCATCCTGAAGGATATAAGAGTCAACCTGGGATGTCTTTCATTTCAGAATTTAAAGGTTATCAACCTAGGCCCAAGGTAAACTGAGTCAAAAACAAATGAATTGTCTTATGTGCAGGTGAAGACCTATCCAACATCTAACCAGCAATGATACTTGGATAGTGGGTGCTCTAAGCACATGACAGGGAACAAGGACAACCTCACATCCTTCAGAGCCAAGCTTGGACCCAAAGTTATCTTTGGTGATTCAAACTTTGGACAGACTAAAGGATATGGTGCAGTCCAGATTGGATCAGTAACTTTCAAGAAGGTAGCTTATGTGGAAGGACTGAAGCACAACCTAATTAGCATCAGTCAGCTGTGTGATGAAGGCTAACAGGTGACCTTCAGCAAAGCCTTATGCAAAATCAAGTCAGAGGACAACACAACTGTGTTGACAGGTAAAAGGAAAGATAACATCTATCTAGTAGATTTTCTTTCAACTGATGTAGATATCTGCTTGTTTAATTCAGTCTGTAGACCAAATATTTTATGACATAAGAGACTAGGACACCTAAAACTTAGAACTATTGCTAGGCTATCCAAGGACAACCTTGTTAGAGGACTACCTTCTGACCCCTACAAGAAGGAAGGACTCTGCAGGGCTTGTCAATTAGGCAAGCAAACTAAAAACAGCTTTAAGTCACTTAATAAGAGTGATTCACCTAAGATATTGTATCTGTTACACATGGATCTTTTTGGACCCATCACAGTACAAAGCCTAGGAGGGAAATCCTACACTTTAGTAGTTGTAGATGACTTCTCTAGATTCACTTGGGTGTTCTTTATAAGGAAGAAGTCTGATAACTTTAAGTGTCTTACAGAGTTTCTCAAATGTATACAGATTGAGTTCAATACTCACATTGCCCTGATCAGAAGTGATCATGAGACAGAGTTTGATTCTCTTCTTATGCAAGAGTTCTGTCAGAGTGAAGGGATCAGACATACTTTCTCAGCTCCTAGAACTCCTCAACAAAATGAGGTAGCTGAAAGGAAAAATAGAACCCTTATTGAATCTGCCACTACATTGTTGTCAGATGCTCACCTTCCTCTATCCTTTTGGGCAGAGGCAGTGAACACCTCCAACTATGTGCTGAATAGAAGTCTGATACATAAACTAAAGGGAAAGACTCCCTATGAGTTACTCAAAGGGAAGAAACCTAAAGTTGACAATTTTAGAGTCTTTGGTTGTATTTGCTATATTCATAATAATGACAAGAAATATTTAGCAAAATTTCAAGCCAAAGCAGATGAAGGAGTATTTCTGGGATACTCCATGATCAGCAAGGCTTATATGGTCTATAATAAATCATCTTTAAAAATTGAGGAATCTGTTCATATATCATTTGATGAATCTAACATGTCTTTCAAGGAGAAGATCTCTTCTACCATAGAACCCTTGCAGGAACATTCTCTGGTTGAAGACTTGAACAAGTTACAGGTTACTCAAGAGAATGAAAGCAGTGAAGATGAAGGAAATGCTCAACATATTGAAGAACAACTTGAAGAGCCAGTTGTTGTACCACAAGAGGAAACAACAACACAGGTTGGTGAACAATCAACACCCCCTGTTGATTTAGTAACATCAAGAGACCATCCAATTTCCCAAATAATTGGAGACATCTCAGCTGGTGTGCAAACCAGAAATCAGGTCGACCAAAACCTGTTGCACACCTGCTTCCTATCTCAAATTGAACCTCAGTCCATTCAAGATGCAGAGCAAGATCCACACTGGATCATTGCAATACAAGAAGAGTTGCATCAATTTGAGAGAAACAAAGTATGAGAACTAGTGCCAAAGCCTAAGGATCATTCCATTGTTGGAACAAAGTGGGTATTCAGAAACAAATTGGATGATCAAGGAGTAATTGTAAGGAACAAGGCAATGCTAGTTGCTCAGGGATACTCTCAAGAAGAAGAAATCGACTACGACTAGACCTTTGCACCAGTTGCAAGATTAGAAGCCATCAGAATATTCTTAGCCTATGCAGCACATAAAAGCTTCAAGGTATATCAAATGGATGTCAAAAGTGCATTTTTAAATGGAGACATCAAAGAGGAAGTTTATGTCAGACAACCTCCAGGTTTTATCTCTCCAACTTATCCTGATTATGTTTTTAGATTGAATAAAGCATTATATGGTCTCAAGCAAGCTCCTAGAGCATGGTATGAGACCCTAGCATGCTTTCTTTTGGAAAATGGTTTTATAAGGGTTAGAGTAGACCAAACTTTTTTCATTAGAACCCATAAGTCTCATACCCTACTAGTACAAATTTATGTAGACGATATTATTTTTGGTTCTACTGACTCCAAATTGTGCAGAAGGTTTTCTAACCTGATGCATTCTAAATTTGAGATGAGTAGCATGGGTGAGCTATCCTTCTTCCTAGGATTGCAAGTCAAACAGCATGCTGAAGACATCTTCATTTCTCAAACCAAGTATGCAAATGAATTGGTTAAGAAATTTGGTATGTCTGAAGCATCTTGTATGAAAACACCCATGCCTACTAATGCTGTATTGGATGCTGATGAACATGGGAAACCTGTTGATCAGACAACATATAGAGCAATGATTGGCTCTTTACTGTATCTTACAGCTAGTAGACCAGATATAATGTTTGCTACATGTATATGTGCTAGGTTCCAAGTAAGCCCTATAGAGTCACACCTAACACTAGTAAAGAGGATTCTCAGGTATGTTAAAAGTTGTCCAAATCTAGGTCTCTGCTATTCAAAAGATTCAACATTTGATTTAACTGGATTCTCTGATGCTGATTATGCTGGATGCAGAATTGACAGGAAAAGCATCAGTGGAACATGTCAGTTCCTTGGTGACAGACTTGTCTCTTGGTTTTGTAAGAAACAAACATCTGTGTCAACTTCAACTGCTGAAGCTGAATATATGGCTGCAGACAGTTGTTGTTCACAAATCTTGTGGATTCAAAACCAACTCATAGACTATGGCTACAACTTAGAGAAGTCTAAAATCTTTTGTGATAACACCAGTGCTATTTCTATAGCTCAAAATCCAGTCCTTCATAGTAGGACAAAACACATAGAGATTAGACATCATTTCTTAAGGGATAATGTTGAAAAGAATAAAATTGAACTACAATATATCCCAACTGATTTACAAAGGGGAGATATTTTCACCAAGCCATTGGATGAAAAGAAACATACCTTTTTCCTAAATCAGTTAGGAATGTTAGATGGAGGAAGTCTTAAATAATATCCAAGATTTTGAAAGCTTAAAAATTGACCAAGACTAGGCAAACATTCTGATTTTTCTTAGTATCTAGAGTTTCTCTGATCTCTGAACTGCGCTCGACGATTTTCCCCCAGATCGTCGAACGGAGATCGACGATTTCCGAAATCGTCGAACTGAGTTCAGCGTCTCTCAGATAGTATGAACTATCTCTTCCGGTCAACGATCGTCGAACGGCGCTCGACGATTTTGTTCCCTGAACGATCGTCGAACAGAGCTCGACGCTCTCCAATATCGTCGAACGGAGATCGACGATGTTGAAAACTCTTCAGATTTCTTTAGAAGCCTCGACCGTCGAACTGAGTTCAACGATCTTTCCAATTCTGCGTCGAACCCTAATATAAAATTCATTTTTCGCCGTCGTTCTCCTTTCCGCTTTCGATTTCTCTGCAAGAATTTTCTTTCCCTTCAAACAGTTCTGCACTTGCTCGTTTTGTTTGTTGAATTTTTGCAGTTACCCATGGCCGTGTCTGTTGCCGTTCTAGCCGCCATGAAGTTTGATGCCGGTTTCGATATTGACATGGAATCCTTCAGCACAACTGACCAGGCTTTTCAAGATATTTTGGGATTATTCAAAGACCAGAACCTGACTGCCATTATGACCACAAGGATCAATCTGGCATCTGATGAGATAAAGGAATGGGTCTATACTGCCCACAATCAAGATAACTCCACCATTGTTTGGTCTATATCTGGAACTCAGGTACCTCTAACCACAGCAATTCTATCAGAAGTTTTTGAGTTGAGGAATGGTGAAGATACTGCTGACTTATCTGGAGAAGAGTATATTGAACTGCTTGCCAGAATGGGTCATTCAGAGGCCAACCCTAGCAAGCTCTTCAAAAGGAACCTATCTGTGGTATACAGATTTATGGCATATGTTGTTGGGAAAGTGCTATTGGCTAAGCACTCTGCCCATGATACAATCTCAAGGTATCAGCTCTGCCTCATGGGAGCCCTTGTAGATAAGAAAAATCTGAATTGGGGAGAAGTGTTCTTTGACCTTATCAAGAAGAAAATCAACAAAAGTTTTGTCAACTTTGGAAGGATCATTGGGGTGTTTCTGCAGCACAGGTGCCCTGCTTTGCTGGTCTCCTCTGGAATCCATATCAATGCTTCCAAGAGACTGTCTTGTGCCCTCTTTGGAAAGTGGGACAGACAAATCAGCAAGCCCAGCAGGCCCTCCTCCAGCACTCCTTCAGGCACAAGGACTCTAAGAGTCACTTCTCCACAGGTCTCTGCCCCTGCAGATGACCTGCCTGCTGTTGTTGCCTCTCCTCCTCCTCCTCCAATTCCATCCCTTCCCATACCTTCTACCATTCCAGCTCCATCCACCATCATCATATCCAGCCCCTCTCCAACATCCACCCCATCTCCAGTACCTATTCTTCCAACACCAGAAGACCACTTCCATCCATTATTCTCGTACCCTCCACCAGATGTCACTTCATCACCCTCCATTCCATCCTTCACCCTCATTGATGATTCCTTTATGGATGACTCTCCATCCTCTCCTCCTGAGCTACCCTCATTCTCCACTTCCTTTCAAGACCTTCTACACCAAATCATTGACCAACCCACTTTCACCCCATCCATCGCCATCCCACTATCCTCCATATCCACCTTACCAACACCTCAGCCATCTCTTCCCTCATTCTCCAGCTCTCCTCTACCCTCACCCTCAGCTGCTCCTCCATCTTCTACCTCTGCTCCAGTCACCCTTGAGCAAGTAGACCTTCCAGCCCTTGCTGACAGGTTGTATGAGTTGCTTGCCCCCAGGCTCTCTCTTCTGTTGGATACCTCCTTGGCTCCACTACACCTGTCAGTGACAGCTCTCTCTGCCAGGCTCTCATCCCTATTCCCTCAGGCAGCCCCTACAGCAGTGTGCCTTGATCCAGACTTGTTTGAATCCAGGCAGGGGGAGATGCCCTATGAAGTGAGCCTTCATGCTGCTGCTGCTGCTGTGTCTGTAAGCCTGTCTGCTGCTGCTGCTGCTGTTATTGCTGCTTCTTCTGCTCCTGCTCTTGCTGCTGTTGCTGTGCCTCAAGCACAAAGTCCTCCTGCTGCAGTCCTTGCAATAGACCTCAGGTCTTTGCTATCAAATTTTGATCAGTTTTACTTCAGCTGTCTGCCAGAGGTCAATGCTGTCCAGCCTCCAGAGGATCTATCCAAGGCACTTGTGCCATTTTCTTGCTGTGACCCAAGCATTATCGCCTCCTTTGTCAACTCAGTGTATGCTACTGCTTCTTCTGAAGAAAGCATTATTGTTGCTTCTGATATTGTTGCCTCTACTGCTGCTGAAAATGCTGATACTGCTGCTGAAGTTTCTGTTATTACTGTTGAGCCAATTTCTAAGGAAATTCTTATGTCAGAGGCACTTGAACTTGAGCCTTCTGTAGTTTCTGATGATATTCCTGTTGTTGATGCTGTTGTTAGTGAAGTTGTTGCTGCTGTCACTTCTTCAGAGCCCATAGTTGCTGCTGCTGTTGTTACTGCTTCTACTCCAATTGCAACACCTTCAATATCTGCTGCTGTCACTGCTGTTACTACTTCAACACCTGCTGCTACAACCTCTGCCTCATCTGCTTCTGTACAGCTCAAGAAGGATCTAATGAAGAAAATAAATGCTCTTTATGATGACCAGAGTTCTGAAAGTGATGAATTTAGAACAGACTCTGATGACTCTTCTGCTACCATTGCTAGGAAAAGAAAGGCAAGGAGCAAAGCTATGAAGAGAGTACCTCCTGCTAAGGTCAAAGACAACAATGATATTCCATACTACATTCTACATGACTGCCCTATTACTGAGCACATGATGCAGTACTCCAAGAATCAGCTGAAGGCAATGAAAAAGAAGAGAAAATATGAAAAGAGTTCCTCCCAATTCCAACACTCTCATCCTCCTCCACCACCTCCTGCTGATGCAGGTGCAGGTGGAAGCTCTGCAGCTCAACCCCCAGCCAGAAGTCAGGCTCCCTATCAGCCTCATGCTAGATCTTATAATAGGGGAAGCCAATCCAGGGGATCTCAATCTAGGAGAGGAGGATACAGAGGAAATCAAAGAGATCTCCAAGTCTACTACAAAGGGTACTCAAGGCAACACCCATATTCTAGGGGAGGACAAATTTCAACTGATACAACATCTGGTCCTTTCCCTTATAAGCTGAAAGAAACTGTGTCTTCCAGGCCTTCTCAAGACAATCACTCTAACAGATATGAGCCACCTGTGCCTTTTGAGGATCCTGAGAACAATCCAGCTGCCTGGGCTGCAAGATTAAAAGAACTAGCTGCACTGGATCAGATCAAAAAGGCTAGAGAACAAGGAAAAGACTCATCTAATATCTCAACAATGTCTGAACAGAGACAGAAAGAGCTAGAAAGATATGCATCAAGCAAGTTCTTTGATTCTGACAGGTATATGGAATTACATCCTGAAGCTGTGGTTCCCAGGCCTAAAAAGCAAACATATTTAGGAGCAGCAGATGATACCAGATCAAACAAAGAAGCCCTCAATCCTAACAGAGAGATCAAACTTGTTAAGGGCAAAGAAAAGAAATGATATTGTAAGGTGACATTCTCTGTGATTTCTGATTTCTATCTGGATGCTATATATCTCTGTGGTTCTGCAATGTCTAGCTTGTTGTTTTTCTGTTTTGCTGCTTGTATGTTGTTATTTAATTTTTCCAAAGTTTGTAAATAGTAATCCTAACCCAAATAAGGGGGAGATTGTTGGAACACCCTATTACTAATTTGGGTCAGGATCACTATGTCTCTAGGAATCAATGCTTGACCTCCTGTATAGCTCAATAGGTCAATTAGAATTGAGTCTAAGGGTTAGAAGTCTAGATTTGGAAGCTGCCCTGAAGACCAAGATTTTCTGTTTGGAGACTAAGTCATATCGTCGAGCTCAGCACGACGATTCGTCGAGCTCAGCACGACGATTCGTCGAACTCCGATCGACGATCGTCTAGCTCAACTTCGACAGATCGTCGAACTCCATTCGACGATCGCTGAGCTCAACTTCATTATATCGTCGAACTCCATTCGACGATCGGTGAGCTCAGGTCGACGATTTTGACTCTGCTTTGGATCTTTATCTCTGAGCTCAGTTCGACGATCTTTGAGCTCAGATCGACGATATTTTGCTGCTGTATATTTCCAGATCGCTGAGCTCAGCTCGACGATAGCAGAACTCAGTTCGACGATTTCAGATAACTTCAAGGATGTTTGTAGATTCAAATTCAAATCAGTTAAGAAGTTATTCTGCAATTAATTTAGAGATTTCCTAGCCGTTTTTCATTCATTTCTGGACCAAGTTTCAAGGAATATTTCTATGGACTTTCCTCTAGAAGAGATTTTGCAATTAAGGATGCAATTAATGCTGGCCAACGACTATTCCTCTCAGAAAATATTTTTGTTCAGTACCAGAGAATAAAAGATAGAATTTTTTGAGTCTCTAATAGAATACAGAGAGAGACACACAGATTACAGAGGTTCATTCAAAAATATTCTGTCTCAAAGAATTCTCAAGAACACTCCTCCAAGGAGATTAATCTTTTCAGAAATCTTCAGATCTCTTTAGTTTCAAAGTGTTCAAGACCAACATATTTCCAGACTCCAGACATTCAACATTTCAGCTATTGCTGAAATCATTTATTGCTGGAGTTCAATCTTTGAAGGCCTATCACCCTCAGCAAAGTTTTTCTTCCTGAAGATCTCAAGGATTCATGGGGAGCTTTGACATCATCAATCCACATAGTCTTCTCAGTTGTTTGAGAAAGAGAAGACTTCCATCACTCTCTCACCCCCTCTCTGTAAAGGGTTTCTCAAACTCCCTTCAAAAGTTTGAGCTTGGTTTTTGAGCACCTTGTCAAAAGCTCATTGGTGGCAAGACAACTGATCAAAAAATCTGCTTTGGTTTTTGAGCACCTTATCAAAAGCTCATTGGTGCCCAGGACACCTGATCAACTCATCCTGCAGTGGATTCCTACCTAGGGTGGTAGAAGAGTGGATGTACCCAAGTTTAGGGGAACCACTATATTTCCTTGTGTTTTCTGGTTTTGCTTGTGTTTATGTTTGTTTCTGGCCTTGATTTTTTTGTGATTAGTTTTTCATTAACTTAGTTCTGTGATTAGATTTAATACTGCTTCCCTGCTCACTCTTATTACAACAATTGTTGTAAAAAGTTTCAAAGCACCATATACTCTATTCACCCCCCTCTAGAGTATATCAGATCTAGCTGCACTTTCAAATTTTATGATTAGCCTCTGTTGGGTCCGGCGTTCCTTCACTTGACCCGTGTCGCTCTTCTACTTATTTAAGAAATTAAGTAGCACTCTTTCCAACAGTCCGGACTTTTGGTGCAGTTGGGTATGCGCTTGATCCTTCAATTGGTATCAGAGCAGGTCACGGGTTCAAGACCGGGGGAGCGCTATTAAATCCTGATTTTTCCCTTCTACCTGTGTGGGTCCGGTGGGTCAGGCAACCTTGGACATGTGGTAACCCCACCTCTGAGCCGTGCAACGATGGACATGTGGTAACCCCACCTCTGAGCCGTGTGGGCCATGTGGTAACCCTACCTCTGAGCCATGTGGTAACTCCACCTCTGAGCCGACGGATTGTGCTGGACGCCGGGGGGGGGGGGGATTGTTGGGTCCGGCGTTCCTTCACTTGACCCGTGACGCTCTTCTACTTATTTAAGAAATTAAGTAGCACCCTTTCCAACAGTCCGGGCTTTTGGTGCAGTTGGGTATGCGCTTGATCCTTCAGCCTCAATCGGAGTGTCCATGGGAGCACACCCGAGCATCCCAGTCTCCTCCAGAGGTCAAGGGTATACTTCCTTTGAGAGATGAAGATCCCATGTCGAGACCTCACAACTTCAGTTCCCAAGAAGTATTTCAGCTTCCCCAGATCTTTGACTTCAAATTCCTTTCCCAGTTGTTTTTCCAGGTGATTAATCTCCTCCAAATCATCTCCGGTAATGATGATGTCATCCACATACACAATAAGAATAGAAACATGTGCACCTTTCCTCTTGATAAAGAGAGTGTGATCAACTTGACCTTGGGTGTATCCTAGCTGAATCATGGTCTTGTTAAACCGTCCAAACCACACTCTTGGACACTGTTTCAAGCCGTACAGAGATTTCTGCAGACCGCAGACCTTTCCATTGGATCCTTCGGTAACAAATCTCTGGGGAATATTCATGTTGACCTCCTCTTCCAGATCACCATGTACGAACACATTCTTGACATCGAGCTGTTGTAGCTCCCATCCATAACTGGCAGCACCGGAGAGAAGCACTCGAATTGAGTTAATCTTAGCAACAAGAGCAAAGGTCTCTTGGTAGTCAATGCCTTGAATCTGGGTATACCCCTGAGCCACCAAGCGAGCTTTGTACCACTCCACCACCCCATCTTGATTCTATTTCACTGTGAAGACCCATCGGGACTCGACCGTTCGCTTCCTAGGAGGAAGGCTAGTAAGCCGCCATGTTTCATTTTGTTTCAAGGCATGCAGTTCCTCCTCCATTGCTTGTTTCCACTCAGGTATCTGAACAACCTTCTGCCATGTCTTAGGAATCATAATAGATGAAAGAGATGATATAAAAGCTTTGTGGGACTGAGAGAGGTGAGTATAGCAAATGTAGTTGGCAATGCGGTGTTTGGTGCCACCCTTTTTACCTATAAGACGAGCAAGAGGAACATGAAGGTCATCATCAGAATCTGGAGCGGAAACAGTCACTGGTACTGGCGGAACATCAACAGTCTGCACTTGTTCAACAACCTTGTGATGACGGGAGTATGTGTATATAGGTGGAGCGGAAGGGGAAGAAACAGGGGCAGTAGTCGATCCATTGGAAGGTGAAATATGAGGAGTAATAACAATCGGAAGAGAGGAGTCGACAATCGGAAGAGGAGAGTCGATGGTCTCGTCACTGCTACTACCTGTCGCCCCCCTGACGAGGAACAAAGTACGACTCCCTCTCACTGAATGTAACATCAACAGTACAATAGTAGCAACGAGTCGGAGGGTGATAACACTAATATCCTTTGGTGGTAGGAAAGTACCCAATAAAAACATATCGAATGGAACGCGCATCCAGTTTATCACGGTGCGGAGTATGAACATGGACAAAGCAGACGGAACCAAATATACGAGGAGCAATATGAGAAATATGGACAATGTGGTTCTTGGCGAGACAGGAGAGGGGCGTATCATAGGAGATGGAACGAGACGAAAGACGGTTGATGACATGAGCGGCGGTGAAAACTGCATCACCCCAGTAAGATTTGAGCTGCATAGCAAGAAGTAAGCACCGATCCACCTTCAGCAAGTGCCTATTCTTCCGTTCAGCAACTCCATTTTGAGTGGAAGTGTGGAAACATGTGGTTTGATGAATGATGCCATGATTGACAAGTTAGGCCCCAAACGCCCCCCTATCATCATTTTCCCTACCATTATCACTACGAAGCACACGAATCGTGCCACCAAATTGTTGGACCACCATATTATGAAAGGACTGAAAACACGAGAGCACGTCACCCTTTTTTTAAGCAGATACAGCCACGTAGTGCAGGAGTAACAATCATTAAACGTAACAAACCATTTATAACCAGATAAAGATAACACTCTGGATGAACCCCAAACATCAGAATGAATTACATAAAAAGGACATAAACTAGGAACAGACAGATGGCTAATACTTTGACGAACATGCTTAGATTGTTCACATGTGTTGCAAGAAAACGACCGAATTAAATGATGAAAAACAGGAAACAGTTTAGTAAGATATAAATCAGAATGGTGGCCAAGACGCTGATACCAGTGCCGGATGTCATGAAGAGTTGGAGATCTGGTGGATGAAAGAGCACTGGTAGAGGTCTGGTCCAACAAGTACAGTTCGCCAACGTTCCTATCACTGCCAAGTGGCCGCCTCGTATCCAGATCCTGAAACACACAAACATCAGGATAAAAGGTTACATAGCACTTTAAAGAGGTAGTCAAGTGACTAATGGAAAGCAGATTGCGAGGAAAATACGGGACATGCAACACAAAAGAAAGTGATAGGTCGGGAGAACAAGTGACAGTTCCTTTACCAGCAATGGTTAGGAGAGAGCCATTAATAACAATAACCTTATCACGCCCAGAAAGAGGAGTATAGGAGGTAAAACCTGAGGCAGAGCCAGTCATGTGGTCTGTCGCACCCAAGTCGGTAATCCATTCAGAAAGAGAAGAGGACGCAGCATGTGCACTGGACAGACCTGAAGTAGCAACATCAACATGAGAAGCAGCAAGGGTAGAGTCTGTGTGGGTGCGCAACAGATGGCGGAAAGCCTCTAATTCAACAACAGACAAGCCCTGGGATATGTCCTCCAGAACCTCAGTAGAGTGCGTGGAAGACTGAGAGCGATCACCAGAGTGACAACCACCACCTCGATATCCGCCTCGACCACGAGAATCAAAGCCTTGAGGCCCCCGACCACCAGGGGCAAGGTGCGGGTGCAGACGAAAGCAAGAGTCTTTGGTATGGCCCTTCCTCCCACAATGTCTACAAATAGGAGATGGTCCGCGAGACAGCCCGACGAGCGCAGAGTGATTAATAAGGGGGCCAAGAGTGAGACGACGATTCTCTTTACTGAGGAGCATGCTGAAGGCCTCCCGAAGAGAGGGAAGTGGCTCATGATGGAGGACAGGCAGACGAACATCGTCAAATTCCATGTTGCGTCCCATAAGGAAGACATGAACCCGGATTCGATCTTTATCCTTCTGAAGGGCCACCACATCAGCAGTGCAAGCCGCAGTAAATGTGTTGAAAAAATCCAGCTCCTGATAGAGGCGCTCAAACTCTGAATAGTAGGCGGCAACAACCATATTTCCTTGCTGTAGCTCCAGAACACAGCGAGTGAGCTCATACACTTGCATCGAATTGCCGGCCTGAGATTAAGTATCACGGGCCCTTGTCCAGATATCATAAGCAGAGTCCAACAACATATAACTGCGATACACCTGAGGGGACATCAAATGTAGTAACCACGAGACAACCAACGAATTGTCCGAATCCCATTTTATCCATGAGGGATCGACACGAGGTGGCTCAACGGTGGTACCATTAATAAGTACATATAGCTAGTGACTGCGAATAGCATGTTGGGCTGCCCTGGACCATTCCAAATAATTTGTGTCATCCAAAGCAGCACTAGTAATCTTCAATGAGCCAGAGTGTCCATGACTCAGTAGAGGATCGCCAGAGGAACCAGGAAGAATACTGAATTGAGGACTAGGGGAGATGTCAGATTGATCCTCCATCGGAGAGAATGCAAATATCACATCAAACGAAAGCACATCCTACAGGCGTCTCTTAGATCTTGATGCTGAAAGGAACACCAGAGGATGTCAGCACAGTGTCTCCGGCATCCCCCATGGAGGACAAAATAGCCGGCCAGATCAGAAGAAGAGAGACGCGGAGGCGGCTGGAGCGGCAGGCACGGGAGGCGACTGGAGCGGCTGGAGCGGCTGGAGCGGGAGGCTACGGAGCCAGCGAGCGGTGCGGGATCGGGATCGGAGGAGCGACGGTGCGGGAGCTGGATCGGCTATGCCAGCGTGCGACGGTGCGGGATCGGCTATGCCAGCGCGTGATAATGCAAGATCGGAGGAGCGACGGTGCGGCTGGAGCGAGAGCGACGGTGCGGGATCGGGAAATCGGCGGAATCGCCAACCCACGCCTCTGATACCAAGTGGAAAGAAGTATATTATCTCGAATGCCCTAGAAAGAGCGGAAACATACATATATATAAGAGCTACAACACGTGACATATCACTTGGATAACCTAAGTGCGATAGCTGAAAAATAAAGAAATACGGACAAATAATGCGTATATTCAACTGAAGTCACTGGATATCTCCCAAGAAAGAAATCCAACAGCCAATTATCCCCCCTCCCCCTTAAATGACACCCTTGGATATAATCCAAGGGCTTAAATTTAGCCCTCAATAATCCACCAAGGGGAAGCCAAGTCAATAGACCTCCACTAGCTCAAAAATCCCCAGATAGTGGACATAGGGGAATCCTTAAATTTTCGCAGCAAACAACAATGCCATCTTAAGACGAGCGAAAATAAAATGATTGAAGGCCCATTTAACACCTCTTTAAATACCCAAATATTACTCATAAAGCCCAAACTGAAGATATCATTTAAATCCATTTCATAATGCCGATGTAATGAAATCAAATACATAATCAGAAACCAAATCCCTGAGTAATTAGATGTCAAATCAGATGTCAAAGCCAAAAGCCCATTTCAAATGCTAATGCCAAATGCTATTTCCAAATGCTAATGCAAATGCTAATGCCAAATGATAATTTAAAATGCTAAAGAGGCCAATTGCTAATGCCACCAAAATCAAATCCATTTAATACGATAAAAACAAATCCGAATTATGTAAGAGAAATTAGGAGAAATAAAATCATGAATAGCAAAAATAAGTGCACTCGGTACTCATCCCCCAATTTCTATCATCATTAGAGTGCCTTTAGTTAGATTTTGTTAATTTTTATTATTGAAATTAAATCGTTATTCATTAGTCTTGGTTCTAGGATTTACATCCCTAGATACATTCATGGTGGCATTGCCTCGAATCATTGGAGAAGACTAGTGTCTGATGTATATTTCGATGGGATGTTTCTTCGACTTCCCAGGGTTTTCAGCCAAGGGAAGGTTATCTTTGTTGAGGAAGATATTCCCCAAAATGCTACCCTAATGATTTCAATGTTATCAAAGTGGTTATCAAAAACTGTTGGGTTTTCCAAGGGGTGGATACACATCAGATGTGCGCAGTGGAAAGAAATTTAGAAAAACCCTAACGAGATTTAGGATCTTGCGAAAACCATGAATCAAGAATTAAAACATCTAATAGATAGTACCTGTACAGGGTCGATTCACAAAGATTGGCTAAGATGCTCCAAGAAAATCTCCTTTGATTTATTGGAATTCTATTTCATGTCTTCCTTGTCTGTTGAGTCTTAGAACATAGAAACAATCTGTGCCTTTACGAGATTTCCACACTAACGAGAGAAAAGTCTCGCCGTCGTCGCACAAGGGCAGGCTGGAAGGAATAATCGAGGTTGTTGGATCCCTAGTTTGAATTTGGTCTAGGTTCACTAATTAGGATGAGTTTGACTCACATTGTATAGCCATGGTCAAGTGTATGAGTCCTAGAGTTTAGGCTAGTCATTAGGTTCAACCTTCATGGACCAGCCAGCAGAGGAACTCAGTAGACTCAGATTTAGAAGAATTCAAAGTTCAAAATTATCAGTTCGAAATTCTTCGAACTCAGCTCGACGATCGTCGATCTTAGATCGACGAACTCAGAGTTAATTCTCTAAGTTGAGCTCGACGATATTCGATCTCAGGTCGACGATCTCTTCATTCAGAGAGATTCTCTGCTCGATGAATTCTGGAGTTTAACTTCAATAGATTCTTTCCAGCTTATTTTCTCTGAACTCAGGACGACGAAGTCGGATTCTTTGGTAGACGAACTTAGAGCGCAGAATTGGCTAGTTATTTCCAGAATGCAGTTCGCTGAGCTCAGGTCGACGAACATGAATTATCAGCTCGACGAACTTGGAACTCCAGCCGACGAATTCTGTTCAGAGCTCGACGAATTCTGTCCCGAGCCAGACTTAGAAGTTTTCCTTATTATGTCCTTATTTACTATATTATTTAGCAGTAATTCTCTAAGTAATTAATGCTTATATTCTCCTGAATATAGTCGGTATTGACAACATTAATTATGATCTTCATCAGTGTTAATTACTTGTTTATTTTAGTGGGACAGTTGGGAAAACTCATTAAAGAATATTCCAGTCGTTTCATTCTCCTGATCAATCAGTAATTAATGCTTGGAATTTAAATTTCAGAGGAGAATTTTGACAGCAAAATATAAAAGTGATTTTTCTCTTTTCAGACAGCAGAATGACAGAGACTCGACATCAGACAAGCAGTGGTAACACAAGAGAATACAGAGAAGAGAAACGGAAATATTCAGAAGAATATTTGCTTCTTCTCTGTGTACTAAAAACATTTTGTTTTCCCCTTGTACTTTCTGGAGACTGAAGAAGAACAACCATCAATATCAAGAATCCTTCTTCAACTTCTACTCCAGGGACATTTAAGGACAACAACTCTGAATCAGTCAGAAAGTTCCTGGATCTCTTCAAGAAAATGTTGAAGACCTACACCCTGAGAAAGCTCTAATATTCCTGAACATTTCAACATCTCAGGGAGAGCTTTGACACCATCAATCCACTTAAGTGTTCTCTGTTGATTAGAGAAAGAGAAGACAATATCACCTTTTTAACCTCATGTATAAAGAGTTTATTAACTCTCTTCAAAAGTTTATTCTTGGTTTTTTGGTATCTGATCAAAAGCCTAAAGGGTTGTGAGATCTCCCTGTAAATAGATCTTGTGGTGGCAGTCATCTGATCAAAACCTGATAGTGGATTCTACCAGGGTGGTAGAAGAGTGGATGTACCCAGTTTGGGGAACCACTGTAAAATTCGTGTGTTGTCTGTGTGCGATCATTTCCTTTTTGTTCTTGCTGTGCTGTGATAGATTAGCTTAGTTTGCATTTCATTTTATACTACTATTAATATCACCTATTTTTCTCTGACAAATTCTAAAGCAGCCAAAAAGTTTTAAGTTACTCTATTCACCCCCCCTAGAGTAATCAGATCTATCCTCTATCTTTCAATTGGTATCAAAGGAAGGTTACTTTGGTTTCTCAAGCTAACACTTGAACCAAAAGATCCTTGTTAGATCTGATTTTCCTTTTTCCTAGTTTTTCTATTTATTTCACATCATGACATAGAACAAATATTATGCAAGCACCAGACCGCCAGTTTGCAACTTGAATAAGTTTGCTATCTGGAAGACAAGAATTAGACTTTATATGAACTCTATTGATGAAGACATATACATTCTATTTTGACAGGACCACCAGCTCTAGTGGCTACCACTACTGTAATTTCCAGCACACATGCTGTTCCACCACCTGAGTGGACAGATGCACAGAAGAAGGCCAAGGTAGCAGATGCCAAGGTCATGAACATCTTAGCACAGACTATGCCAGATGACATATTTCAGAAAGTGGCAGAGTGCACATCAGCCAAAGTTATCTGGGATTCTCTCAACCAGATGATTGCTGGTTCTGCAGATGAGAAAAAGGACAAGAGATCAAATCTCATCTCACAATATGAGAACTTTAAGAAAGATGAATCAGAGTCTGTGAGTGACATGTACAACAGACTAAGCTCAATCATCAATGAGCTGAAGACTCTGGACAAGGACATCACCCTCACAGAAGTCAATGACAAAATCCTCATGTGCTTCCCCAGCTCATGGAATTCCAAAATATGGTCAATTAAGGAGGCCATAAGTTTAAATGAGATTTCCACTGAATCTCTTCTTGGAAAGCTCAAGTCTTATGAACAATTAATAAAGACAAGAGAAGCTGCAGAACAGAAAACTCCTTCAGCAGCAAGAAAGTAGCAAAGCATAACATTTAAGGCATCTGAAGAATCAGAAGCTCCAACAAATAGTGAAAAACTTCTGAGTCTCTTAGCCAAGAGATTTTACAAAATGTCAAATAACGATTTCAAAAGAAAGTCATCTAGGCAAGATGACAAGTCAAAGTATGACAATACCCCAACTAAAGAGATTGTTTGCTTTGATTGCAGGAAGGCAAGACACTTTATTTCAGAGTGTCCAGAGAACCAAAAGAAAGAGAGAGGAAGAGAAAAGGAACCTAGGAAGCAGCACTACAACAAGCCCTCCTCTAGCAAACATAAAAGGAAGGTGAAAGGCTTTGCGGCTGAAACATGAAGTGAAACTGAAGATGAATTTTCATCTTCTAGTTCCAGTGAAGATGAAGAAGAGGCTAAAGCAAAGGAGATTTGCCTGATGGCCATCGATGCATCAAGTAGCCTATCTAAAGCTGAGCAATCAGACAGTGACGAACCATCTGAATCTGAGGTAGTGCAGTTATTGTCTTCCTTTGATTTCAATTCAGAAAATTTTAGAACTGAATTTAAATCCTTATGCATTGATTTAATTAACTCTGAAAAAGAGATTAAACATCTTAGAGAAAAATTGACTGATCAAGAAAACTTGCTTTCTGAAAATATCAAATTAAAATATGAATTAACCCTAGCTAAAGAACAAATCATCTCATTAAATACTGAATTGTCTGAGGCAAGACAACTTGAAGAATCCCTAAATGGGAGAAGTATCAAGCTGATAGACATCACAAGCACAGTGAATGTCAGACTTAATGACAAGTTAGGCTTAAGTGCTCCATCAAGCCAACCCCAACTGATTCAGAAGAATATCTTAACAACTCCAATAAAATTTGTTTCAGAAAAAGGCAAGAAAAAATAGATAATAATAACGTTAAACAATCAAAATTAAAACAAAATAATAAGAAAAAGAGAAAGAATAAGAAAGATCCTAACCATAACAATATTCAGCAGATTTCGTCGAACTCAGATCGACGAAATCTGTACAGTTCGTCGAACTCAAGTCGACGAACTCCGAACGTAAACTTTCATTATAATTATTCGTTGAACTACGATCGACAAAACCAATATGGTTCGTCGACCCGAGATCGACGATATTGAGGCTCAGAGAATGAATACTTTCATTCTCTGAGTGGAGTTAGACGAACTCATCCCCATTCGTCGACCTCAGATCGATGAACTTAACAGAAATAGTCGAACCCAGTTCATTTTAATAAAAACTTTAATTCATATAGAACACTTAATCAACCAAGACAATATGATAATCCATTCACCCAGTGGATAATTCCACCTATAAGATTTCACCCCTTAAGTTATAAAAATCAACCAGAATACTCTTATATTTCCAGCATTAATTATGTAAATAAACAAGGATCCAAGGTAACCTGGGTCAAGAATAGATAATCTGTTTTATTGCAAGTGAAAAACTATTCCACCACAGAACAACAATGGTATCTGGATAGTGGCTGTTCAAAACATATGACTGAAAATATGGACAACTTAATCAACTACAAGTCAAAGTTAGGACCCAAAATAATATTTTGTGATTCCAATTGTGACCAGACTGAAGGATATGAAAAGGTCAAAATTGGAGCAGTCAACTTCAGGAAGGTTACTTATGTAAGTGGACTGAAGCACAACCTTATATCCATAAGTCAGTTATGTGATGAAAAGTTTCAGATATAATTTAACAAAACTTCTTGTATTATTACTTCTGTAGATAAACAAATAGTATTAACTGCTACTAGAGTAGGAAATATTTATGTAGTTAATTTTAAGTCAGCTAAAACTGAAATATTCCTATTTAACTAAACTATTAATAATAATGATCTTTGACATAAGAGATTAGGACATGTAAACCTAAAAAACATTGCTAAACTCTCTAGGAATAACCTTGTTAGAGGATTGTTTTTTTGCCCCTACAAGAAGGAAAGCCTTTGCAGGGCTTGTCAGTTAGGCAAACAAACTAAAAATAGCTTTAAGTCACTTAATAAGAGTGATTCACCTAGGATTCTGTATTTGCTACACATGGATCTCTTTGGACCCATTGCTGTACAGAGCCTAGGAGAGAAGTCTTATACCTTTGTAATTGTTGATAATTTCTCAAAGTTCACTTGAGTGTTCTTCTTGAGAAACAAGTCAGATAACTTCAAGGTTCTTACAGATTTTCTTAAGAGCATAAGGATTGAGTACTCTACTCTAGTTGTATTGATCAGAAATGATCATGGTACTGAGTTTGAGTCTCTTCCCATGCAAGATTTCTGTGAGAAAGAAGGTATCAGACATTGTTTCTCTGCTCCTAGAACTTCTCAACAAAATGAGATAACTGAAAAGAAAAACAGAACACTGATTGAAGCTGCAGGCACATTACTTGCAGATGCTCACTTGCCCCTATCCTTTTGGGCAGAGGCTGTGAGCACAACAAACTATGTACTGAATAGAAGTTTGATACACAAACTTAAGGGCAAGACCTCTTATGAACTACTCAAACTATGTACTGAAACATGGAGTGAAACTGAAGATGAATTTTCATCTTCTAGTTCCAGTGAAGATGAAGAAGAGGCTAAAGCAAAGGAGATTTGCCTGATGGCCATCGATGCATCAAGTAGCCTATCTAAAGCTGAGCAATCAGACAGTGACGAACCATCTGAATCTGAGGTAGTGCAGTTATTGTCTTCCTTTGATTTCAATTCAGAAAATTTTAGAACTGAATTTAAATCCTTATGCATTGATTTAATTAACTCTGAAAAAGAGATTAAACATCTTAGAGAAAAATTGACTGATCAAGAAAACTTGCTTTCTGAAAATATCAAATTAAAATATGAATTAACCCTAGCTAAAGAACAAATCATCTCATTAAATACTGAATTGTCTGAGGCAAGACAACTTGAAGAATCCCTAAATGGGAGAAGTATCAAGCTGATAGACATCACAAGCACAGTGAATGTCAGACTTAATGACAAGTTAGGCTTAAGTGCTCCATCAAGCCAACCCCAACTGATTCAGAAGAATATCTTAACAACTCCAATAAAATTTGTTTCAGAAAAAGGCAAGAAAAAATAGATAATAATAACGTTAAACAATCAAAATTAAAACAAAATAATAAGAAAAAGAGAAAGAATAAGAAAGATCCTAACCATAACAATATTCAGCAGATTTCGTCGAACTCAGATCGACGAAATCTGTACAGTTCGTCGAACTCAAGTCGACGAACTCCGAACGTAAACTTTCATTATAATTATTCGTTGAACTACGATCGACAAAACCAATATGGTTCGTCGACCCGAGATCGACGATATTGAGGCTCAGAGAATGAATACTTTCATTCTCTGAGTGGAGTTAGACGAACTCATCCCCATTCGTCGACCTCAGATCGATGAACTTAACAGAAATCGTCGAACCCAGTTCATTTTAATAAAAACTTTAATTCATATAGAACACTTAATCAACCAAGACAATATGATAATCCATTCACCCAGTGGATAATTCCACCTATAAGATTTCACCCCTTAAGTTATAAAAATCAACCAGAATACTCTTATATTTCCAGCATTAATTATGTAAATAAACAAGGATCCAAGGTAACCTGGGTCAAGAATAGATAATCTGTTTTATTGCAAGTGAAAAACTATTCCACCACAGAACAACAATGGTATCTGGATAGTGGCTGTTCAAAACATATGACTGAAAATATGGACAACTTAATCAACTACAAGTCAAAGTTAGGACCCAAAATAATATTTTGTGATTCCAATTGTGACCAGACTGAAGGATATGAAAAGGTCAAAATTGGAGCAGTCAACTTCAGGAAGGTTACTTATGTAAGTGGACTGAAGCACAACCTTATATCCATAAGTCAGTTATGTGATGAAAAGTTTCAGATATAATTTAACAAAACTTCTTGTATTATTACTTCTGTAGATAAACAAATAGTATTAACTGCTACTAGAGTAGGAAATATTTATGTAGTTAATTTTAAGTCAGCTAAAACTGAAATATTCCTATTTAACTAAACTATTAATAATAATGATCTTTGACATAAGAGATTAGGACATGTAAACCTAAAAAACATTGCTAAACTCTCTAGGAATAACCTTGTTAGAGGATTGTTTTTTTGCCCCTACAAGAAGGAAAGCCTTTGCAGGGCTTGTCAGTTAGGCAAACAAACTAAAAATAGCTTTAAGTCACTTAATAAGAGTGATTCACCTAGGATTCTGTATTTGCTACACATGGATCTCTTTGGACCCATTGCTGTACAGAACCTAGGAGAGAAGTCTTATACCTTAGTAATTGTTGATAATTTCTCAAAGTTCACTTGAGTGTTCTTCTTGAGAAACAAGTCAGATAACTTCAAGGTTCTTACAGATTTTCTTAAGAGCATAAGGATTGAGTACTCTACTCTAGTTGTATTGATCAGAAATGATCATGGTACTGAGTTTGAGTCTCTTCCCATGCAAGATTTCTGTGAGAAAGAAGGTATCAGACATTGTTTCTCTGCTCCTAGAACTTCTCAACAAAATGAGATAACTGAAAAGAAAAACAGAACACTGATTGAAGCTGCAGGCACATTACTTGCAGATGCTCACTTGCCCCTATCCTTTTGGGCAGAGGCTGTGAGCACAACAAACTATGTACTGAATAGAAGTTTGATACACAAACTTAAGGGCAAGACCTCTTATGAACTACTCAAAGTGAAGAAACCTAAAGTAGACTATTTTAGAGTCTTTGGTTACATTTATTACATTCATAACAACAAAAAGAAATATATTAGAAAATTTGAAGCCAATGTTGAAATAGGAATTTTTGTTGGATATTTCCAAGTAAGCAAGGCTTATAGGGTATACAATAAATCATCTATGAAAATGAAAGAATCTATTCATATTTCAATTGATGAGACTAACATGTTTTACTAGGAGAAGATTCATTCTACCAGTGAGACTTTGGAGGAACCACATATATGTGAGAAATTGGATGAATTGGCCCTCACCAATGAGGCTGTTACACAACCTTTTCCACATGTTGCTGAAGATAGTGAAGATGAAGACACTGAACTCAGTGAAGAGCCAACAACAACTATAATTTCACAAGAGAAATTAATTCCCCAAGCTGTTGCTCAACCAACTCCTTCTAATGAATTAGTCACACTTAGAGATCACCATGTATCTCAAGTGATTGGAGACATATCAGTGGGTGTGCAGATAAGACATCAACTCCAAGTGGACATGATGCATGCCTGCTTCATATCTCAAACTGAGCCCCAATCCATTAAAGATGTTGAGCAAGATCAACACTAGATCATTGCAATGCAAGAGGAGCTCAACCAATTTGAGAGATATAGAGTTTGTGATTTAGTTCCAAGACTCAAAGTCTATCGAGTCATTGGAACTAAATGGGTATTTAGAAACAAACTTGATGCTCAAGGTCTTATCATAAGGAACAAGGCAAGATTAGTTGCTCAAAGATATAGACAAGAGGAAGACATAGATTATGACCAAACATTTGGCCCTGTTGCAAGGATTGAAGCAATCAGGATATATTTATCTTATGCAGCCTACAAGAAGTTCACAGTATAGCAAATGGTTGTCAAAAGTACATTCCTAAATGGTAAACTTAAAGAAAAGGTGTATGTGGAACAACCATCAGGTTTTATTTCTCCTACTCAACTCTCTTATATTTTCAAATTACATAAAAGTCTCTATGGTTTAAAGCAAGCTCCAAGAGCTTGGTATGAAACCTTAGCTAGCTTTCTCTTAGAGCATAATTTTTCTAAAGGCATAGTAGATAGGACTTTATTTATCAAGCATCATCATGATAAAATCATGTTAGTACAAATTTATGTAGATGACATTATATTTGCTTCTACAGATTCCAAACTATGCAAAAGGTTCTCCAACCTTATGCATTCCAAGTTTGAAATGAGTAGCATGGGTGGGCTCTCCTACTTCCTTGATCTCCAAGTGAAGCAGTCCCCTGATGACATCTTCATATCCCAATTCAAGTTTGCTAAGGAGCTAATGAAAAGGTTTGGGATGGTTGATGCTTCAGCTAAGAAAACACATATGACTACAAATGTTGTGATTGATTCTGATGAATATTGGAAACCTGTATATCAGAAATTATATATGGTCATTGTTGGGTCCCTGTTATATCTTACAACAAGTAGACCAGATATTATGTTTGCTTCATGTCTTTGTGCTAAGTTCCAGGTGAACCCTAAAAAATCTCATGTTATTTTCTTAAAAAGGATTTTGAGATATATAAAGAGTTGCACTAATTTAGGACTCTGATATCCAACTGAGTCAGAATTTGAGTTAACTAGATACTCTGATGCTGACTTTGCTGGATGTAGAGTGGACAGAAAGAGCACATCAGAGACATGTCAGTTTCTTGGTGATAGGCTCGTGTCCTGGTATTGCAAGAAGCAAACATCTGTGTCTACCTCAACAGCAGAAGCTGAGTACATAACAGCTGACAGTTGTTGTTCACAGATGCTGTGGATTCAGAACCAACTCGTAGATTATGGTGTCAACTTAAATAATTCAACTGTACTGTGTGATAATACTAGTTCAATTTTCATTGCACAGAATCCAGTGCATCATAGTAGAACTAAGCATATAGATGTAAGACATCATTTCATTAGAGAGTGTGTTGACAAAAAGAAAATTAATCTCATATTTGTCTCTACTGATTTGCAAAACACAGATATCTTCACTAAACCCTTGGATGAGAAAAAACATCTGTTCTTTATGAATCAGGTAGGTATGATAAATGAAGATGCATTAATTTAACTTTCTGTCTGTGGTCGAAAAATTTGTCACAGTTCGTCGAACGGAGATCGACGAACTGAGAAAAGTTCTTGAGAAATTCGTCGACCTGAGATCGACGAACTCTCTGTGTGTGAAGTTCTATTCGTTGAACGGAGATCGACGATATTACTTCAGAAAATTTTTCGTCGACCTGAGCACGAAAAAAACTTTTCCCTTCTTCAGACTGTGATCGACGAACTCTTTTGTCAATAAAATATTTCGTCGAACTCAGATCGAAGAATTTTGTTTATTTCGCAGGACGGAGTCTGTTGCATCATATTCTGAAAACCATATAACTAGGTTTTCTTCGAGCTTCATCCCGCGCTTTCTGTTCCCCTTGCACTTGATCTTTCTGTTTCCTTTTGCAGGCGATCAATGACGATTCCGACGAGCTCTCTGGCGGCAATGAAATTTGACATGAGATTCGACATAGATTTTGAATCATTCCAATATTCTGATCAAATCTTTCTGGACATACTAAAATTATTTGAGGAACAACAGTTAAAGAACTTTATGACAACCAGAATAAAGATAGCTGCTACTGAAATAAGAGAATGAGTGTTCACTTTCTCAACTCCAGACGTCGACACGATGACCGACACAATATCTAGTAACGAAGTCTCTTTAACCCCAGCAATCTTAACTGAAATTTTTGGTCTGATGAATGGTGAAGAAGATATAGAGATTGATAATTCTGAGTATGATGACATGCTGAACAAAATGGGTCATGTTGGAGAGAACCCTAATATGTTGAAGAAAAATTTGTCTTCTGAATATAAATTTTTAGCCGATGTGGTGGGCAAGGTATTGCTAGGAAAGCATACTGCTCATAATTATATTACCATGCAACAAATTATGGTAATGTGTGCAACACTGAATAAGAAACCAGTAAATTGGTCAAGGATTCTGTTTGACTTGATAAAGAAGAAGAATAATAAGAAAGAACTATGTTTTGGAAGAATCTGGGCATTTTCCTACAGGAAAAGGTAGCTGAATCCCTGATCTCCTAGACCATATTCATTAATGCCTCCAAAAGGCTAACATGTGCCTTGTTTGGAAGGTGGGAGAGGACAATCCCAAAGCCATCTAGGGCTTCAACATCTTCCAGAACTTTTGAGGATACAAGAGCTGTAACAGCTGATCCCTCAACCCCAAAAGTTGTCCCCTCCACCATAATTCCATCCACCCAGATTCCAACTCCTCCATCTCAACAACCTACACCTCCACAAATTTCAATTCCTTCATCAACCCTCCAACAACCATCCTCATCACCAGCTCATACTCCAACACCAATTCAATCTCCAGAGCATACCACACCACCCCCTTCCCCACTTCCTAAATCCCCACTTCTTCATCATCTAGATGACATCCCCCTCCATAATCTCTCATCCATTCTATCTTTTGATCTGCTATCATCTCCCATCAATACTTCATCACCTCATGATGAACCCATGATAGACACCACTCCCTTCCCTTCACCATCCATCCTTTTGTATGAACTTAGACACCCTCTGAGTTTATGCAACTGTATTCCCCTTCCCTTACCTCCCTTCTGGAACTCCTCACTTCCCTTATCTCACAGCTTATAGCAGAGACCATTAAACCTCTTGCTGGCTCTATTGCATCCCTATCTGCCTTCATTTCTGTTGTCCCCACTGTCCCTTCTTCTGGTGGCCTGGCTTCAGGACCCTCTGAACCCATGCAGGGGGAGATATCCAGTGATGAAGCTCCAGTCTCCCTCCTCCAGCAGCAGCAGAAGCAGCAGCAGAAGCAGCAGCAGTTTTGCAGATTAATGAACCAGCAGATGCAGATGTTAATATGCTTACATAAGTTGAGACAGCAGCAGCTGATATGTTTTGTACAGTTGAGCAACTTGATTTGCCAGAAGTTTTGACTGTTGGTGATTTTCTTGTCAATCCCACAGTAGATATTTTCAATTTATTAAATTCTTTTGATACAACTTATTTGAGTTATTTTTCAGAAATCTGCCCAGAGCAATCTATGGCTATAGTTTGCTATACTTCACCAATAAGCCCTGAAGTTGTTAATCAATTAAAGACAAGTTTTGCGGCACCATTGATTTCAGAAGAACGTGTGACTGAGAATGTTGTTGAACAAGTCTACTCCAGAGCAAAAAGCTTTTTCCCCTCCTACCTACAAAATGGATGATAGTCCTTTTATCAAACCTGGACGATATTATTCTTGCAGATATAGCAGAAGAGAATCAAACAGCTACTGAAAGTATTATAGAGATAGAACCTCCAGTTCAACCTCAAGCTGAAAAGAAAATTTCCAAGGAACTTCTGAAAGAAATTGATGACTTGTATAACATCCCTCCAGAATCCTCTGATGAAGACAATGATGATAAAGATTCTGATGAATCTGATGATTCTAAAAGCAAGAAGAAAGTTGTTAAGAAAAGAAAAGCTATTCCAAAGGCTGCTCCAAAGCTAAATCCTACCCATGACACTCCCTATTATATTCTATAGAAGATTACTCCTTACCCTGTGATGCCTTCATGGATGTGTTTATCTAAGAATGAGGAAAAAGAAAGGAAGAAGAGAAGAAGGTACAAGTCTCCTCCTAAGTACTTCAGGAAAGGCCCTCCTCCTCCTCCTCCATCAGCTGGAGCCTCTGGAAGTGTGACTCATGGATATGCACCTATTACCAAGACCTATCAGAGACACTCCAAGCCAAGACCACAAGGCAGCACTCAGCAGCAATCCTCTCAGAGCAAGCCTCCTCCAGCTACAAACAAGAAAAGTACTTCAGTTCCTCGTGATTATTCAAAGAAGGACTCTAGTCCTAAAAGGGCAGAATCTCCACCTATCCCTTTTATAGATCCAGAACAGGAAACTACTGCAAAGATGGCTAGATTTCAAGAACTGGTTGGACTCTCTCTGATAAACAAAGTTAAAGCAGAAGGCAAAGATCCCTCTCAGTACTCTACAATGTCATCCTACAGAAAAAAGAGCTGAAGAGGTATGCAAAAGCAAATAAATTTTTCAATGTAGATGATTATATGAATCTGCATCCTGAAGCAATAGTACCAAGGGCCACCTCTTGCACTATAATTGGAGCATCAGATATGACTATGCCAAAAAGAGAAGCTGCAAATCCAAATAGAGAGATTATATTCAGACAGCCCTCTGATAAATCTGACATAGCTGAGAAGGAAAAGCCGAAGAACATATAACTGTTGTGTTTAGTTTTTATTTTCTGAACTATATTTGTTAATCATGAAGCACTTGTGTACATATCTGCTCGATATTTTATTTTCTGCCAGATATATTTTATTCTGGTTTGTGATTGTTTTTCTTTTGTTTGTTTTAGTGACCTCACCCAAATATGGGGAGATTGTTGGATCTCTAGTTTGAATTTGGGCAAGGTTCACTAATTAGGATGAGTTTGAGCCACATTGTATAGCCAGAGTCAAGTCTATGAGTCCTAGAGTTTAGGCTAGTCATTAGGTTTAACCTTCATGGACCAGCTAGCAGAGGACATTAGTAGACTCAATCTTAGAAGAATTCAAAGTTCAAAATTATCAGTTCGAAATTCTTCGAACTCAGCTCGACGATCGTCGATCTCAGATCGACGAACTCAGAGTTAATTCTCTGAGTTGAGCTCAACGATATTCGTGTTCAGGTCGACGATCTCTTTATTCAGACAGATTCTCTACTCAACGAGATCTGGAGTTTTGCTTCAACATATTCTTTCCAACTTATTTTCTCTGAACTCAGGACGACGAAGTCAGATTCTTTGGTCGACGAACTAAGAGCACAAAATTGGCTAGTTATTTCCAGAATGCAGTTCGCTGCGCTCAGGCCGACGAACATGAATTATTAGCTCGACGAACTTTGAACTCCAGTCGACGAATTCTGTTCAGAGCTCGACGAATTCTGTCCCGAGCCAGACTTAGAAGTTTTCCTTATTCTGTCATTATTTACTATATTATTTAGCAGTAATTCTCCGAGTAATTAATGCTTATATTCTCCTGAATATAGCTGTTATTGGCAGCATTAATTATGGTCTTCATCAGGGTTAATTACTTGCTTATTTTAATGAGACAGTTGGGGAAACACATTAAAGAATATTCTAGCCGTTTCTTTCTCCCGATAAATCAACAATTAATGCTTGGAATTCAAATTTGAGAGGATAATTTTGACAGCAGAATATAAAAGAGATTTTTCTCTTTTCAGACAGCAGAATGACAGAGACTCGACATCAGACAAGCAATGGTAACACAAGAGAATACAAAGAAGAGAAACAAAAATATACAGAAGAATATCTGCTTCTTCTCTGTATGCTGAAAACATTTTGTTTTCCCCGTGTACTTTCTTAAGACTGAAGAAGAACAACCATCAATATCAAGAATCCTCTTCAACTTCTACTCCAGTGACATTCAAGGACAACTCTGAATCAGTCAGAAAATTCCTGGATCTCTTCAAGACAAGGATGAAGACCTACACCCTGAGCAAAGCTCCAGTCTTCCTGAACATTTCAACATCTCAGGGGGAGCTTTGACATCAACAATCCACTTAAGTCTTCTCTGTTGATTAGAGAAATAGAAGACAACATCACCTTCTTAACCTCCTGTATAAAGGGTTTATTAACTCACTTCAAAAGTTTATTCTTGGTTTTTGGACACCTGATCAAAAGCCTAAAGATTTGTCAGATCTCCTTGTAAATAGATCTTGTGGTGGCAGTCACCTGATCAAAATCTGATAGTGTATTCCTGCCAGAGTGGTAGAAAAGTGGATGTGCCCAGTTTGGAGAACCACAATAAAATTCTTGTGTTGTCTGTGTGCGATCATTTCCTTTTTGCTCTTGCTGTGCTGTGATAGATTAGATTAATTTGCATTTCCTTTTATACTACTATTAATATCACCTATTTTACTCTGACAAATTCTAAAGCAGTCAAAAAGTTTTAAGTTACTCTATTCACCCCCTCTCTTGAGTAATCAGATCTATCTCCTATCTTTCAGAGGCCTTCGTCTTCAGGAACTGCTAGGTTCGCTTCTAGGAGAGATCCAATAGCGTTAGGGCTCTGATTCGCAAAGGGAGGCTGCTGTCGGGTTCGCCGCTCGGAACTCTTTCGAAATTAGGGCTCGGGAGAACCGCAAAATCTTCTTCCGACTCTAACCCTGAAATTATTTTTATATATATTGTTCAGTGAACTGGGTTCGGCTTTAACAGGAATTACCCTTCAGAAAAGCCGAACCGGGTTCAGGATGTAAAACAGGCAAAAGGCGGGTCTAGCCGATATTTGTCCAGCTGGCACTGGACTTGGACTTTTCCCATCAATCCAAGCATATATACATTATATTGGCTATATCAACTGCATCGGGACCATGCAGTCAACAAGCTGTTAAATAGCCAATCTCGGAAATGTAGACTATAGTGAATGCATCGGTTTGTCGATTGCATTGATTACATCGACTGCATGTTATATCGACTCCATCGACTACATTAGCTAGACCATCTAGCCGACAGACTATCAAACAACCTTTCTGGATTTATCTTCTATATCGATTACATCGGCTGGACCATCTAGCCGACAAGTCTGTCTAGCCGACAAATCATTTTGTCGACAAACTATCAAACAGTTTCAAATCAACTAAGCCATCCAGCCGACAAATTTTGCCTCTGCACTCATATTCTATATGAGTCGAGCCGCCTCGATCAATTATCCAATTTCTCATGCGTAGCCCATAAACTCATATTACGTTGCCAGCAAGACTAACTCATTGACTACTTCTAGATCACAAAGACTCCAACAGTCTCCCACTTGAGCTAGACAGTATCAATTATATTCTCACAAGCAATGAGTGGCATCTAGCAATGCATCATTGCTACCAAAGTAATAAAACAGTTTGTAACCCAGTGAACTTAATGTGATCAATGATCAAGTGTTGTCATATCTCTTTGTCTCTTACATTCAAATTGAACTCGAGGCATGAATCATGTCATGCTCTTAATATTTCAATCCAAGTTTCTTGATTTAGAATAGATATCCATAAATTAGTGAGTCCAATATCATATATTGACTAAAACAATCATGACCATGCATTTCTTAGTCTCATTTCATTAAAGGACTCATGAATGTAACTCTTGTCATATATGAGGACAATTCTCATTTCTGTGCATACACAAACACCCAAATGATTCGTAACGCACCTAATAATCACCCTTATCATCAACCTTTCTCAAGCAAGACCTTAAATGACATCAAAGTACGCTTTTTCTCACTTGATGAATGCTGTGACTTCAGGTCAAATGACCACAAACATCATTGTCACTTGAGACCTACTTGTGACGCGTTCATATAATAATCCACAAAGTAATCTCAGGGTCGGTTTGTCTAGTACAACTTGTTCACTAATAAGTACTCATGTGATGACTTGATATCACAATATCATGATCAGTGAGAATCGGTCATCAGTCAACGCACATACTAGTCTTAATGTATCATGATCATCCTGATTTCTAAGATGATTCGCCGATCAAGTAGCATTAAAGAATGATGATTCTTATAAAAATATGCCCTTATATTGAAGTCGTGCAATTGAATTGCTATGAAAGCAAACATTTTAAAGACATTTATTATGTTAATTAATTTATCACATAGAAACAAACTGACATAATAAAAGAACGTGACATAAACATAAAATGAAATACATAGCACTTTATTCATCATATGAATTACAACCGACAAATATAAAATTCACAAGTCTCTCACTAAAGTTGATCATTCAAGTATCTAATACCCATTAATCTGGTATGGAAATCATGTTTTCTCTATGCAAGAGGTTTTGTCAGTGGATTTGCAATATTTTCCTCATTCGGTACTCTGCATATGCTCACATCTCCTCAATCAACAATCTCTCGAATAAGATGGAATCGATGAAGTATGTTCTTGGAGCACTGATGAGATCTAGGTTCCTTAGCCTATGCAATAACACCGTTGTTGTTACAGTAAAGAATTATCGGATCAACAATGCTAAGAACTACATCAAGCTCGCCGAAGAATTCTTAATCCACACAGCCTGTTTCGCCGCATTTGCAATGACAATATTCTATGCCTTAGTTGTAGAATTAACAACTGTCTTCTGCTTGGAACTCTTCCAACTTACAGCTCCTCCATTCAGTAAAAATTCAAAACCTGACTGAGACTTTGATTCGTCTCTATCAGTTTGTAAGGTAACATCCGTATAACCCTTTACAACGAGCTCTTCCTCTCCAGCATAAACCAAGAATACATCCTTAGTCTTTTTCAAGTACTTGAGGATATTCTTGACTGATATCCAGTGACTATTGCGGGGATCAGACTGATATTATCTAGTCATGCTCAAAACATATGAGACATCGTGTCGAGCACACAACATCGCATATATGATTAATCCAATTGTCGAAGCATATGTAATCAATTTCATGTGCGCCTTATCTTCCAAAGATTTAATTTATTGGTTCTTAGAGAGACTCACACCATGAGATATGAGAAAAATTCTCTTCCTGGACTCAAGCATGTTAAATCTCTTCAATACCTTCTCAATATATGTATTTTTGGTCAAACCGAGCAACTTTTTCGATCTCTCTATAGATCTTAATATCAAGTATATAAGTCGTTTGACATAAGTCTTTCACAGAAAAGCAGCCCCCTAGCCTGTTCTTAACAGCTTGTAGGGTCGGAATGTCATTCCCGATCTATAGTATATCATCTACATATAATATTAAGAAGACAACAATGCTCTCACTAATCTTCTTGTAAACATATGACTCATCTTCGTTCTTGATAATACCAAACTTTTTAATTTTCTCATCAAAACGTAGATTCTAACTTTGAGAAGGTTGTTTCAATTCATAAATGGATCTTTGCAGCCTGCATATTTTAGTGGTTTCATTTGGATATACGAAACCCTCGGGTTTTGTCATGTACAGTTTCTCAAGCAGGTTTCCATTAAAGGAAGTTATTTTGACATATATTTGTCAGATTTCATTGTTATAATACGCAGCAATAGCTAACAAAATTTTGATGAACTTTACCATAGTAACATGGTAAAATGTCTCATCATAGTCAACACCATGATTTTTGCTTAAAATCTTAACCACTAATCGTCCTTTGAATGTTTGTAAATTTCCATCCATGTCGGTCTTCTTCTTGAAGACCCACTTGCACCCTATGGGTCGTACCCCTTTTAGTGGTTCCATCAGTGTCCAAATTTAATTTGCATACATGGAGTCCATTTCAGATTTCATGGCTTCAAGCCACTTCTCAGAGTCTGGTCCACTCATAGCCTCTTGGTAGGTTGCAGGCTCATCATCATGATACAAAAACAACGCATTTCCTATTTGAGACACGAGAAATCCATATCTCTCAGCCTCAAATCTTGATCTTCCAGATCTACGTAGAACTTATGTTTCTTTAGCAGCCTCTCTAGTTACAATAACTTGTAATCGTTGCTCAGGTTCTAATTCTGGTTCATTTATTGTTTGTGGCTCTTGAACTTCTTCAAGATATATTTTCAGTGTTTCTGGATAAGAACTCTTTCTCTAGAAAGACACAAGTATTTGCGACAAATATTTTGCCCTCGGACGGTAGGCAGAAGTAATATCATGTAGTTTCCCTAGGATACCCCACAAGATAACACTTATCTGATTTGGATTCCAGTTTGTCAGGCATTTGACGTCGCACGTATGTCTTACAGGCACAAATCTTGATGAAAGATATACTATGATGCTTCCTAGTGCATATCTCATATGGTGTCTTTAGAATTGTTTTCGTTGGAGCACGATTTAGTGTGAAAACAACAATATCTAAAGCAAATCTCTCAAAAGAAATGGTGAAATCTGCATGACTCATCATCGACCGTATTATGTCTAATAAAGTTTGATTCCTCCTTTCAGACACACCATTATGTTGCGGTGTTGCAAGTGGAGTGAGCTGTAATACAATACCACACTCTTTCAAATGATCGTGAAACTCATGACTCAAATATTCGTCACCTCGATTAGATCGGAGTGCTTTAATTCTTTTTCCCAGTTGGTTCTCTACTTCATTCTTAAACTCTTTGAAATTTTCAAATGTTTCGTATTTGTTCTTCAGAAGATACACATCTGTATCTACTGAAATCATCAGAAATGTAACAAAGTAGTGGTACCCAGCTCTTGTCATATAACTCATGGGCCCGCATACAACACTGTGTATTTAACCCAAAAGATCATCAGCCCTCAGTATGACCAGTGAAAGGGCTTTTATCATTATGCCTAATATATATGGCTCGCATCTCTCAAATTATTGATAATCAAATGAGTCCAATAATGTATCTTTATGAAGCTTGGATATGTTTCTCATTTATATGGTCAAAACGATAATGCTAAAGAAGCATAGGATTTGTCATTCCTTTTTAGTCTTTTAGCATTCTCTACGTTATAGATCAGATTGTCTAAGTTCCAAACATATAAATCATTAAATAATTGGGCTACACCATAACAATTAACAAATATCATTCATAAAGATTGAACAATAATTATTGTTAATTATAAATGAAAAACCTTTCATGTATAAATACGAAATAGATATAATGTTTCTAGTTATGGAATGAATAAAATAACAATTATCCAATTCAATTATAAGCATTGTGGGCAAAAAAAGACGGTATGCTCCTACGACATCGACAACAGCTCTTGCTCCATTTCCAACACGCGACTCGACCTCTCTTTTACCCAGCGTAGGATTAGTCTAATATCCAAGATGAAAAAGCAAAAAGGTTATTTTAATAATGAAAATATCTGAAGCGGAAGTCACACTTCCCTTCTTTTGCTGCAGATCCTCAAGATAGATGGGATAATTTCTCCTCCAATTCTGTCTTACCACAATGGTGACATTTTCCTTCCTTAACCAGGCCTTTCATTTTCAGTGTTGAAGACTTGGTATCAAGTTATGATTTAGGTCATACCTTAGTCTTCTTAAATCCCTTGACCTTGCTCTTGCCTTTATGCTTCATCAATATGGGGTTAGCATACTTGGTTTTCTTCATATTAATCTCGGCAGTTCTCAACATGTCTAGGAGCTCGGACAGTGTCTTGTCAATCTTATTCATATTGTAGTTTAAGACAAATTGCTCATAACTGTCCGACAGCGATTGCATGATCAGATCAGTGGCCAACTCTTGGCCCAAAAGAAACTCATTCTCTCAAGGTTCTCAATGTACTCAATCATCTTGAGTACACGAGTCCCTATTGGGTCTCTACCTCTCATCTTGCACTGAAACAACGTCTTAGAGATGTCAAACCTCTCTTCCCGAGCTTGTCTTTGAAACATTTTCTTCAGGTGCTCAATTATCTCATAAGCACACATTCTCATGTTATTTTTGAAGCTCAAAGTACATGGTGTAAGCATGAAGCATTCAACATCTAAGATATCGTCTTTTTGAGTCTTCGTACTTCTTGTTGGAGCATGCATTACACGCTTCCTGGTTTACTAATAATAATTCTTGTTTGTATTTGATATTTGGGTGTTTTTGGTGTGCAGATAACACAAGTCTATATCTAATATCTTTTTGGTGCTGAATCGGATCAAAATTGAGCTCGGGAGATATCGCCAGGCAATATTGAGTATCGCCGACAGGCGATAGCGCCACTCGACACATTTCCGCTCGACGCTTGACGAAAACGTGGCTTCCGTTATTTCGCTATCGCTAGACGACGATATCCGGTATCGCTCGACGATAGTGCACGATTCAGCGTTCAACGTTTGTGTGATGCGAAAATGAGGAGTTCGTGGGACACGTGGCAGCGGTTACTGATATCGCCAGGTGACGATACCCAGTATCACCCGGCGATATCGCCAGAATATAAAAACCTTTCATTTTTGAGGAAATCACGAATTTCATTACCTGGAGTGTACTTTTCTGCATAGACGATTCAGAGAGCTTCAGAACTCAGAGATACTCCATACTCTTAAGAAGGCCAAAAGCGCGAAAGATTGACAGCACGTTCGTAGCATTCGAAGCAACTCAAGCAAGGATTTGTCAGCATCTCTAGCGCATTGTTTGAAGGGATTGTCTCGCCTAAAGTGTTCATTGTGTTTTTGTCCGTGTTTCAATTATTTTCTCATTCTAATTGGTAGAGAAATCGCCGCCTTGTGCGTGGCGTATAGGTCCTTGTGTGGCTTCGGAGAAAATCGCCGTCTTGTGAGTGACGTCCAAGTCCTTCTGTGACTTAGGGAGAAATCGTTGTCTTGTGCGAAACGTCTAGATCGTGGTTAGATCTGGGGGAGACTAGTAGCAAAATATAGGAAGAGGTACGCTTTAGACTGCCGGTTCTTGGTAGAAGAACCGACAAAAACACTAGCAAATTAATTATTTCATGAGCTTTTGTCTCTAACTCTATAGAGACACTTTGTATTCATTTTATCTCTTTTGAAATATATCATTATTGTTTTTAGCTACTATACATTTACACTCTTCAATTATATTGTTGTTTTTCATCTAGTAAATTTTGCTTAATTTTTAAGAAAAATTAAAATAACCCTTATTCACCCCCCCTCTAAGGGCGCCGCAAGATCCAACACTTGGTATCAAAGCCAGGTTGCTCCAAAATCGGTTTCACCACCGGCCGTAATGGCGCAAAACACTCACCGTTTTTCTGATGGGCATGATATTAGTAGACCTCCCTTATTCACGGACACTGACTACAACTATTGGAAAGCTCGAATGCGATGCTTTCTAATAGCACTAGATATCGATGTTTGGGGTATGGTAGAAACATGCTACACTGCTCCTATAACTGTTGTAGGAAGTGTCTCTATGAAGAAACCCAAGGACAAATGGGATTAAGCAGATAAGATTCGATGTAAAAATAACGCTAAGACAATGAACACCTTATTTTGTGCATTAGATAGGACTGAATTTAACCGTGTTTGTGCATGTGATACTGCATATGATATTTGGAATCTTTTTGAAGTTACTCATGAAGGAACATCGCAGGTAAATGACTCAAACCTTTTACAGCTAGAATCAGAGTTTAAGAAGTTCAAAATGGAGGTTGATGAGGACGTAGACTCCATGTACACAAGGTTTAACAAGATAGTAAATGACTCAAGAATTCTAGGGAAGAATTTCTCAAATGGAGATTTGGTGAGGAAAATACTTAGATCGCTTCCCCCGATGTTTAATCCAAAAGTGACTGTCATCTCGGAGTCACACGATCTAAAGTCTCTCAAAATTGAGAATCTGATAGGCAACTTGAAAACCCATGAAGTAGAGTTGAGGATTCAACAACAAGAGTATAGCTTGGAGCCAAGAAAGAAAGCTTTGACGTTGAAGTGCAAGAAGGAAAAGGAAAGCTAGTCCGATGAAAGTGACGATGAAAATGAAGAGAGCTTGTTTGTGAAGAAATTCAGGAGATTTATGAGAAATCCTGAAAGAATAAATTCTTTCAAGAGATTTTTCAAGAGACAAGAATCTGGGAATAGGAAAGGAAAAGCCCAAGCTGAAAGAGAGGATGATGAAAATAGACCACCACCTGAGTGCTATCATTGCAGGAATATTGACCACATAAAGAGCAAGTGTCCAAAGTATCTGAAAGAGCTGAAGGAGAAGCGGCACAGAAAGAAAGATAAGAAGAAAGTTTTAAAGGTTGAAACATGGGATGAAGCCACTTCTGAGGAATCAAGCAGTTCAGGGTCAGAAACTGAAGAGGAGACCAACATGTGCTTGATGGGAAAGAGCGCTTCATCTTATGATGAAGCAAGCAGTTTCCTTGAACGACACTGAGGTAACTCCTGAAACCTATGATGATTTGTATTCTGAATTTTTGAGAACTTGCAAGTATTTAGACAAAAAACTGCATGAAAATGAATTGATTAAATCTGAAAATAAAGTTTTAGTAAAAGAAAAGAAAACTAAAAAATGAAGTAAAAATACATGGAAATGAGAAAGCGACTTGTCAAGAGGATTGTCCCTCCTTGACAAAGATAGTAAAGCTTGAGAAAGATCTCTCTAAGACTCAGAATCGGGTTGAAACTCTTACAAAAGAGAAAGAGGCCTTAGAGAGATCTCTAAAGATTTCTGAATCTCAAGTGGAAGCAGCAGGAAGTCCTTCGCAAATTGTTGCGACACCATAGTTGCCGAAAATAATGTATTAATGGGACAAGTCCGTAATTTAGAAATGACCACTAACAAATTTGGAGTGAGCCAAAAATCTCTAAATATGATTTTGAGAAACCAGTACTATGGTTCTGAAAAATTCGGACTTGGATACTCTCCTGAACACTATCGCTCGGCGACATCCATGTCGCCGGCGATATGAAAAATTCCAGGAAATCTAATTTTCAGATTAAAAACAATAAACCCCGTGTCCCTGTAGCTTTCAGCAAAGGGTCAAAATTTACTTTAAAAAATCCGTCAACTTCTTTCATCATGTGTGTCAAATGTTATAAGTTTTGTCACACGACACATACTTGTAAGAAGACGGGATACTGCTCAGTCAAATAAATCTGGGTGCCTAAGACTTCCACCTATTCTATGGGAGGAACCACTTGGGTAGCTAGATTTTTACTCTCATCCTCTTTCTAGGTGTGTTGGCAGGCTAAGGACAAAGAAGACGTGTGGTACTTGGAATCAGAGTATTCCAAGCACATGACGGACAATAAATCAAAGTTCCTTAGCCTGGAGATGAAGAAATGAGGAGTGGTTTTTTTTGGCGACAACGAAAAAGGAAAAATCATCGACATTGGAGTAGTAGGTAACAAATCATTTACTATTTCAAATGTTTTGTATGTTAAAGGTTTGAAGCATAATTTAATTTCGATAGGTCAGTTATGTGATATTGGCTTAAACGTCTTGTTTGACATCTTCAAACCTATGCAAAATTATTAACTATAAAACAAATGATATCATTATTACTGCTCCTAGATTTCAGAATGTTTACATGATTAGATTTAATGATTTGTCACATTCTTCATTAAAGTGTTTTATTTATAAAAATGAGGAGTTAGATTTATGGCATATATGTCTTAAACATTCTAGTTCCAAGCTAATCATAAAATTATCTCAAAATAAACTATTTAAAGATTTACCTTTTTTGCATGGAAATTTATCATCTTAATGTTCACCATGTCAAAAAGAAAAATTTACTAAGTCTTATTTTAAAAGCAAAAATGTTGTTTCCACCACTACGCCTCTAGAATTGATACATATAGATTTGTTTGGTTCTGTTAATACACTAAGTCTTGGTGGTAGAAAGTATACTTTTGTTTTGATTGATGATTTTTCTCGCTTTAGTTGGACAATTTTCTTATCATCTAAATCTGATGCGTTTTTAGAATTTTCCAAATTATGTTTACGTGTTCAAAATGAAATAGAGTTAAAAGTAAAATGCATTTGTTCAGATCATGGAGGTGAATTTGATAATGAAAAATTTGTTTCTTTTTGCAATGAGTTAGGAATTAAACATGAATTTTCCGCTCCTCCTACACCTCAACAAAATGGTGTGGTAGAGAGGAAAAATAGAACTTTGCAATAACTAGCTCGCACTATGACATCTGAATACAAATTACCTCGATCATTTTAGGCCGAAGCTGTTAGTACTGCTTGTTATGTTATTAATCGTGTTATGCTTCGACCTCTTTTAAAATTAACACCTTATAAGTTGTATTTTCAAAAGAAAACAAATGTGTCTTATTTTAAAGTTTTTGGTTGTAAATGTTTTGTTTTGAACATTAAGGATAATCTAGGCAAATTTGATGAAAAGTGTGATGAAAACATTTTTATTGGTTATTTTTCAACAAGTAAAGCTTATAGAGTTTACAATAAGATGAGTAAAATGATTGAAGAATCGATACATGTTAAATTGATGAGTTTTTCCATTGTGTACAAGCTAATAATACAGGTAAAGATGAAAAGTTCTCCCCTTTACAAAGGGAGGATAACGATGAAAACCTCTGAGACAACGATGAAGAAAAAGGAGTCGAATGATAAGAAGAAGAAGTGCAAGGATATGTGCCTCCAAGCGAACTAAGATTCTCAAAAGATCATCCCCAAGATTTGGTTATTGGAGAACCATCAAGAGGGGTAAGTACTCGATCATCCCCAAGATTTGGTTATTGGAGAACCATCAATTTGAATGCAATAAGGTTTGGAAGTTAGTAGAAAGACCGTCAAATCATCCTATTGTAGGGGTCAAGTGGATTTTTAAAAATAAACTAGATAGTAAATCTAGGGTCACTAGGAACAAAACTAGACTCGTAGCAAAAGGTTATTCACAAATAAAATGAATAGATTTTGTTGAAAGTTTTGCACCCGTAGCACGTTTAGAAGCAGTTCGAATATTTCTTGCATTTGCTAATTTTAAGAAGTTTAAATTATTTCAAATGGATGTTAAAACTGCTTTTCTTAACGGGTATATTAAGGAGGAGGTTTATGTAAAACAACCTTCAGACTTTGTTGATGTTAGATTTCCTGATCATATTTTTAAATTAGAAAAAATTCTTTATGGTTTGAAACAAGCACCCGAGCATGGTATGATAGATTGACTATTTATTTATTAAAGAATGATTACAAAATGGGCAGTGCTGATTGTACTTTATTTGTTAAACATATCAATGATGATATTATCGTTTTAAAAATATATGTTGATGATATTATTTTTGGATCCACAAATGAAAAATTGTGTAATAGTGTTATTGAAATTATGAAGAATGAATTTGAAATAAGCATAGTAGGCAAACTCACTTATTTTCTTGGTTTTCAAATTACTCAAAAGCATGATGAAATTTTTATTTGTCAATCTAAATATATTCATGATATTTTAAAAAGATTTGGGTATGAAAATCTAAAACAAGCAAATACCCACATGAGTGTCTCATTAAAGTTAGGAAAAGATGAAAGTGGAATATTCATATATCAAACACTTTATAGAGGAATGATAGGATCACTATTGTATTTGACTGCCTCTAGGCCTGACGTTATGTTCGCTGTATGTTTATGTGCTAGATTTCAAGCTAATCCCAAATAGTCTCATTTAAAAGCAGTTAAACGTATTTTTAGATATCTTATTGACACATCTAAATTAGGTTTGTGGTATCCTCATAATGATACATTTATATTACATGACTTTTCTGATTCTGATTATGCTGGTTGTTTCTTAGATCGTAAAAGCATCAGTGACACCTGTCACTTTCTTGGCCCTTCACTTATCTCGTGGTCGAGTAGGAAACAGAATTCTGTTGCCTTATCCACCACTGAGGTCGAGTACATGACACTAGGCAGTTGTTGTGCACAAGATTTATGGATGAAACAAACTTTAGAAGATTTTGGAATAGTTCATGAAACAATTAAATTGAAGTATAATAATAAAAGTGCAATTGACTTAACATATAATCCAGTTCATTATTCTAGGTCCAAACACATTGATGTACGTCACCATTTCATAAGAGACTATATAAAACAAAATACGATCAAAGTCAATTTTATAAGCACTGATTCACAGCTTGTGGATATTTTCACGAAACCACTTCCAGATTCCCGTTTTTCATTATTACGATTAGAATTAGGAATTCTAGACCATTCCAATTAATAGATTACCATCGCAAGCCAAAAAAAGATAACATAATTAAATTGTTAAAATCATGAATATTAAGCCAAATTAAAAATTACATAACTCATAAATGGAAACACCACATACCGAGTCTTATATTATTACAGAAGCACAATACCACATATAAGTCCCACTTAACATTACAGCTTAAGTAATTACTGAAATTGAAGAAAATTCACTGTCGCCGGCGACAGTGACTGTCACTGGGCGATAGCGGCAAAATGTCCAGCCATCCCGAAATCTTCAAAAATTTCTGCTGTCACCCGCACTGGTCTCTCCTTGGTCATCTGCCGAACTGTGCTCGTTGCTCCGCGTCCGACGTCCTCGGCGGGTAGATGTACTGGGCGGCTCCCTGACCGGATCTTCCAATTCTTCCGCCTCTGCTGGAGTGGGCTTCAACTTTCAAACTTTTTGTCAGAAATTTAAAAAATTTCTGAATTCCCAAGAAGTTTTTCTTTACATCACTCTTGTGTTCTTCGAACGACTCTCGCAAGTCGTCCAACCCTTCTCGTAACGATCCACCTCTAGGAATTGGCGGGTTTCAGATAGTTGACACAGGTTCACTCCTCCTTGATGACCCTCCTCGTGTTGATCGGCCGATGGAAGGTGTTCCACTCGTCGAATATATAGATGAGATACAATCGTTGAAGTACAAATCAGGGTCAATCCAAGTATATTTCTTATATAAAATACGTTGGATGACGGCTCCAAGTGGTAGTGTGTTCAGTTTCTTCCAATTAGGATTCTTCAATCTGAATGAATAGCGTATTATCGAAAGGACAAAATCCGCCATATCAAACGGCTCCCGCTCCAAAATCATGTACGTTACATAACTAAGTTGAGCCGTTATCTTTTGCGTGTCACCGGATTTCAGTAGGACAGTATCCCTCAATATTTCTTGTACAAGTCGTGCATCCTCCGTAAGCGTGGCTGTAAATTGAATTAGCGTTTTGATGGAATTTCCATGCAAAACCAAATTCAATAATGTCCAATCTCCATCCTTCTGATAGTTCTCTACTACATCTAAGGTGTTTTCGTGCTCGATTAACCCAAACTCATCTCTCAGATCATAGTGAGTTATTTATACCGCCTGTCCTTGTATTTTAGATCGGACTCCGCCGTTCAATTCCGTGAACCGCGGATCTTTAAGATAATTATAAAATTATCTAATCAGTACGGAGGAGAATGTATCTGGAATAATAATCGACATTATTCCAGACATTGCTAACAAATCATGGATGTGTGCATGACGGGCCGGGTCGAATTCGATCACTCGTCTGATTCCTATGTTAGCGTTTTCTATTCCCGCAAATGTTTGATAAGACGAATATGAGTCACTCTCTGTGCTTCTTCGTGCTTTGGAACTGGAAGCCATTCCTGCATATCAAATTTTTTTTTCAGAAACAATTTTTTTTAATATCGCCATCCGGCGACACCCACTATCGCCGGGCGATAGCGGAAAATGGTTTTCTTCCATTTCCAACTTCAGATCTGGTTTCCCCCTCATCCCAAATACCAGATCTCCAAGTTTTTTTTTCTCCAAACCCTCTTACAACCTCTTAGATCCAAGAATCTATGCATATTTTTCACTTAAACAAACATAGCTTCTTATGATCCACAAACAAAATCTATGCACTTTAAAACTTGGAAATTTCTCATCTAGAGTTCTATTCTACACTATCCTAACATTTAGATCCATAAACATCCAAAGATTTAAAGCAAAAATCAAAGTTTCATACCTAGGTTTTAGGTTTCCGCCGACTTCTGCTCCGCCTTCCGCGACCTGGCTTCAGGAAAAATGTTTGGTTTGGTGTCTTTGACTGACTGAGCCCGTTTTTATTCTTTTTTACACTATCGCCGACCGGCGATACCCGGTATTACCCGACGATAGTGACTTTTTTGTTATTTCTTCAAATTGTCTTCCTGACTCAGATTTAGGGCAGGTGTAATGTTTTTTTTTGAGTTTTCTAATAACTTGGTTCTCTAGTTTACCATTCTTATATTCGTTCTACATAGGTAATTACTAGTGTTTTTTAACTCGTGAAATTGTTTTCGCATGCCTCTAAGTATGAGAAATCTTTTAGTTATGATAATGTTATTTCACTCACGGTTGTGCAAATCTTCGTATGCATCCATCTTACAACATGTGAATTGTGAATGTTCTACCATAATCGCTAGTGTTACATGTTTTCTGCTCCTGCTTTATCCGAGTTTGGTACAGTGCACCCTAATATTAAATTATTTTGTATGCTCTCGCAAGTGAATTCGGACTCCTTTGTTCAGCCAAAGAAAAAAACATGTGATTAACTAAAGTGTCTAATCCCAAAAGTGCAAACCTTTGGTGATATGTTTCAAACAACCAAAAAAAACTCAAATAATAAAGGGCTGACAAGTAACCTCCACCAAGCATTACTTACCCTCCTGATAAGTCTTCATAAGCATTGTGAGGTTGAGCACCTTGACAAGAATTGTAAAGTGTCTTGTGCAAATCTTTACATGGATAATTTCCTTATTGTGTGCTCTGGCCTCTTGGGTACGAGTATAGCTCCGCATGTCCAACTCTATGTTATGTTGTTTTTTAAGACTCTGCATCAGTATTTTCGACACCATATCACATGTACACAACATTATCCTCTCTAAACGTTCTTCTTATGAGAATTGAACTGAGAACTTTTTCCCAACTATTATTCACTAGTGTATGTGTTTGTGATATAGTTAGCTGAACGTTGCTAAAGTTAGTGTTTACTCATTTCTTCCTTTAGTCTACATTGCTCACCTGTCCTCTATGAGTCTCTCTTTTGTGTTTTTCCGTCTTTCGCTTCCGCCACACTCTTCGCTATCTTTTGACAATACCAAAGGGGGAGACAATTTACAAAGGAAATCATTCACCGAAGCCTTGTTATATATGAAAACATGGAAACATTAAATTTCACATATTTCATTAAACTTCACGAAACATTAAATTTCACATATTTCATTAAACTTCACGAATTTCCCTATACTTCCATTTAGGGGGAGATCACATATAGGGGGAGTGTTTCATCCAGGAGTAATTTGTGCACATACACATGCTTCGTCTTGATACTCAAATTGGGTGGCCCTTTTTAACATTCATGATTTCTTTCTTAATAGATTTGTTATTATCAAAAAAGAGAGATTGTTGTAGCATGCATTACACGCTTCCTGGTTTGCTAATAACAAATCTTGTTTGTATTTGATATTTGGGTGTTTTTGGTGTGCAGATAACACAAGTCTATATCTAATATCTTTTTGGTGCTGAATCGGATCAAAATTGAGCTCGGGAGATATTGCTAGGCGATATTGAGTATCGCCGACAGGCGATAGCGCCACTCGACGCATTTTCGCTCGACGCTCGACGAAAACGTGGCTTTCGTTATTTCGCTATCGCTAGACGGCGATATCCGGTATCGCTCGGCGATAGTGCACGATTTGGCGCTCAACGTTTGTGCGATGCAAAAATGAGGAGTTCGTGGGACACGTGGCAGCGGTTACCGATATCGGCAGGTGGCGATAACCAGTATCGCCCGGCGATATCGCCAGAATATAAAACCTTTCATTTCTTGAGGAAATCACGAATTTCATTACCTGGAGTGTACTTTCCTGCATAGACGATTCAGAGAGCTCCAGAACTCAGAGATACTTCATACTCTCAAGAAGGCCAAAAGCGCGAACGATTGACGGCACGTTCACAACATTCGAAGCAACTGAAGCAAGGATTCATCAGCATCTCTAGCGCATTGTTTGAAGGGAGTGTCTAGCCTAAAGTGTTCATTGTGTTTTTGTCCGTGTTTCAATTATTTTCTCATTGTAATTGGTAGAGAAATCGCCGCCTTGTGCGTGGCGTCTAGGTCCTTGTGTGGCTTACGAGAGAATCGCCGCCTTGTGAGTGACGTTCAAGTCCTTGTGTGACTTAGGGAGAAATCGTTGTCTTGTGCGCAACGTCTAGATCGTTGTTAGATCTAGGGGGAGGCTAGTAGCAAGATCTAGGAAGAGATACGCTTTAGCCTGCCAGTTTTGGTAGAAGAACCGGCGAAAACACTAGCAAATTAATTATTTCATGTGTCTTTGTCTCTATCTCTAAAGAGACACTTTGTATTCATTTTATCTCTTTTGAAATATATCATTATTGTTTTTAGCTAGTATACATTTACACTCTTCAATTATATTGTTGTTTTTCATCTAGTAAATTTTGCTTAATTTTTAAGAAAAATTAAAATAACCCTTATTCACCCCACCTCTAAGGGCGCCGCAAGATCCAACACTTCTTATAAGCATCTTTGTCTGCACGAGAGACAGATGCGGCTGGCTTCTCAGTGGGATCTTCTTCCAAGACATAGTGCTTACGCTCTTTCCTGAGAACAGTTCTCAGATTCCTATACCAGCCAAGAAAATTAGTTCTATTGAGCTTATCCATCTCAAGGATGGCTCCAAGGGACAAGGTGGAGTGCGGAATACTTGTCATGGAAATTCTATAAAAATTTATAGAAAATAATTTTAGTATTATATTTCAAAATACATTTTTTTTAATTTTAATACATACTTTAATTAAAAGACATTCATCATTTTAATCAAATTGATAACATTCAATATCAATTTGGAGAGTTTATGCGAGTATCTCTTTATTGGACAAGATTCGTATTTCACCAACATCGTAAGTCATCTTTGGTTGATCACTCATAATGTGGTTATTTAGATAAGCAACCTTTGTCAATTACATCATCACATAACTCTTATATGGTTGATGAATAACTCTTTATTCGTATTTATCATATGGTACATGTCAGCCCTATGCATCTAGGCATTCAACCTTTGAGGTCACCTAGTTAAGTTGGACCCGATGTTGACAGTGAGATATCACAATTATCCGTTCGCATCCCTACCAAGTTAGATTAATGCATCTTGCTTTGTCAAGCCCACACTTCATTGATCGAGACAGGAAGAGTTTTATCCATCAGAATGCATCGGAACACTTAATATTATGTTAAGGGATTTTCATGATCTTTAATTAACACTTAATCATTATTAACATTTATTCATGATGCACACATTTACAAATCATAAAAATTACAACATTTGCATCCAGATACATCGCAGATGTGCACAAAATAAAACTATCAACACTTTGATAAAAAATGACTAAATCTGAACATTTAGAACATTTCTAAATCTTCAGATTTTCATGTATTAGACAGGCACAAACAACTCCACTTTTGCAGTAGACAAGTTCATCTCTCATTGTCGGATTCCAAACCAGGACAAACAATATTGTTTCACAAACCATATAAAGGGACAGTTACTACTAAGGGGAACAATTTCTGAAACATGGAAATCGTCGAACCTCCCTTTGAAAACACTGTTTGCTTTTCCAAGGGGTGGATACACATCAAATGTGTGCAGCGGAAAGAGATCTAGAAAGACCCTAACCAGATCCGGGATCTTGCGAAAACCATGAATCAAGAAATAGAAAATCAAATAGATTGTACTTGTACGGGGTCGATTCACAAAGATAGTCTAAAGTGCTCCAAGAAAATTTCCTTTGCTGTATTGAAATCCCATTCCTAGTCTTCCATGTCCGTTGAGTCCGAGAACACAGAAACGATATGTGCTTTTATGGCATTTCCACACTAACGGGAGAAACGCCTCACCGTCGTCGCACAAGGGCAGGCCGGAATGGATGATCGCGACCTTCGTCTCCACGAACTGCTAGGTTCGCTTCCAGGAGAGGACCGTCGGCGCTAGGGCTCCATTTCGCAAGGGGAGGCCGCCGTCGGGTTCACAGCTCAGAACTCTTCCGAAATTAGGGCTCGGGAGAACCGCAAAATCTTCTTATGACCCTAACCCTGAAATTATATCTATATATAATGTTCTGTGAACTGGGTTCAGCTTTAACAGGAATTACCCTTCAGAAAAGCCGAATCGGGTTCAGGGTATAAAACAGGCAAAAGACGTGTCTAGCCGATATTTGTCCATTCGGCACTGAACTTAGCCTTTTCCATCAATCCAAGCTGATATACATTATATCGGCTATATCGACTACATCGGCTGGACCATCTAGTCGGCAAGCTGTCAAACAGCCATTCCCGAAAATGTTGGCTATATCGACCGCATCGGTTTGTCGACTGCATCGACTACATCGACTCCATGGTATGTCGACTGCATCGATTACATCGACTCCATGGTATGTCGACTCCATCCTGCCAACAGACTGTTAAACAACCTTTCTGAATTTATCGACTATATCGACTGCATCGGTTGGACCATCCAGCCGACAAGTCTGTCTAGCCGACAAATCATCTAGTCGACTAACTGTAAAACAGTTTCATATCAACTAAGGCATCCAATCGACAAATTTTGTCTCTACACTCATATCCTATATGAGTTGAGCTAGCTTGATCAATTATCCAATTTCTCGTGTGTTATTATGTGCGATCCTATAAGCTCATATTACGTTGGCAGCAAGACGCACCCGTTGACCACTTCTAGATCACAAAGACTCCAACAAAAACTTATCTGTATTGAGAATTTTGAAAGTTATAGGAAGTTATATCGATTTGTTGTTTAAATCTGCATTCGAGGCCATGAAACTTGAGAAGAAAATCCTGGCAAATGACGTGTCCCTCTATGGGTTTGCCGAAAAGAAGGAAATTGAAGGAAACGTAGTTCTCTTTGTGATTATATGCGAAGATACTTGATAACCAACTTTCATCATAGTCGACCCTCTGACAAATTATTGCAATTTTTGGCAGAGCCTCTTTGAATGACCATCTTGCCATCATCTCTACTTGCCATCAAGTTTCGACATGGGGATAATAATTCCACATTCACAACGGCCTAAGGGTTGCACACAAATGCTATATTAGTTTTGTCAACATGGTGGAGGGCCCTCGTGGTGAGGGAGGAAGTGAGAGAGATGAAGCTCATTTGCAACCCACGCAAGGAGTACAAGATGTCCTGATTGAGGGACGAGAATCGAGATGGAGATAGAGTTCTCTCCATCAACGTCAGGTTTGGAGACAAAAATAAAGAGATGTTGATCGATTGTTAACAAAATTTCTTTGAGATATGCTAATGCTCAATCCTGATGTGGCCTACGATCTCCTCAGCGTCGATACTATTGTCATGCCCATCAGGTCAAAAAAGCAGGCAGTGTAATTCTTACTGAGCATTGCCGGGAAGAACTAAAACTACTTAACGCAAACTCTATTAAGGAGGTTTACAAGAGGGTTTCAAACGTTGTAATAGTAAAACAATTGAATAACAAGTGGCACATATATGACGATTTTACCAAACTAAAAAAAACTTGCTTCAAGGAATGTCATCTCTGTCTCAAGCAGTTTCTTTAATAGACCCAACCATTAGTTTTTCGGTTATGAGCTTTTTGGATGTCTTCGCGGTATATCATCATAATAGGATGCATCCCTCGGACATTCATCATACTTCTTTTCATGCTACCGTTGAGTGTTATTATCATATGGTGATGCCTTTCGACTTGAAGATTGTTGGGGCCACCTAGTAGTGAATGACTGATTATGCGTTTAAAAAAAATGCCTAGATCTTCAGGTTTACGTTGACAAACTCCTGATCAAAAGCCAAGGGGTTGTTGGAAACATCTAGGTTCTCTTAGAGACCTTCGTAACTTTTTTTAAGTTTAACATACAGCTCAACTTTACCAAGTGTGTTTTTTGTGTTTGTAAGGGGAAATTCTCAGGTCATCTTTTAAATATTAATGTTAACAAGGATTGAGCCCAATCCTCGCAAGGTTATGGTTATCTTGAACTTCAGCTTTTCGAAGCCCTAAGGAAGTTTAGCAACTAGCGGGGAGCATTGTTGTAGTTTTCGATTTTTATCACGATTGATTGATAAATTGTTACATGTGTAGTGGAAGGGCTGGTCAACACCACCGAAGTATCCCATTTACTTGCGATGCAAACATATGGAGGCGGTCACCAATGGCTCGTTTACACGCCTGCAGATTACTTTGGGCACTTTATTCTTTATTGTAAGTTTCTTGTTTTATTTTGGAACTTTTATTTACACTTTAGACCTTGTCCTAGTATACAAGGGACAATGATGTTTGCTGGGAGTTATCGTATAGATGAGTCTTATGGAAAATTAGTGCCAGCCATCATAACTGTGTTTCCTCCTCCTCCCCTTCTCCCCCCTCTACAATACTAATTGGTGTAGCTTGCCGTTCCGGGCCCTGACTCCATCGACCTCTATTCTTAGCACGCCATCGCATGCCAGTAACCTACTCCCTGCACAAGAGTCCTCTTGACGCCATGGTCAAAATTGCCCGCTCACGCCTCCTCAACACTCAGGCCAAGACACTCAAATCCCTGACCGTGAGCATTCAGGCAATCCTATCCTGGCTGGACGACCAATCGCCAGCGTGTCCCATGGTGTCGACATCGTATGCCTCGTAGGCCCCCTCACTGCTAGAGTTTACGTCAGAGCTAGTTGTCGTTGCTCTCCTCCTCCGCTTCCCTATTGGCGACACTCGGCGGAACGCTTGAAATCCCACATTTCAATGGCGTGGATCCGATTGGTTGAATTGCTCAGGCCGTACATTTCTTCGGCTTCCACGACTCCCCATAATTCAACAATGTGACAACCAAGCTCCTTGGTACGGAGAGTTTCACCCTCTATTGAGTTCACTGGCTCCGTCAATCTACACCTTACGTCTTGTGGTCGGACCTCAAACATGAGTTTATCGGCTCTACAACGCTCCCTACTCGAGCAAGGTCGTCGCCCGACTTTATGGCGTCCGCCAAATTGCTTCCCCTGACGGTTATATCAATGACTATCTCCTTGGTCTCTTATATGCTCGATCTTCCACTAGATCACTATTTGTGTTTCTTTTTGCATGCATTTCTTCCATGTATTCACTCACGGATCCACACTCATCACCCGCAGACTATTGTCGACGCCATGGATGTGGCTCGCCTCGCGGAGACCGACTTCGGAGTTAAACCATCAGATTATGACAAACCCCCACCCGACTCTTCCGTGGAACCTCACTCCCAGTATTTTGCATGCCCCTCGCTGATACACTTCCCTAGATGAAGGCACCACTACTCCACACCAGTGTCCCTTTGACTGCTCATTTTACCTCGACCTTCCTAGCCTCAAATGACACGTTGGTTGTCCAATTTGGAATGCAATCACCTGTACAACCACAAACTGTGTTTTTGTTGCGAAAAATCATACTTGCCGACACATGATTTTCCCATGAAGGCCCTCCAGGATATTATTGTTGAGGATTCACCTTGGTTTACGCCATTACCCTTGGGACACCTCACCCGCCTTGACCTCCCGAGTTACTCGGGGGGGGGGGGGGGGGGTCTGACCCCCAACATATGAATCTAGCATGGGTCATTGATATCACTCATGTGGTCATGATTGATAATGGCGCAAGCCACAATTTTATCTCAAAAGTATTAGCGGATGGTTTGCATATCCGACCGACCCCATCTCCCTCCTCGGTATGCTTGGGGATGGTCGATGTCGGCTGACTGGTGGCCTTTGCTCTGATGTTATTCTTTCTCTCTCTATGGGACGAAGCAACATCACAACGAACCTCTATGCTTTTTAGTTGAGCGGTATCGGCGATATTCTTGGGGTGTCTTAGCTTCGCGCCTTGCGTAACCTCGACATGAAATGGGACTAGTTGGCCATGCACTTTGGACCGTAACGACTTCCGCATGTAGTTTCTTGACTATTTCCTTGGGGACAAGAAAAATTGAGTGTGACATTGTTACGGAGATGCACGTTCATAATTATGATGGAGAAGCCATAATGAGGACTATGTCGGCCTATTCCAAATGGGCTCCACTTGCGAGCGAAGCTGCATAGCGCATATTCAGTTATCTATTACTGATTATGCAATATGCTTTTTACCTTTTTCGTACTCATTTTGTATTAATAAATTCAAAGAAAAATGGTCTCATGGGTGTCGCCTCCTAATTTGTATTATTATGAGATATCCCGATGCCCTTATAATGTTTGATCTCTTACCGATGTCTGTGTTTCATAGGTTATCTATTACAGATTATGCAATAGTTTTTTTACTTTTATAGTATCATTTTTTATTTATAAATTAAAATAAAATATGGTCTCATTGGTGTCGCCTCCTAATATGTATTATTATGACATCCTGATATTGTTATTATGTTTGATCTCTTGTTGATGTCTGTGTTTCATAGATTAGCTTATATTCTTGAGCATATTTACTCCAAAACAATTTTTTCACCATGCATCCAGTTGGCGCTACATATACATGATGGATGAGGAAAAAACAGAATTCCACGTAGGATTGACCTATTCCAGTTTATATTTCAAAAATAAAACGGGTTGTGATTTGACTAATTTTTTGGCTTACCTTGTTGTCCAGCTTTACTCCTTCAATCATCCAGTTGGCCTCAAATGTTCAGTGATTTAATTGTGATGATTTTTTGATAGATATGTTGTGTTCGTCTGGGCTTGGTTGAACTCCAGCATCTACGTCCAGTGTTATCTCATTCTTTGTGTGGCCATCCTGTTTGCGGAGCATGTGATGGAATTGTTCAATGTAGCTTTTGCCATCTTAACTGTGATAGCGAGCTTATTCGCTACTTTCATTTGGAAGTGACAGTTGCAGATGAAGGTTCTAATATATTTGCATGGAGTACAGGACAGACTGCTTCAGAGCTGCTACAAATCTCACCTGATGAGTTTTATGAACTTCCAGAGGTAATATCTACAGTTTCTTCAGAGTTCCAGTATTATTTATGTGAGAGAAACTTATCCATGATTTTGTTGTGCTTTCTCTCATACAGATGAAGTGTCTTTTAGGAAAAAAATATTCAAATTGGTCTCCTGGATATTTAGGGCTATGATTTTGACATTATGTTCTTTTTCTCCAATGTCTTTTTCTCCAATGTCATTTTGACATTATATTCAAATTGACTATTTTTTTCTTCTGGTAGAGAGAGTTAAATCTTAATTGAGATATGGGCAATCAAGCATTTGTTATTGGATAAGCGAGAATATTTCAAAATTCAACCAAGGCAACGAAAATTAATCTATGGCTAGAGGAGAACAAGCATTTCAAACCTATGCACCTTCTAATCAAGCCACGAATCCCGTAGTCATAATAGTACATACTTCTGAGAAAAGACATTGCCCCAAGATCATGGTAAAGAAAGTGAGCTAAGCGGCTTGATCAAGGAGTTATGTGGACGATGTCACCTTCATCATGCATTAGTGTATCTGAGTGAACCATGGTAATAGTTGGATTATAACAAACTGTAAAGGCCCTCTATAAAAACCCATGCTCTTTCTTGTTGTTTTTTGTCTTACACTTGCAAGCTCCGGAATGAACACAACCTGTGGATCGAGCTTTACTTGTGAACTTTACCTTCCGTTATCATCCCGCGGCCACTTGCTCTGCTTGTGAACTCTATTCCAGCGACCATGAGCTCTACCTATGAACTAAATTCCAACGACAACGAAAATCTTCTTGCAAGTTGTAAACGTGAATGACTGTAGACTCTATTCCTGCAAGCTCTCGTGAGCTCTATTCTGACAAGCTCACTTCCCGCAAGATCCTTCCCATGAGCTTCGATTTGCAATTTGGAGTGCCTAATTGACGAGCTCCTCAAATTCGAGCGCTCGGAACCCCTCTCCATTACGAGCCCACTGGGTAGCGATTATCCGTAGACCCATGGTTCCTCTGGCTCCTTACGAATTACTATCGTGTCTTTGAACGGTTCCAATTATCTTTCTGGTGGTCTCATGGCTTTCCCACACCATCCCTCTCTTAGTCTATCGTATTTGCATATTTATGCACTGTGTTTGAGATATAGACTCTTGATCGAGAAACTTATTCTTAAGGTGGTAGCTCTACCCAAGTGTAGGAGCTAACTCTCCATCTTCTTAACTCAAAAGGCTCCTCTAGTGTTGTTGCCTATTCTCAAGCTTCAAGTGCCTCATTATGGAATTTGGCACGGTCTCACACATGTCTTGAACGGGCAATCTCTTCCCTCTCATGGGGAAGTATTCAACACGGTCTTGGGTGATGAGGATTGTCAACACTCTCAATCCTAATAGGATACCTAATCATTTTGCACTTGTTGGCAGTAGCTGAGGCTTTCTCCTTCCTCTAGTCCACTTGTTTGAATGTGTGATCACTGTGGCAAATAAGAACATGTCCAGTACTCTTGTTTTCTCATATATCCTTACGTTTCCCCTTTGCGGAAAGTTAGTAGTAATCGTGGATGTGGTGGCCCTCGCCAGCCCAATCATCCTTCTACTGCTCAGAGTACTAAAGTCAATAGTGTTAAGCTCTCCCCGGAGGTTTTTCCCCTGAATAACTTGATTCACTGCGACATCTAGTGTGCTCTCTGGGAAATTCTTCCACTACTGCCTTTGCAATCTCAGTGCACAATCTGCTTTCGCAATCCAATCTGACTGGATCATCGATTCTGGTGCTAGTGATCACATAATCAGGGAATCATCAGATTTTACCTCATATACCTCGCTCTCAAGTCGTGATAAAGTTATCGCCTCCAATGCTTCTTTATTCTTCCATTGCTGGTAAAAATACTATCATATGCCCCACTGTCAAGTCCCTCACATCGATTTTACTTGTTCCTACATTTTCTCAAAAAATGTTATCTATTAATCGCTTGATAATATCCTTAAACTACTCTGTAATATTCCTCCCTGATGGTTTTATTTTTTATGATCTGACAACGAAGCAAGGTCACCAAGCTTTCTCTAGTGTACTCCTTCCGCTGATCTGCAGATATGACATCGTCTCATACACCTCTTCATAAGTTGCCTTCTCAAGATATTTCCTATATTTTCCAACTCTATAAGCAATATTTTTTGTTATATTTGTCATTTATTAACTATTTTCCAACTCTCGAAACATGCACGACATAATTCGAGTCATTTTTCATCCCTATTTTGTTTTCTTTTGATGTTATTCATATAGATGATTGGAAACATTCTTTTATGATCATTTTATCTGGTCAACATTGGTTTGTCATTTATTTACTTTTTTTCACTCTATTTAAATTTATTTATTAAAACAGAAGAGTGACGTTCTTGAATGCTTTAAACTCGCAAAGTAGTGGTCACACAGTTCAGCGGTACTATTCGTGTACTTCAAAGTGTCAGAGGGGTGAGTACGATGACCATTGTTTGTTTGGAACAAATAATGTTGATCATGGTGTTATTGAATGCAAAGAAAAATACCTCCTGAGGAGACATGGTGCCTTTTTATTACCATGAATTTTCTCAAATCTTATTGGGGTGAAGTTGTCCTCACTCTGATTGCCTCACTAACTATTTTCCATCTAGTACTCTTTAATGTCATTCTTACCTCTCATTTGCCCACCAAATGTGTTGTCCACACATCTCATATCCCTTCTCATATGTTTGGATGTGTCTATTTTTTCTATATTCAGCAACACAATCGTGATAAACTTGATTCTCGTTTGCACAAATGTATTTTCGTTTGATACTCCACAACGAAAATATATCATTGCTACAACCCTTTCTCACGACATTTTTGTGTGTATCATGGGTGTTACATTCTGTGAAGGAGAACAATTTTTTTGGCTCTCGTCAGGGGGGAGACACTGATGTTGACACTCCCAATATTTCTCTTCCCATTGCGGCCTCATACACTCCCACTATTTCGACCACTACTTTTACTTGTATCATCACCTTAACTCCTATTGTTGGGAGGCGCATTTCTCATCAATCACTCATACATCTTAAGAGTACACCGACCTCCATAAAATACCTCATATCACAATCTAACCTAGTAAAATAAGGCCTTCATTTGATTTCTATCCGTATACATAAAACTTGGCAGGTAGTGATTGATACAACTGAATGGAGAAAGAAAACGGAGGAAGAGATGTATGTGTTGAAGAAGAACAAAACTCTGGAATTACCTCCTCTCCCAACAACACTCAAACCCACTCAAGCCTTTATCCAACTATAGTGGTGTCGGCTATGTGGATCCTTTGTCGCCATTGAGCCCTATCTTTGGTCATAATCTCACTAATGTCTAAGTTTATCATGTCTTTCTTTATAGTTTCATTCCAAGTCTTTATTGGTGTACCCCTCCCTCGTTTAACATGCCTAGTGACTAAACTCTCACAACGCCTAATAGGTTCCTCCAATGGTCTCCTTTGTACGTGTCCAAACCATCTTAGTCGAGCTTCTCACATCTCTACAATTGGTGTTACTCCTGTCTTATTCCTGATATATTCATTCCTAATTTTATCCAGTCTCGTGTGTCCACACATCCACCTAAATGTTGGAACCAGCTTTCTGGTTTTTCCTAAAGTTCGAAACTGAGGATGCAGCCCACACGTACTCTTCTTGAACTACCCTCCCGACCTGAGTCGGAGACCTGGAAACAGACCGAGGGGTCTCAGCTCGGAGGTCCCACCTCTTTCCCGGAAGAATTGAAGATCTTCCCCTCCCTAACCAATGCTGAGCTAGGTGCCTATGAGGAAGACAGTAGAAAGGTTCAACCACCTTCTCAGGCACCTTATCGGTCTATTTATAGGCCTCTGAATCTGATCTGCAAATATCACTTCTGAACTAACCTGAAATGACCAAAACACCCTGGGCTGGGTCTGCCAACAACCAAACTCCGCTGTTCTGGAGGGCTATACGCAGACCTCCAGGGGTAGAAGTGTAAAATTACCTGGGGCAAAAAGGTAAAATCCCCCTTGGGGGTAAAAAGGTAAAAACATCTTTTCCCTCATGTGGCGAGTGGGGAAAAGATTGACGAGCGAGACGACCCTCTCTGTCCGTCTCGCCGGCCTCGCGCCCTATAGGCCATCTCGCATTACCTGGGCGTCTCGCCTACCTCAGAGAATCCCCCATCCCGCCTCCTGCAGGTGAGTCTCCTGGTCTTTACTCGCCTGTCTAATTCATCTCGCCAGTCCCTCCTTCTCGCTCATTGAACCACCTCTCGCGAGCACAAGGTTGTATACAATTCCCGCTCTTTTCGAGATTGCCCTAACCTCGGAAAGATAAGTCCAACCGAGGCTCGCGGCGTTGGGATTCGTTCATGAGAATCTTTGGTGGGTCCCCCCCTGGGGCCTATAAATATGAGATCCCCACCTCTCCTTAGTGTCCCCTTTCTATCCTCCATTTCTCCAATCCTCAGCATGTCTCACAGCCAGAGCTTTCGTGAGCGCCTCGCGATGGTGCGAAAACGAAATAAAGCCAACATGGCCGCCCTGTTCCCGGATTTGGGGCGTACTCCTTCCTCAGCTCCTCCATCCTCTCTCCTGAAGAAGATGAAGGCCGCCTGCCCTCCCCTCTCGGCCGGCGCGACCTCCTCTGCCCCCCTTGACAACAGAGAATCTCTCTCTCGCATCTCCCGGGGAGAGACGGGTAATTCCTTATTCTTCTCCCTCTTTTTCTTTCGTCCCGCTTGTTGATCACGCTTTTACAGGGAAACTTTGCTGATTCCCCGATGCCCGCAAATCCTCCCGACGTTATCAACAAAACTCATCAGCTCGCCGACTCGCCCGAGGCATCCTCCCCACCCCTCACGCGGAAAGAAAACCTCTCGCGGGTTGTGGGGAACCCTCGCATCCCGAGTAAGAACTCTCCCTTCTCGGTTTCGCCCCAATTCTCATTCCTTTACCCAACTCCTGCGAGATAACTGGGTTAACTTTTGTCATCCTGGCGCGCGGCTGCGAGATCATCTTTTCTTACGATTTCTCGCTCTCTGTGCAGGCATCCAATTTGAATCCGACACTGAGGACGCTCCCGCGTCTCCTCCCCTCTCGCCTCTTCCACGTCCTGACGAGATCGAGGACTACTTGGGTGATCCCATGGATACCCTGGAGCTGAAACGGAGGACGGCTAGGATGTTCCGCAAATACACGCATATAATCCGTGAGATGGAGCTGGAGAAGCAGGCCTCTGACCGGCGCATGGACTGGCTAGAAACAGAGTGCCACCGCCTTTCTGTCGAGATGGAAGCCAACGACGTAATGGATGGGACAGACCCCCAAGCCATCCTAAACGAGACGGATGAACACCTCCGTCTCGCGCGCGCGGCGTGGACGCCGCCCGCACTTTTCATCTACCTGGCCGCCCTCCATTCGCGGGAGGTCAAGATGGCCGCTGGAAATGGTCAGGAACTAAGCGGTCGTGGCCCCGTCTCGCCTTCTCAAGGCCCTCCTGTATTATTATTATTGTCAACTTAATTATGTTTAATTATTGATGTGTTGTATAAAACTCCCTGGACGGGATGCTTTCCCCGCGCGGGATGAAATATTTTATCATTATGGTGCTGTCTGCCTGTCATGTCGTGCTAGGTTTTTCATCATTACTGTGATTAGCTCATTTTTCAATTACTTAGTCTGTCATGATTGCTTTGACTCTTTGAAAAAGTCGTTGCGGCGTTTTCGCCCCTTGGGTTCTAGAGAGAGAGAAGGAGAGAGAGAGAGACGAAGCGTCCGGCTGCCTCTTCATTTCCCACCTCTTGATTTTCCCGCTCGATCCCCTCTTCTTCATCCGTTATAAATACCTCTTAGATTCGGATATTCCCATACTTCCGTTACTATTCTTGGCTGTCTTTGCGGTCGGAGCTTCCGCCTGCCCCTCTTCTTCTACACACTTCTCGCGTCCCGCTCTCCCTCTAAATCGTTCTTTTTCCCCTATTTCTGCCTCCTCGCCTGCTATGGGAAAGAAGAGGGTGGAAGAAGGTGAGGGCCGCAGCCGCTGCGGAAAGCGATTTGTGGATCACGATTTTCCTCTCGGCAGACTACTAGAGGAAGAGTATACTCGTTTCGCCAGCGAGTTCCTTGCTGACGGTTATTTGTCTCGCCCACCCAAAGTTGGCGAGTGCATCAATACTTTTTACTCCAACGAACTGGCCTTCCCCGATTCGCACTTCGAGGCGGGGCTGCGACTTCCCCTTTGGCCAGAGGTCAAATTAGTCTTTAAGTATTTTGGGGTTGTTCCCGCCCAATTCAACCCCAACGCTATCTCTTTGCTGGTTGCTTTTGCATGCTACTTGCGGCGAGAGCGCATCGAATTCAGCTTGACCGTCTTTCGCAAGCTGTTCATCTATCACGCGAAAGACGATGACGTTTCCTACTTCACCGGCCAAGGCCTAAAGGTGTGCGAGACGCCGAACAAGAATCATCACTGGCTGACTCGCTTCATCTTCATTCGCGGGGACTTGGGAGGCATCCCTCTCGCCCCGGTGTCCCCTGCTGAGTGCTACTACGAAACTCCCAAGGTTGGGGGTGCCGAGAAGGCTCTCTGCGACTTCTTCGCAGGGAAAAACTTCGAGGTCAATTTCCTCAGGCGATACCTCGACTCGCTTCCTGCTGTCTTCCCCGGCGAAGGTATACTCCTGCCCCCCCTCTCCTTAGCATTGTAAATTTTTGTTTTATGCTGACTGTCAACCTGCCCAGGGGAGAGAACCGTCCCTGTCCATCCTCCTTACCAGAGTAACAGGGGTCTCACCTTAGCGAGTATGGCGGCGGAGGCCGCGAAGGACACGCTGACCCCCACCCTAAAGAAAAGGCCCGGGGACGAGGGCACTTCTCGGCACAGCCCAAAGAAGAAGGTGAAGAAATAGGTGTCCTTTAAAAAGGAGAAAAAGTCCGCCCCCAAAGAAAGGAAGGAGTTATCGGGATCCCTGTCCCCCATTTCTTTAGGGTCTCCCTCACCTCCCCCACTATCCGTCTCGCCTACCCGCGAGACAGTCTTGTCAGAACCAGCCGCCACCACCACTGTCCAGCCCGCCGAGTTCCCTTCCGGCGAGGCTGGCTCCTCCAGCCGCCCGTCTCCCGCCTCGCACCCCAATTATAACATGGGGCCTGTGACAGATGATGCTGCCGGCGAGCCGGTGCTCCTATGGGACAAGGACGCTAACCGCGTGTCGGTGTCCACTCTCCTTCCTTCCTGGGAAGAGCAGGACCCCCCACCAGTCACACCTTCTCCCTAGGGTTCGGGCTATATGGTGGCCTTGGCTCTGAGCCCGCGGATAATGAGACGTCGCGATACCTCATTCTGAAGAGTGACCATGCTCAATTTCGCTCCTTGGAGCTCGCGCACGGGGTCTCGCGCCGCTTGGTCTTCAACAATAGGAAATGGAAGGAAGCGGAGGCCGGTCTCGCCGCGGAACGTGAGAAGTCCAACGACCTTGAGAAACGGCTGGTCGTCGCCGACAACCTCCTTGCACAGAGTCAGGGTGGTGTGGTAAGTTTTCTTACCGTCGCTTTGCTAGCCTTACTCACTGCTCATTATGGTCCTTTATTCATTAAATCTTCCTGCAGGATGCCGAGACTGCCGACCTGATGCGCTCGCGCATTGAGGCGCTGGAGGGAGAGAACAAGAGATTAAAAGCTGAAAATATCCGTCTTCGGAACAGCGCGACACCCCCTTCGGACCAATTTCTAGTTCCTTCTCGCTACTCTGTGGACGAGGTAGATGCCCTCTGCCGCGATTCCAATATCAAGACAGCGGAGCTCGTTCTCAAAATGATGAAGGAGCTCGGGGTGGTGCGCGATGATGCCGAGACGGTTACTGTCCGCGACCTGGCCCCCCGCTTATTCGGCGAGACGGACGACAGTTCATCTTCCGGCAGCGACGAGAAGGGGGACACCAGTGCCAGGGACTTCTCTCCCCCCCCTTTTTTTATCTTGTCTTGTACTTGTAATCATGATATAGACATTTCCTCAGGGATAGCGAGGCGTTCCTTTTTGTGCTGATCCAGTGGATATCGTTATTAACTTTACATGTTACTTTATTGCGCTTTCATCTTCCGCTGTTTCGCTTAATAGTTAGCCCAAAAATGCGAGACCTTGGGTCTCTCTTCGCTTTTACCACCCGCGAGATCTTCTGACCCTTAGTGCTCGTCTCGCCGTAAGATAAACCTGCGCTGAAGACCTTGGAGACCAGTCCCCCCACATGACAGGCCCCACCTTTTTACGTCAGGCCTGTGCCTTGGACAAGGAGGACCCACTCGCTATGGGCGAGAGCACCCATGCCGAGTATCGGCCAGGGATCCTCCTCACTGGCCTTATCCCCAATCCTTTCTTTTCCTAGGGATTTTACACCAATCTCCTGATAAACCTGAACATTTCTCCCCGCGAACTCTCATCGCTTGACTTGCCCTCGAGTGAGCCTACAGCCCTGCCAACTAGATGAGAGCCTGGTCAGCGGGTCTGCTCGGGGTCTCCTCTCCAAAACCTCCAACCACCGAGTGAGCCTACAGCCCTGTCAGCTAGATGGGAGCCTGGTCAGCGGGTCTGCTCGGGGTCTCCTCTCCAAAACCTCCAACCACCGAGTGAGCCTACAGCCCTGCCAGCTAGATGGGAGCCTGGTCAGCGGGTCTGCTCGGGGTCTCCTCTCCAAAACCTCCAACCACCGAGTGAGCCTACAACCCTGCCAGCTAGATGGGAGCCTGGTCAGCGGGTCTGCTCGGGGTCTCCTCTCCAAAATCTCTCCAACCACCGAGTGAGCCTACAGCCCTGCCAGCTAGATGGGAGCCTGGTCAGCGAGTCTGCTCGGGGTCTCCTCTCCAAAACCTCCAACCACCGAGTGACCCTACAACCCGGCCAGCTAGATGAGAGTGTGGTCATCGGGTCTGCTCGGGGTCTCCTCTCCAAAACCTCCAACCACCGAGTGAGCCTACAGCCCTGCCAGCTAGATGGGAGCCTGGTCAGCGGGTCTGCTCGGGGTCTCCTCTCCAAAACCTCCAACCACCGAGTGAGCCTACAACCCTGCCAGCTAGATGGGAGCCTGGTCAGCGGGTCTGCTCGGGCTCTCCTCTCCAAAACCTCCAACCACCGAGTGAGCCTACAACCCTACCAGCTAGATGGGAGCCTGGTCAGCGGGTATGCTCCGGGTCTCCTCTCCAAAACCTCCAACCACCGAGTGAGCCTACAACCCTGCCAGCTAGATGGGAGCCTGGTCAGCGGGTCTGCTCGGGGTCTCCTCTCCAAAACCTCCAACCACCGAGTGAGCCTACAGCCCTGCCAGCTAGATGGGAGCCTGGTCAGCGGGTCTGCTCGGGGTCTCCTCTCCAAAACCTCCAAGCACCGAGTGAGCCTACAACCTTGCCAGCTAGATGAGAGCCTGGTCAGCGGGTCTGCTCGGGGTCTCCACGCTCCTCTTCCTCCCTGGATGCCATGAAAAAAGACACCTGCACTCTCATCATATCAGAAGGGCACATCAAAATTGCAAGCGTTGTACAACAATAAAAAATGTAATGAACAGAAAGTGTTACGGGTAAAATCTCTTTAAATCATCACCACTTCGGGCACGATCGAGGGGTACCCCGTCCACATCCTGGAGGTGGTACCCTCCCGACTTCAAGATCTCTTTTACTACAAAAGGACCCTCCCAATTGGGGTGGAGCTTCCCTACGGAGGCCCCTCTACCTGCTGCATCTACCTTTTTAGGACCAAATCTCCCTTCTCGAACTGCCTGATCCTTATATGCTTGTCGAAGTACCTTGCCATCCGACGCTTGACCTCCTCCTGTCGGACCATCGCCAAATCCCTGAGCTCTTCACGAGATCCAGAGAGAGTCTCTGCTCTTCCTCGTTCTCCGCTCTCCATCCTTCGCCTCCTTCCCTTGCAACAGCTACTCTTGGTGATGTGACTTCAAACTCGATAGGTATGACAGCCTCCGAGCCATGAGAGAGCTTAAACGGGGTCTCTCCCGTGGAGGTGTTTGGTGTGGTCCTCAAAGCCCAGAGGACTGAAGGAAGCTGCTCAACCCAGCTTCCCCTCAAATTTTCCACTTTCTTTCTCAAAAGATTGACAATGATCTTGTTGGCTGCTTCCACCTGCCCATTACTTTGTGGATGATGAACAGAGGCAATGCGGAGATCTATTCCCAAACGGATGCAGAAATCAACGAACTCTCTACTTGCAAATTGTGGTCCATTATCTGTTACAATGGCTAGAGGTAACCCATGCCGGCAGATGATCTCCCCCCATACGAAATTCTTGACCACCTGCGATGTCACCTTAGCCAGCGCCTTTACCTCCAACCATTTTGAAAAGTAGTCCACCATAACTAGCAGGAATTTCCTCTGGCCACTCGCTTGGGGAAAGGACCCACCAGATCTAGCCCCCATATAGCGAAAGGCCAGGGAGCTGTGATTGTCCGCAACCTCTGGGCCGGAAGGAGCTGGAGGGTGGCGAACTCCTGGCATTTTTGACACCTTTTCGCGAACTCCTCAGCATCTTTCCTGAGGGTAGGCCAGAAGTACCCGTCTCAGCACCCTCCCCTCTAACGTTCGGCTCCCCGAGTGACTCCTGCACTCTCCTGAGTGCACCTCTTGCAGAACCTTTGGAACATCTTCCTCCGACACACATCGGGCCAGCAAACCCGACAACTTCTTGCGGTATAAAACTCCATCTTTCAGCAGGTAGTACGCTTTGTATCTGGTATGCTTCTTGTCGAGTTCTTTCGCGGGTAGCTGCCCCGAAGCCAAAAAGACGATGATGGGGTCCATCCAAGACCTCTGTTGGCATATCTCCTTGAGTTCCCCTTCTTCTATAGACGGCCTGAAGAGCTCCGTCATTGTTCCTCCAGCTCGAGGGCCATACTTGGCGAGTTGGTCAGCCTGAGTGCTCTCCCCCCTCGGGACGTGCTGAATTGAAAAGCTTCGGAACTGCCCGATGATGTCCTTGACCTTCCCTAGGTACAGCTGGAGGGTGGGCTCCCTTGCCTCGAACTCCCCTTTGACCTGGCCCGCCATCACCATGGAATCCGTCGAGACCTCAATGTCTTGTATGCCCAACTCTCGGGCTAACCTGAGCCCTGCGATGACTGCCTCATATTCCGCCTGGTTGTTGGTGATCGTGAAATGGATCTTCAAGGCTTGTTCAATCCTGGTCCCCTCCGGACTTATCAAGACCATTCCCCCTCCGAAGGAATTTCTTCCCGACGCTCCATCTACCAACATCTTCCAGGTTGCTCGAGGGGACACTTCAGTCTCTTGGACCTCAACTACGTAGTCCACCAGGAAATCGGCCACCGCCTTTGCCTTAATGGAGAGCCGATGAATGAAAGCGAGGTCGAATTCACTGAGCTCTATCGACCACTTGGCCTGCCTCCCGGAGTGTTCTACCCCTTCCAAGATGCGACAGAGGGGGTGATCCGTTACCACCTGAATAGAATGAGCTTGAAAATACGGTCTGAGCTTTCGGGCCGAGACGATGAGGGCAAACACTAACTTTTCAACAATGGGGTACCCGAGCTCCGCTTTCTTTAGGACCCTGCTCACATAGTAGATCGAAAATTGCTTCTTCCCTTCCTCTCGCACAAGAACCGAGCTCACAGCCCCCGTCCCTACTCCTAAGTATAAGAACAAGACCTCTCCTTCCCTTGGCCCCTGGAGTAAAGGCGTCTGGGTGAGCTGTTGCTTTAGAGCCTGAAAGGCCTTCTCACATTCTGGGGTCCATTCAAACTTCTTGCTTTCTCGCAGTGTCCGAAAGAAAGGCGAGCATCTCTCCCCGGCTCGAGAGAGAAACCTGCTTAGCCCGGCCAACTTGCCGGTGAGGCGCTGAACTTCCGTAGCATTTCTAGGGGATTCCAACTCTAGAATTGCTTTTACTTTCTCGGGGTTGGGCTCCACTCCAGATGGAGTGAGAAGATGTCCGAGGAACTTTCCCCTATTGGCTCCAAATACACATTTCAGGGGGTTGAGTCTCATTTTATATTTTCTCAAGGTTTCAAAGGTTTCCTCGAGGTCCAGGACGTGAGATTTGAGGTCCCTGCTTTTGATCATTAAGTCATCCACATACACCTCGAGGTTCCTCCCTTTCTGTTTTCGGAAGATCCGATCCATCATTCTTTGGTAGGTCGCTCCAGCATTTTTCAACCCGAAAGGCATCATATTAAAACAGAAGCACCCATCCTCCGTGACGAAGGTGACGTCCTTAACGTCCGGAGGATGCATGCGTATTTGGTGATATCCGGAAAACGCATCAAAGAAACTCATAAAAGGAAAACCGACGGCTGAGTCAACTAGCGCGTCGATTCGGGGCAGCGAGTAACAATCCTTGGGGCACACTTTATTTAAAAGAGAGAAATCCACACACATTCTCCATCTACCCTCCCCCTTTTTAACCATTACAACATTGCTTACCCACCCCGGATACTTACAGGCGGACACAAACCCTGCCTTAAGTAACTTATCTACCTCCTCTCTAATAGGCCCGACCATCTTGGAGGCGATGACCCTCTTCTTCTGATGTATGTGGCGGGTGTCGGGATCGAGATTGAGGTGGTGACAAGCGACGTCCGCATCGACCCCGGGCATGTCTGCGGCGCTCCACGCAAAGACGTCAATATTTTTTTGCACGCAGGCCTTGATCTTCTCTCGGCCTTCCGAGCTGAGTTCGCCGCTGATCTTTACCTTCTCCTTTCTCCATTCCTTGGTGCGGATCTCTACCTCGAGTACCTCCACGGCCGCGTTCAGCCTTGATGGCTCTTCCTCTCCTTCCTGCTCTTCCAGCGCGTCCTGTTCTCTGACTTCGTCTTCTGCGACAGCCATCACCATTTCTTCCCCAAGCTTTTCAAACTCCCACTTGCTTGCGCCCTCTCCTTCCTGCAGTGAGGCTCTTCTTTTTTCCAGCCAGGCCCCCCTCCTGGGCGACCCTCCTGCTTCCTCCATCTTCCTCTTCTCTTTCCTCCTTTCATCTTCTTTTGGCTCCCCTTCCTCTTCCGCCTCCATCTCTCCCTCCTCCTTTCCAGCCATTTCTAGCTCCCCCGCAATGCCACCAACCATCACTACTTCTCCCTCTCCACCAACATCTTCTTCCTCCCTCTCTTCTACTTTGCCCCCAAGCTCCTGTTGGCATCGTTCCATCCTCTTTTCCATCTCTTCAGCATCTCCCTGCCAGGAGACGGTGTTCACTGCCGTCACGTAGCATTCCCTTGCAGCCTCTGGATCCCCCCACACCCTGATTTGGGTACCTCCTGAGTTCAACTTCAAGCACTGGTGAAACGATGAGGGAACGCATCTGAAAGCGCTGATCAAGGGGCGCCCAAAAATGACGTTGTAACTACTGGGGGCATCCACTATGACAAAGCGGCAATTTCGGGATAGCCCTCCCAGGGTTACTTGGAGTCCCACTCCCCCCTCGACTTCTTTCCTCTCTCCTGAGAACCCAAACAATGGTGCATCCGCCACCAGCACCCTCCGGGCCTCCACCCTCATCTCATTGAATGCTTTCTTGAAAATCACGTTCACTGAGCTCCCATTGTCTACGAGGATCCGTGACACCGTAAAGTTTTCGATGGCGGTTCGTATCACCAGCGCGTCACAAAAAGGGTCTTCATGATCTGGCATGTCCTTCCTTGAAAAAGTGATCTTTTCATCTGGGGGAGGGGATTGCGACGTCGAGGCTACGCTTTGGCGATACATAGTGCGAAGGCTCGCCTTTCGGGCTGCCTCTATTCCTACTCCCCCGTGGATTACTCCGATTCCCCCTCGATCTCCTACATCCGTTCGATCTACGCATCGATCCTCCTCTCCTGTACCTGTCACTTCCTCTATCCGCACCGGTCTCTGTTGCTCCCCTGCTCCTCTAGTTCTTCTCATTTCCAAGAAATCTGGGCAGGTAGCCGTTGCGTGACCTTCCTCCTCGTGGAAGTCGCAATATGGCAACGCCACCTCCCCCCCCTGCCTTCCTTCTTGAGGGTTTCTCCTTCTCCAGCTCCTACTCCTCTTCCTCTCCCCCGGACTCTACCTCTACCTCGGCCGATCGCCATAGCCTGCTGCGGAGGGGGCAGGGGTGGTCTATGACCATACCCCCACCCTTGCTGGTGAAGTCTTCCCGGTCCTCCTTGTTGGTTCCTGCCCCCGTGGGGAAATCCTCTCCCTTGTCGTGGGGCAGGGCCTCCCTGTTGCCTCCAACCCAGCTCTTGATACGTCGGCGCCCTCGGCTCTTCTCTTCTCCTTGCTTCCTGTTGTCTCCCCCCTGGCTCCCTCGACTCCACCTCCGTAAGCCTTGCCAACGTTTTTGCAAAAGCTGGATTTGCCGCCTCCATCGCTATCTCCTTCGCCGCCTTCTCCATCAAGCCCTCAAAAGACAGCGGCGCCTTCCGGGTGAGGCTCATTTTGAAGAAATCTTCTCGTAGTCCCACGGTAAAGGCCATCTGGAGGGCAAACCCCGGCACCTCCTGTATATCCAAGACCTCCTCTTGGAACCTATCCACGTACTGAGCCAGGGATTCATCTGCCCTCTGCTTAATCAAAAAGATCAACTCCGGGTTCTTCTTTCTCTTCTTAGAAGTGGAGAACCGTAGCTGGAAGCTCCTGCTTAGGTCCTCGATGCAGTATATCGAGCCTGTCGGGAGCTGGTGAAACCAGTCTCTAGCCTTGTCTTTTAGGGTGATGCCAAAAAGACGACATTTAAACGCGTTCGTCATGGGCCTGATCGAAACCGCGTCCTTGAACCACTGCAAGTGATGAAGGGGATCATCTTTCTCAACATAGTACTTCATTTCGGGTTCCCGGAACCCTTCCGGGACGGAAGCTGACAGGATCAGCTCACAAAAAGCCGACCCTCTCGCCACTGGTCTCGCCGCCCCTACTCGTGCGACGACCTCTCCTGGCGAGATGGTACTCGCCGGGCTTGGGAACAGCTCCCTTCCTGCCATGTCTCTCCCGCTCCCTTCCGCCATCACCTCCTTCCCCCGGTCTCCTCCCCGGGGCATCTTCTCCCACTCGCGCCGAGACGAGCTCTTCTTGCGGCGCGAGAGCAGGCACCTGAGGCAGTGGGGTTGAACAATCTCCCTGTCGCGAGATCCCTTGCAGCAAGTCCATGATCCCCTTGATTGAAGCCATAAACTCTTCTCTTCCGACAAATCCTCCCGGGTTATCTGACCCCTCTCCTTCTCCTTCTCCGTGACCTCCCGCCATGTGGTCGCTCAAGGTTCTTCTCTGAGGGCCGCGGTCCACGCTCACCGCACCAAAAAATGTTGGAACCAGCTTTCTGGTTTCTCCTAAAGTTCGAAACTGAGGATGCAGCCAACACGTACTCTTCTTGAACTACCCTCCCGACGTGAGTCGGAGACCTGGAAACAGACCGAGTGGTCTCAGCTCGGAGGTCCCACCTCTTTCCCGGAAGAACTGAAGATCTTCCCCTCCCTAGCCATTGCTGAGCTAGGTGCCTATGAGGAAGACAGCAAAAAGGTTCAACCACCTTCTCAGGCACCTTATCGGTCTATTTATAGGCCTCTTAATTTGATCTGCAAATATCACTTCTGAACTAACCTGAAATGACCAAAACACCCTGTGCTGGGTCTGCCAACAGCCAAACTCCGCTGTTTGACGGGCGAGACGACCCTCTGTGTCCGTCTCGCCGGCCTCTCGCCCTATAGGCCATCTCGCATTACCTGGGTGTCTCGCCTACCTCAGAGAATCCCCCATCCCGTCTCCTGCAGGTGGGTCTCCTGGTCTTTACTCGTCTGTCTAATTCATCTCGCCAGTCCCTCCTTCTCGCTCATTGAACCACCTCTCGCGAGCCCAAGGTTGTACACTAAACATTCTCATCTCCGCAACTCCCATTTTTCTCTCATGTACACAATTCACTACCCAACACTCAGGACCATAGTCAATCGCTGATCTAATTGCAGTACGTAAAACTTGCCCTTAAGTTTAAATGGTACTTTACGTTCACATAAGATCCCTGACGCGTCTCTCCAATTCAACCAACCCGCTTGGATTATATGTCTCACATCTTTATCATTACCTCCATCTTTTTGGAACTATTTATCCAAGATATTTTAAACACTCACTACGGGAAATATCTTGATCCCCCAACTTAATAACGGAGTCATCCGTCCTTGTTGTACTGCTAAATTTGAGCTCCATATACTTCGTCTTTGCCCTACTCAACCTAAAACACTTATTTTCTAAATATCTCGCCAAGATTCAAGTTTTGCGTTTACACCCTCACGCGTCTCATCAACCAAAACGGTATCATCCGTAAACAATAAACACAAAGGTATTTCTTGTTGGATATCTGGTGAGCTCATATAAGATGAAGGTAGAGAGATAAGGGCTTAAAGTTGAACCTTGATGTAAGGCAACAGTGATAGTGAATTCCTGTGTTAATCCTCCAGATGTTCTCACTCTTATCCCTGAATTTTTATACGTATCTTTGATTATGTCAATATATGATACATTTACACCTTTCTTTTCTAGGACTCTCCATAAGATCTCTCTTAGAACTCTATTATAAGCCTTCTCAAAATCACTAAACAACATATGCAAATCTTATTTTCTTTCTTGATAGTTGTCAATTAATCTCCTCAGGAGATGTATAACTTTCATGGTCGACCGCCCTGACATGAATCCAAATTGATTCTCTGAGTTGTTAGTCTCTCGTCTTACTCTTCTTTCAATTACTCGTTTCCATAATTTCATTGTATGACTCACAATTTAATTCTTTTGTAATTAACATAATTTTGTATATCTCCTTTATTCTTATACAAAGATAGCAAGATACTTTCTCTTCATTACTCCGACATACTTTTTGACTTCAGTATCTTATTGAAAAACATGTAAGCCATAAAATTCCTTCATTTCCTAAACATTTTCATACTTTGATAGGTATATCGTCTGGTCCAACCGTCTTTCCATTTTTTGTCTTATTTATAGCATCTTTTACCTCTGATTCTTGAATTTTACGATAAAACGTTTTGTTCTTATACTCATCTGATTTATTTAACTCTTGCAAGTTCAATTCATTGTCATTTGTTTCATTATAGAGTTGATAAAAATATATTTTTTATCGCTTTTTAATATCCACATCATCCGTCAAAACTGTATTTGTTTTATCATTTATGCATTTTACTTGATTTAAATCTCTTGTCTTCATTTTTCTAGCTCGAACAACTTTATATGTCACGCTCTCCATCTTTGATATCTAGTCGCTCATAAAATTCTTCATAAGCTAGACTTCTTTATTTACTTACTGTCTATTTAGCTTCTTTTTGGCGACTTTATATCTAGCTAAATTTTCATCATTCCTACAAACATAGAGTGATTTAAAGCTGACCATCTTTGCCTTCACTTTGTATTGCACTTCCTCTTTCCACCACTAAGATTCTTTATTTGTGAGCACACGACCTTTTGATACTGCCAGTACGTTCATTTCACCTATCTTTAAATGTGCAGACAAAACTTCTCATGTGACATTAGGATCAGCATAGGGTCATCAACTAGTTGTTTCATAACTGCTGTCTTGAAAGCAACATGTTTTTTCATCTTTAAGTAACATCACCGAATTGTTTGCAGCATTTTTATTCTTATCTTAAATTTATTATATTTAATTTGTATATCTAACACCACTAACCTATGTTGTATTGTCAAATTTTCTCCTAATATAGCTTTGCAATCCTTACAAATCATTTTATCCATTTTGCGAGTCATAAAATAATCAATTTGTGACTTATTTGATCCGCTTTTAAACGTAATTAAATGTTCTTTCCTTTTTATGAAAAACGTATTTGATACAATTAGCTCATGTGATACGACAGTATAAAATGGTTTGTCTTTCTTCATTCCTTTCTCCATATTCATATCCTCCATGAACGGCTGTGTAATCTACATTTTTTTTCTCTATATGTTCATTTAAGTCTTCTCCTATGAAAATCTTCTCTTTTGTGGGATTTCTCTTACTAAATCATCTAATTCTTCCCAAAATTGCACTTTAATTGATTCACTTTATCCTACTTGCACCGTCTACGTACTGATCACATTAATAGTTTTCTTTCCTATGAACAATTTAAGAGCTAAGATTCTATCACCTTTTCTACTTACCACAACTTCATCCTTGCAAGTAGTATCCACAATAATACATACTTCACTGCTTGTTTTATTTTTTTTGTGTACCATAATTTAAAACCTGAATTATCTTAAATTTTTGTTTCCTCACCCACACATCTAATCTCTTGCAGGCATAAAATATTTATCTTTCTCCTAATCATTATATCCACTACATTCATCGCTTTCCCTGTTAGCGTACCTATATTTCAACTTCCAAACCCAAGTCGATCACAATTCCTACGACATACTTCCCTAGGACTTCTAATATATGAGCACTTTTACCCATTTTACAGTACACTCAAGTCCTCTTGGAGGTGCAGCGGTTTTTGCCAAGACGTCGTATTCGAACCATACGACGAGAACTCTTGCATATTTAACAGTACACCCATGTCCTGGAGATGCAGCGGTGCTTACCAAGACGCTGCATTCGGAGCATGTGATGCGTTCCTTAAGGGGAACAACCTAGTTTTTGCACAATTTCTCAAATGATCCATATTCATAAGGGTGACTAAATTTTATGCTGGCCGTCTACATAACACAACCCTCACTATTTTTCATCCGGCCTTGGGACCGGCATAGGCTGGTTTATTATATCCTCTCCCAATTGGAAAAAAATTGTTGGATCAAAGTGGATACTTTCTCTCAAACAAAATCAAGAATAGGTCGTAGAACGTTAGTAGATTTGCTGGAAGATGGTCGGAGTCGAGAATGGCGGAGGCGGAAGATACTGTGGAGCTGGAACTGCGACTGCTTTGTCAAATTACGCTGAGGAGGAGAGAAGTTACTAAAATCTCTTTGCATTGCAAGAGAAAGATAATAGATTTTTGTATTCTTTCTCATGAACCAAGGGGTCTATACTTGGACTAACTTAAATCTTAAAAGACAATCAAAAATAAAAGGACTAAAACGAACAAGGCCTGAGGCCTATTACATCACTCCCGTATTTCAAAACAAGTTTGTCGTCAAGCTCAGAAGAGGATCAAAGTTCACCAGTTGACTCAACCAATACCATTCTCCTCGTTGGAATCATCTACTTTCAAGCAGAAACGTCGTTTACAACGATGACCCTATTGTACAGTTCATCACAGTTATAACATAATGCCTTTGCTTATCGTTGACAAGTGTAGCATATGGTAAGTGTCAATGTTGGGATTATGCTTGTTGAACTATTGGGGTGTCCGTGCTGACACTTGTGGATCTACAGTTGTCGCAATCGATATGTAATTCGCGCTCACAAATTCGGGCCAAACTCATGAAAGTGAATAAATCGCGGGTGTCTTTTAACTCGACGTCCATTCATAGACGTTCTTGAAGTACCGCCTAAAGATGACCACTTGCTCCTCTAAGTGTAGTGACACATAGGCAGGGAGAACTTGAAATTGTTTCAAGTATACATCTACCAACCTTGTTTGACGTAATGTTGTGTGAGCGTTGAGGGGGTTGTTGCGAATCGGAGTGTCAAATCTTATGTTGCAGGCCCTTCTAACATCATGCCGAGGGGATTGGTGCGAACTGGAGGGTCCAACCGCATGTTTCATGCAACTTTTAAAGTTTCTTTGATACAATCCTTGTGTGAACTTTGGAAAAGGAATACTCTATGTGTTGCTCATGACTTTTTCGATGATTAAGAAAATCATGTGAAGGATATCGAAGTTGTATATACAAAATAAAACAAATCAAATATAAAATTGCAAACACACATTTGAAGACCAACACAAATACCTTTTTTGGCATGATTAATAAAAATTAAAGTTTTTCTGATCTTACAAGTGTGTTTCCGGCAATAACGCTAAAAACATGATATGCTCTGATCTCACCTAGATAAATCGATTGATTTTCTTACTCTTAAATAGATAAGGCAAGCATACCTATCGTTGGTAGTATATTGACTTGATTTTATCTAGGTTGTATACCTCAGGGACCTTGTAAGTATCGTACTTCACCTCTCATTCTATTATCTTACCGATTTATAAATAAATTAATTCCTAACTAAGATAATTTGACGGGTTGATTCAGAGTGTACGAAAATATGAAACCTATGAAGACAACTTGGTTTTGTTTAGTATAATAAGGTTGTTCTTATGATGTAATGAAATTAAAGATTGCTTACTCATTTTAAATGGTTTTCCTATTATGATGATAATTTCTAGACTGCGAGGGTTACACACTACTTTGAACTCTTAGAGCAGATGAAGGAAGACTAACTTTAGGATAATCTACTTGGGAATCCATCTCACTTTGTACATATCCCTAAAAATTGCTTTAGCGTTCTTTAAAACCTCACACATATTTGACTCTAAGATGACCGATTTATATCGATATCTCTCGAGATTTCCATGCAACATTAAAAAGGTATATGTACGCAATCATGGTGACTAGCATAGAGGATGTGGAATCATCGAGCCTCTTGGAGAGAGCAACAATGGTCTCCTAATGGCGTGCCTCAGCTTACGTATGGCGTAAGTATGCTACAGTTTGATTTTCCATGTGGGAATTCCTTATTATCATAAATTAACTCAACTGATCCGACGACTCCCCATTATTGTATGGGGTGCAAGAAATGGAGTGAGTTACAAGTCAACTTGATTCGGCCGGAGCTAGTTACAAGTCAGCTCGACTCTGTCGGAGCTAGTGGAACTTATGTGCTCGAACTTGATATCCCACGTAAACCGCGATGACTCCTTATTTTAACGTGAAATAAAACACTCAAATATTGGTGTACCTTCAATTAATTAATCCCTATAGCAGGAGGCTTGATATCAAATTAAGAATGGCATGCTTTAACTTCAACGGTATATTGGTGAGCTCTAGAAAAGGGCGAGTTGTTGGGTGGCGCTTGAGAGACGGGATGCGGCGGATCGAAATGGAAGCATTACCAGACGCTTATACTGATGGAGAATAGCGGGCCTCATGTTGAGAAGAGAAGATGGAGGAGTTGCGGAAGTCGGACAATGCTGAGAGAACTAGCTATGGATCGAGGTTGGGATGAAACGTGATTGTCTTAAAGGATTCTATCGACGAAATACTTGTGATTTATTGGACTTTGGGTGATGTCGACGAAGCCCGTAGGAAGCTGAGAGTCACTGGACGACAATATTCGCTCCTTCATCTGGGACGAACACGAAGATCTAAGCTGGATAGATGCAGGTGTTGGATATGCGACCTAAAAGCGCCCAACATCACCGAGGAAGATCCACCTTGGAAAGCGCACAATCAGTTAGAGTTGGACGGTTCGAAGATGAAAGTCAGGCGGTTGGAGTTATGAAACTATCGACACCAAGCACTCAGGGAGGGTTTCATGCGTGCGTTAACCTGGAAGAGATTTCTGAAATGCAACTTTTGTTTTGGTGGGTGGATGGTTGTTGGGGTCCAGGTTGGGGAAGGATGCCACAAAAATGGTGGAGGTAAATTGGCTATGAAACCAAGTTGTTAAAGGCTCACCGTAGAACGTCAGTAGAGTCTTCGGAGGACGGTCAGAGGCAAGGATGACGGGGGCGGAGGATGCTGTGGAGTCGGAACCGCAAACTGTCTTGGCGGGATGTGCTCGGAAGAAGAGAACTACCACAATCTCTTAACAAGGCAAGGGAAAGTAAATAAACTTTTTGTTACCTTCTCATGACCAAAGGGATCCTTTAAATAGACTTACCAAAGAAAAAACCTAAATAAGAGACATAAGTGTAACTAAGTTTTTGTTGGTGTTACCATGATGATCTGGAAGTGGTTAAATATGTAGTCTCACTGCCAACGCGATATGAGTCTATATGGCCGCACATAAGAGCGTTTAGAGAAGTTGGAGGAATGGATTGTGTTGGTCTTACTCATATGTGATCAGTGAATGACCAAACACTTGATTTATTGAAATTCGTTGAGCGATGAGCTGATTTGTCGAGACATCTCGTCGATTCATCGAGTCATCAGTCGATTCGTCCAGTGCGTCGAGTGCGTCTCTACCTCTCGTCGATTCATCGAGTCATCAGTTGATTCGTCGAGTGCGTCGAGACCTCTCGTCGATTCATCGAGACCTCTCGTCGATTCATCAAGGCATCAGCTGATTCGTCGAGCGCGTCGAGACATCTCGTCGATTCGTCGAGTTAATTCCATTAGTTTCGAGTCTGCGGATAGCAACGGTTCATGTCTGTTTATATTCTTGGGTATATATACATCTGTTGCCTTAGGGTTTCATGTGTATGAGTTAGGGCGAACCCAAAAATGACGGAAAGTGTTTCCTGAAGTATTGATCCCGTCGCTCTCGTAAGCCCCGATTTCGACGCCCGCCGCCGCCGCCTCTCCTGGTGCAGACAAAGCAGTCTGTGGAGACGCGGTGAGCTTACCATTCACCATCCTGGATCTTGTTTGACAAGGTGTCGGTGTTCTCCCCATTCGTGTGGATTCCTATAGAGACGCAAATCCATTTTTGCGTGAACTCACTCGCCGACTAAGGATTGTT